>JAPXFY010000023.1:46465916-46478416 GCA_030674185.1 Monoplex corrugatus
TCTTTGTTGCCAATAGCATACACTTGACAAAGGCCGGTGGGCTGAACAGTTACTCTTGTCTTGTGTGTTATGCAAAAAACGCGCTCTGTTTCTGTTTACGTAATTTTGTGATTTGTTGTTCTTGTTGTTTCAGAACGTTTTCGTTTTCGTTTTGTTTTGTTTGTTTTGTTTTGTTTTGTTTTGTTTTCATTTTTCGTGTTAAGACGTACTGATGTTGTTTGGTGTATTTTCTTTTATTTTCCGTGTTCCCAGGAGCATTAAGAGATCTATCAAAGTTTGCGTGTGTGGTGTGTGTGCGTGAGTGTGTGTGTGTATGTGTTTGTGTTCGTGTGATGTGTGTGTGTGTGTGTGTGTGTGTGTGTGTGTGTGTGCGTGCGTGCGTGCGTGCGTGGTGTGCGTATGTGTGTGTGTGTGTTCGTGTATATATGTGTGTTCGTGTGTGCGCGCGCAAGTGTGTCTGTGTGTGCGTGAGTGTGCATGTGTGTGTTGTGCGTATGTGTGTGTGTGCGTGTGTGTACACATGTGTGTGTGTATGTGTGTGTGTGTATGTGTTGTGTGTGTGTGTGTGTGTGTGTGTGTGTGTGTGTGTGTTGTGTGTGTGTGTGTGTGTGTGTGTGTGTGTGTGTGTGTGTGTGTGTTGTGTGCTTGGTTGACAGTTTATTTGGAGCCTGGTGATATCATGTGGATGAAATTCCATTCGGATTATTCATTCACCGGTCATGGCCTAGCGTTTGGCTATTTTGAATCGGACGAATCAGGTACATTTTTCGTGTGTCACGTTCATACTGCTGTTGTATGTCATTTTGATGGATCATTATTCATGAATATTATAATTATTATTATCATTATTATTATCATTATTATTATTGTTCTTGTTATTATCAGTAGTATAGCAGTAGTAGTAGTGGTATCATTATTATTATTATCATCATCGTGATTGTCATTATTGTTGTTATTAATGTTGTTGTTGTTACAATTAGTACGATTCGTTAATGTATCGCTCTGGTCTCCAAACTCATTGCTCCATTACGCATAAGCTGACGTTTTAGTAGGGCAGGGAAAGATAAATCTGGTTGGTAAACGAGCTGACCACACTCCACTATGTTGTCGCCCAATCTGCATTTTTGGCGGCTGTGCATACTGGGTGTTTATAATACATTTCCATAAGCCAGCCACTGAAATGACTGACAGGATCTTCAACGTGCATTTTGATATTCTGCATGAAAGTGGATTAAGCACTGGGACATCTGCTCCACATGTTGATTTGGTACGTAAAAAGGATGGCGTTCGAGTACTTCTTGTTTTGTTTGTTTGTTTTCTCACACAGGACAGAGCAGCAGGGAAGTTTCAGTCTTTTTCTCCTAATTTTTGTATCTGGTGTTTGTTTGTTTGTGATCTTACGCTTGACAAAGGCCAGTTGGCCGAAAATTTGCGCCTGTCTGGTCTTTTTGTGTAAAATACGCGTTCTTATTCTTTTTTCGTGTATTTTTTCTGGTTCCTGTTTGTTTGTTTCGAGTCATTTTTAAACATTGTAATTTTGATGTTGTAAGGGGCTTTGGTTTGTAAGCGACATCCTCCAATTCATGAGTCTTACCTGTCTCACCTGTCGGCGTCACCGGGTTTGGTGTTGGCCTCTGTACATCTGGACACCACCATCTCTCTCCAGGCCGCTCAGTCTTAATTTTTGTGGACAGTTTCTTGAATACTTAGGCCACTGATGTTGGTGATGTTCTCGATGTATGAGATTGGCGATCTGCCTTTCTTCCTTTTTGCCACTGGTTTTACTTGAAAGATGGTTGTCATGAGGTCTGTGTTCTTGTTGTGTGACACATGGCCAATGTATTTTAGTCTTCTCTTGTTGATGTCTGCCAGTAGTTTTCTGGTGGTATCAGGTTCTTCCAGGACACTCTTGTTAGTTCTTCTATCTGTCCATTTGGCACGTAATAGTCTCCGATAAAACTAAATCTCTGCTGCCTCAATTAATTCTTCTGCAATCAGATTTTCTCAGAGTCCAGGCTTCGCAACCATAAATCATGACTGGCCAGATCAAACATTTTAGAAGTCTAACTTTCAGGCCATTTGGTATGTCTCTATTTTTCCAGATGTTGTTGAGTTGGAGCATTTTTTGCTTTGCCGTTCCAGTTTTTATTTTGATGTCTTGGAGCGGTTCCATCATCAGTTTTTACAGAGCCAAGACATTTGAAATCCTTAACATTCATGAGTTCTCTTAGAAAATCCGAGTGTTGGGAGCTGTCTTCATTGAAATCAGCGAGGTTCAAAGCTTGTGTCCTCCCTCCCCCCCCCTCTCTCTCTCTCTCTCTTCCCCATTCTCTCCCTCCCTCTCTTTCTCCGTCTCTGTCTGTGTCTTTGTCTTTGTCCCCCCTCCTCTCTCTCTCTCTCTGTATATATGTATGTGTGTGTGTGGGGGGGGGGGGTGCGTGCATGTGTGTGTGTTTGTGTGTGTATGTGTGTGTGAGAGAGAGAGAGAGAGAGTATGTGTGTGTGTGTGTGTGTGTTGTGTGTGTGTGTGTGTGTGTGTGTGTGTGTGTGTGTGTGTGTGTGTGTGTGTGCGCGCGCGCGAGGAAGAGAAAGAGAAACTGAAGACGATGTTGATAATAATGATAACGGTATGGATGACGATGGCTAGAATTATTTGGTTTGGTTTGTTGTTAGTAAGACGACGACAACGACGACGACGATGATGATGATAGTAGTGGTGGATGATGATGATGATGATGATGATGACGACGACGACGATGATAGTAGTGGTGGATGACGATGATGACGACGACGATGATGATGATGATGATTGATGATGATGATGATGATGATGATGATGATGATGATGATGATGATGATGATGATGATGATGGCGATGATGATTGTAGTTCCAGGAATTCCACAAGAATTTCCAATGGCATATTTGGGAGATCCCGAACGTAAGCAAAAAAACTCTCTCTCTCTGTCTCTCTCTGTCTCCCTGTCTCTGTCTCTCTCTGTTCCTCTGTCTTCCTGTCTGTTTCGGTCTCTGTCTGTCTGTTTGTCTCTCTCTCTCTTCTCTGTCTGTCTCTCTCTTTGTCTCTTTCTGTCTGTCTCTTTTCTCTGTCTCTTGCCTTTCTGTCTGTCCCACCCTCTCTGTCTCTGTCTCTGTCTCTGTCTTTGTCTCTCTCTCTCTCTCTCTCTCTCTCTCTCTCTCTCTCTCCTCTCCTCTCTCTCTCTCTCTCTCTCTCTCTCTCTCAACGTTAGTATATTTAAAGCAAGTCGGAGAAAACGATAAATAAATGAGACAGATCCGATGAGAAATATCTGTATATATTTGCAGTTGTGTTAAGCTTTCAAAAATTGCGAACTAGTACATTCAGCTGGATTATAATGATAACAATTATGATAATACTAATACTAGTGCTGATGATAACAATACTAATAACAGTAATTACTTTTATAGTGCCTCATCTCTCCAGACCCCTATGCGCTTCTCAAAAACATGAGAGACAAAGGCACATATAATGCAAACGCCTGTCAACCCTTACCACTGTGACGGAAACAGACGAACTTTAACACATACAAAGTTAAAGAAGCAATCAAAATATGACTTCTACTAAATCGTCGTCTTCTTCTTAGTAAGTCATTTATCGATAATTAGTGTGCTTTATTTTTTTATTTTTTTTTTTTCATTTTTTTTTTTTAGGATCATAGCAAACAGGGAGGTTACCTTTGTGCTCACCTATTTTTTCTTTCGTCCCATTTTTCTACGCCCTGTAATGGCTACAGAAGCTGGCACAGTTGGTCGTGTTTTTTTGTTTTGTTTTTTTTTGTGTTTTTTTTTTTACAATACGATGATAATGATGTCGATGAAAATGATAATCATGATGGTTTTGGAGTTCCATCTGGGATTGGGACTGCGTGATATGGCTGTATTCTACGCTTAGTATCATAATATATCCCGACGTCAACCAGGCCCGAGAGATACAGACACCTGTGGTGTTGGTCAGAAGATTTGAGCAACACCCTCAATGACGCATCCGTGAAGTGGATGAGACTCGACTGTGTGGTCCCAGGTCTTCCCAATGAACCCATAGCACGCCCAACTCTGGGTAGGAGCCGGTTAGAGCCGAAAGATCCCACAATGATTTTTGAAGGGACTGATGGGGATTCGAGCCCACAGCCTTCCAGTCGGTAGTCCGTTGCGTTAACCACTACACCACGGCACGTAGTGTATTGTGCTTGTCTTTGTCATTTTGTGTATGTGCGACATTAACCTGATGATGTGTGTATTTTCCTAATACGCGGTGTATTTTAAATGTTGTTTTCAACATCTGTTCCTTTTTACAAGGTGCTGTAGGCGAAAATTCGATCAGTTATGTTTCGTTTCATTTCCTGATGTATTTTTATTTTTCTCTCATCCCTAGGTGAGCCAGTGCGCTTATATCTATACCATTTGAAAATTAGATAAATTTCCATCTGCGTTATCCACTCTCTCTCTCTCTCTCTCTCTCTCTCTCTCTCCTCTCTCTCTCTCTCTCTCTCTCTCTCCACACACACACACACACACACACACACACACACACACACACACAAAGACAAAGACACACACACACATAAACACACGCACACGCACGCATGGACGGACTCTCATGCACGCACGGATACACACACAGACACACACAAACACACACACGCGCGCGCGCAAACACACATGCAAACATACACACACAGCATATACACAGACAGGCAGTGAGACATAAAGCTAAGGTGGACTACCACCCAGAGGCAAAAGACACACACACTGACCGATCGACAGACAGACAGACAGACAGGCAGACAGACAGGCAGGCAGACAGGCAGGCAGACAGACAGGCAGGCAGAAGCCAGAACTGAGAACAGTTTTGATGGCGGAAGGCCATCTGAATCATCATTTCATTTTCCACTCTCTCACTTTCTCTTCACATTCCACTCTCTCACTTTCTCTTCACATTCCACTCTCTCACTTTCTCTTCACATTCCACTCTCTCACTTTCTCTTCACATTCCACTCTCTCACTTTCTCTTTCTCTTCACATTCCACTCTCTCACTTTCTCTTTCTCTTCACATTCCACTCTCTCACTTTCTCTTTCTCTTCACATTCCACTCTCTCACTTTCTCTTCACATTCCACTCTCTCACTTTCTCTTTCTCTTCACATTCCACTCTCTCACTTTCACTTTCTCTTCACATTCCACTCTCTCACTTTCTCTTCACATTCCACTCTCTCACTTTCTCTTTCTCTTCACATTCCACTCTCTCACTTTCTCTTTCTCTTCACATTCCACTCTCTCACTTTCTCTTTCTCTTCACATTCCACTCTCTCACTTTCTCTTCACATTCCACTCTCTCTCACTTTCTCTTCACATTCCACTCTCTCACTTTCTCTTTTCTCTTCACATTCCACTCTCTCACTTTCTCTGATTCACATGCGTATCTATACAATACATGCATAGACGAACACACACACTCGCATTCACTCACGCATTCACTAATGCATATACATACATGCAGACACACGACACACACACACACACACACACACACACACACACACACACACACACACACACACATACACACACACAAATGCACAGACACATACATAAACACACAATACACACGAACACACACACACGCACACATGCACACACACACACACACACACACATACACACACACACACACACATACACACACACACACACACACACACACACACACACATTTTCAGACACGCACTTGTTCACTTACGTACATACACATGAATACATAACTAGAAATAATTCCTATGAGATTTTCACAGACATTTAGCAGTAATCTAAACGAATTTAGTGCAGTGATCAAGTAACGCAGAACGACGCTTATTTGCATGTTAAATGAACCAAACATACAGATAAAGAAACAGACAGACAGATAAAGAGACAGACAGACAGATAAAGAGAGACAGACAGATAAAGAGACAGACAGACAGAGAGACAATCAAGATACGCATAGACGGGCAGATCAGACGGATGAAGAGACAGATTCAGATAACGAGAAAGACAAATAGATATACAGACATATGTATCGAGAAAGACACTGACAGACAAATAAAAAGACAGATAAGAAGACGGACAGATAAAGAGACACGGACAGACAAAATAACAGATTAAAAATCCATACAAATAGACAGACTGCTAGACAGGCAGAGCCTTATACCAAACGGCAGACGAAGAGACAGACAGACAGACACACATATACATATACATATTTATATATATATACATATGTACATATATATATATATACATATATGTACGTATGTATGTATGTATGTATGTAGATAGATATACTTACATACATATGTATATATATGTGTATATATATGTATATATATATATATATATATATATATATATATATATATATATATATATATATATATATACAGGGGGGTGCAAAAGTAGGTAGAGTTATGAAAAAAGAAAACACGTACAATACTCATTGCATTTATCATACAAACAAATGAATATTGCATATACATGTAATAACAAGCACAGCCTTAATCCGTCAGATACTGAAACTGCTTGCCGTCGGTATTCACACACTCCTCTAATCGAGAGCGGACACTCATGCACGCTCTAGCACAAAGATCTTTATCAGCATCAATTTTTTGACAAACCTGCAAGATGAACTGAATCATGTCATTAATGTTCAGTATTCTCTTTCTTCCAGTATTGTTTTAAAATCCATTTGCGCTCCTCGTCTGTCAAATTACCAGCCATGGTTAAATTAAATTGCCATTTAGATCTAAATTAAATTGTAGCTTTACCTGTAAAAAATAAAATTAAAAGTTAGGATAAAAGTACATGCATATTATTAGTTACGATAAAAATAATATGCACGAATATGAAAATAGGCACTAACTTAATTGTAATAATTTAATGAATTAAGGTATAATTTAATGATGTAATATTATTATAATTAACTTATATTGCACCCCTGTGTATACTTATGTTACTACACTTGCACCACCACAATAGTTACACACACACACACACACACCACCACACCACAACATCACACACACCACACCCCACATAATATATTATATATATATATAATATATAACTACACACAATATATATATATATATATATATATATATATATATTATATATATGTGTGTGTGTGTGTGTGTGTGTGTGTGTGTGTGTGTGTGTGTGTGTGTGTGTGTGTGTGTGTGTGTGTGTGTGTGTGTGTGTGTACATGCACACACAAACACACACACACAACGCGCACGGGCACACACGATACAGACTTTCAGAGCAAAGAAGAAGAAGAAAGAGAAGAAGACGATGACAAAATTAAAAAAAAGAAGAAGAAGAGAAGTAGTGGTAGTAGTAGCAGTTGTAGTAATAGTCGTAGTGGTGGTAGTAGTAATAGTAGTAGTAGTAGTAATAGTAGTAGTGGTAGTAGCAGTAGTTGTTGTAGCAGTACTAGTAGTAGTAGTAGAAGTAGTAGTAGTAGTGGTAGTAGTAGTAGTAATAGAATGGAAAAAAGAAAAAAAAAACAACAACAGCAAAAAGCAACAGCAGCAACAACAACTATAACAAAGCTACCAACAACAATAAACATCACGAAAAAATGATAAACGCACTCCGTTTTCTTTCTTTCTTTCTTTCAGTTTATGCCTGCATCGGCGTGATCCTGGAAAGTGACTCTGGAGTTGTGAACACCACTATCGACTGTCCTTGTGACTATTGGTTTTATGGCTACCCAGACTTGGCTAACTGGACCCACACGTACACAAACAACAATGACACTGATGTCTTTTTCAATGTGAAACTCGGCCTAGCCATCGAGCCCCATGAGGAGTGCATATATGACTACCTGAACATCAAAACCCCAGATTGGAGCCGTTTTATGTGCGGGCTAAGAACGGAGAATTTCTCAGGTATTTCATTGTTCTTTTGACTACTTTGAGGTTGTCGTTTCGCTACCAGGAGTGAAACTTGATAAAGGGAAGCAATAAGAGTAAAGTATAAATAAAGTAGGAAAATATAGGTGTAGCATACATGAATGTATGCAACGTGTATGTACATATGCAACACATATATCTATATATACATAATTATACATTGTATCTACGTACATACATACTTACATACGTACGTACGTACGTACATACATACAGACATACAGACATGCATACAAACATACATACATACTACATACATACGTACATATAATACATACATACATACATATAATACATACATACATACATACATACATACATACATACATACATATATACATACATACATACATACATACATATAATACATACATACATATACATACATACATACATACATATATACATACATTCTTCATTTTTGTTTTGTTTGTCGTTTGCATGGTCGGATCACATCTGGTGGTGGATTTTCCTGCTGGCTGCCACAGAGCTTGGCGATCAGCAGTGCTGTGGTCGGAGATGTTCTGTTGATGCATTAGACAGAGCTGACTTTTTTTTTTTTAAAGATCATCGCACTCGGGAAGGTTACCTTTAGCTCACCTTCTTTTTCTTTTTTTTTTTTTTGGTTTCCTTTTTCTACGCCATCTTAATGGCCGGCACAGTTTTTTGTTTACAACACGATGATGATGATATTGACGAGGATGATTGATGGTCATGATGCTATGGAGTTCCATCTAGGATGAAATCGTTTCAAAATTGAGTTCTCCTTCTACGCTTCGTGAACAGATGCTCTTGAGTCCTTCTTTCGGTGTCCATTGTAGAGCGGTCCCGGAGACGTTATCTTGCTCAGTTTGTGTGATAGTGCCCGATCCATTTCCATTGTCTTTTCATGATGGCGCTGTCCATATTGTCTTGACTACACGGGGCGAATAGCCGCTGGTTCGAGATGGTATTGAACCGGATCATCATCATCCTCATGTGCCCTGCCGTATGGCGTTGGCGATCGTTGCCCTCCATATGCGTTTATTCCTTGTCACCGCAAGCACATCTTCCACCTCTCTGTCCTCAGCCACCCTGCAAGTTCGTTCAATATTTTCTCCCTGGGTCTACCTTGCTTTCTCTTTCCCTCCAGCTTTCCTGTTGTGACCAGGTGCTCTTATTCCCCTTTCCTCATGAAATGGCCCATAAATGTTACTTGTCTTTTCCTAATCTTCCTTATTAATGATAATTTTATGTCTACCTCCATAAGATCATTGATAAGCAAGATTAGGAAAAGACAAGCAACATTTAAGGCCATTTTATGTCTACCTCCATAAGATTATTGATAAGCAAGATTAGGAAAAGACAAGCAACATTTAAGGCCATTTTATGTCTACCTCCATAAGATCATTGATAAGCAAGATTAGGAAAAGACAAGCAACATTTAAGGCCATTTTATGTCTACCTCCATAAGATCATTGATAAGCAAGATTAGGAAAAGACAAGCAACATTTAAGGCCATTTTATGTCTACCTCCATAAGATCATTGATAAGCAAGATAGGAAAAGACAAGCAACATTTAAGGCCATTTTATGTCTACCTCCATAAGATCATTGATAAGCAAGATCAGGAAAAGAAGCAACATTTAAGGCCATTTTATGTCTACCTCCATAAGATCATTGATAAGCAAGATCAGGAAAAGACAAGCAACATTTAAGGCCATTTTATGTCTACCTCCATAAGATCATTGATAAGCAAGATTAGGAAAAGACAAGCAACATTTAAGGCCATTTTATGTCTACCTCCATAAGATCATTGATAAGCAAGATTAGGAAAAGACAAGCAACATTTAAGGCCATTTTATGTCTACCTCCATAAGATCATTGATAAGCAAGATTAGGAAAAGACAAGCAACATTTAAGGCCATTTTATGTCTACCTCCATAAGATCATTGATAAGCAAGATCAGGAAAAGACAAGCAACATTTAAGGCCATTTTATGTCTACCTCCATAAGATCATTGATAAGCAAGATAGGAAAAGACAAGCAACATTTAAGGCCATTTTATGTCTACCTCCATAAGATCATTGATAAGCAAGATTAGGAAAAGACAAGCAACATTTAAGGCCATTTTATGTTACCTCCATAGATCATTGATAAGCAAGATCAGAAAAACAAGCAACTTTAAGGCCATTTTATGTCTACCCCATAAGATCATTGATAAGCAAGATCAGGAAAAGACAAGCAACATTTAAGGCCATTTTATGAGGAAAGGGGATAAACCAGATGTGTCCGACGGATACTTAAGAAGTGTCCTGTGTCGGAGATTGATAATACTCAAGAGCATCTGTGTTGACGGTCCACGTATTTAAGAATGATGTAAGCACCTATAAGCTAGGGACACCCTTAAGACCTCGCCAGCACGTGGGGCTTACATGCAGGTTTTTCACTTATGAAACTTGAAGAAGAAAAGCCAAGAAAAACGGTTGGACTCCTTGGACAGTTTCAGTTTGTTTTTCAAGATTACGTCTCCGCACTCGGAATGAATTCCATATGCACTAATGTCACAAGGATGATGGAGAAGATCCAGAATGATCACGGCACAAACCTTAAGCCTGCACATAAACCCATGAGCTGGCCAGGTCCTGAGGTCCTGCCTAGATGGTTCCATAACCCTGGGGTTGTAGGGGAGTGAGGTGGCGGAGACCTCAACTTTTCCCGGGGCCAGCACCACGAGGGCAGCGCCCATCCCCTCTCTCTCGCTTCAAATTCATACTCATATTCACTTTTTTTAAACCAAAACTTCAGAAAGGTAAGAAGGCTAATTGATCTTCAAGGGGTGGGACCTGAGAAATCAATAATGTTTAATGTTTATACCAAGGCAGCCGGGCAATGCCCTGCTCTCCACGATTCGATTTTCAACTGCCGTGGGATCTTTAGCGTGTGCGGCCAAAAGGCATACGGGTCCGACTCGTTTTTCGTCCCCTTCCGAAGGACTAGACGTTCAGCAAGTGCTTTAGGAAGATATTTGGGATCTTTCTAGTCAGAAGACTTCACGGTCTGTCTTTGACATCGCATGTAGGACAAGGCTCCACTAGCTTGGCCATTTTAACCGTCCACCAGATTCGCGAATAGCATGCCAAGCAGTCGCATGTGAGGCCAAAGGTCAACGACACAGGGGGCGGCCAAAGATGAACAGAGAGCAGATGATCATCCTCAGCGATGATGATGATTGTGATAACGATGATTGCTATCGCTGTTATCACCATCATCTTTATTATCATTATTAACAGTAGTAGTAGTAGTAGTAAGGTAGTAGTAGTAGTAATAGTAATAATAATAATAATAATAATAATAATAGTAGTAGCAGCAGCAGCAGCAGCAGCAGCAGGAGTAATAGTAGTAATGTTAATTATTATTTTTATTGTTATTATTATTATCATCAACATCATCATCATCACTATTGTTATTATTGTATTATTATTATTCTTATCATTATTGTTTACATCATCATCATTATTATTGTTGTTATTGACATCATCATTATCATTGTCATCATCATTATTGTCATCACTGTTATCCTTATTCTCACCGTCCTTAGTGGTAACTTTATATCAACAGTGAAACTACCGTCAGGTGAATCGATTAAATTCCACTTCTCCAGCGACTGGTTTTGGAATGATCGGGGATACTTAATCGATTACCAGGTCACACAGGAGCCTCGTAAGTACCTTGTTTTATTGGTTTGTTTGTGTATGCTTTTGCCACCATCAGCCCATTCTCCCGCACCACTCGCGTGTCACTAAACCCCCCACGCACCCCTCCCCCCACACACACACACACGCACGTACACACACACACACGCACACACACACACACTCATACACACACACACGCCACAAACATTCACACACACACACACACTCCACAAACACACACACACCACACCACAACACACACACACACACACACACACACACGCGCGCGCGCGCGCGCGCGCACACACACACACACACACACACACTCACACACACACACACGCACGCACACACACACATACCACAAACACACACACACACATACACACACACACGCGCTCACACACACACACACACACGCACGCACATACACGCACACACACACACACACACACACACACACACACACTACACACACACACACATCCTTTATGTATAAAGGATACAATATGTATATTTTTTATCCACTTTTGCTTGTTGTGATTTTGTATATAATGTATATATGTGCAAGCGAATAAAAATGTAGTTTGATATTATTATATGAGGTGTCGGGGGGGGGGGGGGGGTGGCAGAATATTGTCTATTGAAATTAAAATGTTGTAACAATCAAAGAGTAATGAAAACCCCAAAAAGTAAAAGTGGATAAAAATACAAGAAGCAAAGTTGGATGAAAACCCAACAATCAAAACTGGGTAAAAACCCAGCAAACAAAACTTGATAAAAATCCAGCAAGCACTTCCAAAACATATGTACTGCTTTTATTCACTTGTGCTTGTTGGGG
>JAPXFY010000023.1:46485916-46500916 GCA_030674185.1 Monoplex corrugatus
TGTGTTCGTTCCTTCATATATACTGTTTATGTATTTCGTTGATCGTTTATTTCTTCCTGTCTCTTCTTCCTTCCGTGTCGCCTTAGTGTCAGTGTCCCCGGTTGTCCGACACATCTCCAAATCTGTTGACACTGAGGTGACCATGAGAGTAGGACATGAGGGCCATCATCATCATCATCATCATCATCATCATCATTATCATGTGCCCTGCCGCATGGCGTTGACGATCATGACCCTCCACACGAATCTATCTCCTGTCGCTGCAAGTACATCTCCCACCCTCTGTCTTCAGCCACCCTGCAGGTCCGTAAAATATTTTCTCCCTGGGTCTACGTGGTCTTCTCTTTCCCTCCAACTTTTCTGTTGTGACCAGGTGCTCTAATTCCCCTTTCCTCACAATATGTCCGACAGGTGTTGCTTGTCTTTTCCTAATCTTCTTCATTTATAATCTTCTTGTGTCTGCCTCCTGCAAGACTGTCTCGTTTTGTTTTCTTTGCTGTCCATGGAACCCTCAACATTCTTCTGCGAAACCTTATTTCATTTGCCTCAATTTTGTTCTGGCTTTGCGTGTTGACTGTCCACGCCTTACAGCCGTACAACAGTATCGGTTTTATGTAACACCCAAGAACTCTCTTCCCGATGTTAATTGATAGACATTTGTTGGTAGAAACGCTTTTCATCTTCTTGAATGCTGTTTTGGCTCGGCTGATTCTGCTGGCTATTTCTGATGTGCATCTGCTGTCTGGTGAGATGACCGTTTCCAGATATTCAAACTTATCAACCTGTCTCGAAGTTGTGCCATTAGCTGTCGTTTTGCATGAGGGCCCATAGACTGGAACAATTGTGATCCAGTATAGGAAAACCCCGGTTGAAGACGCAACCAACTAGTCATAATTATGATTTAAAAATAGCTGGACAGAGTCACATATGGGTCAGGCGGGATCCGGTCCCTGGAACTTGCACGAGTTTCCCCTGTCTGTCTGTTCGACGGTTACATACTCTTCTTATCCTCCTTCAAGCCTAACGTACTGAAGACATTTTCTTTTTATCCCGCAGTGGTTTCCCCTTCTGTATGGTCGCTCGTTTGGCCAACTTCCCTCCTGTCTTTCTCCTCTCGGTGTGTGCGTTTTTGTGCCCTTGAGTCTGGGGGCGTTTGGGGTGGGTGCTTTGGTTAATGCTGAGACTGCGCATTTTGATTTGTTTATCAAGATTTGGCGCAGTAGTAGTAGCAGTAACAGTAGTAGTAGTGGTAGTATCATAACTATTATTGTCGGTATTATTATTATTATTATTATCATTAATATATTTTCCTTATTGTTATTATTATTATCTTCTCTTATTTCAAGGAATGTAGGTGTCTACGATTTCCCAGTTCTATCATACCTTCAGAGTGAAAGCCCTCTAACAAGCACTTATATTTTTTGTCAACATTTAAGTGAGTGTATAGTTTTTCTTGCGGACAATACACTTACGAAGTTCCAATGATTCTTAAAAGAAAAACGAAACAAAGACAGCAGTAATAGATAGATTAATTCTGTTTTTATGTAAATTCGTCATAAACATAAAAATTTTCAGATAAACTGAAAATGCAAAAATGAAAATTGTTCACTTTATCTTGTTTTTCTCATCATAGTGAGTGGCAGTTGTTTACGATGCTGCAGTAATTCATGAGAATGGGGATGACATTGATGATACTGTGGAATTCTATCTCAGACTCAAGGCTCTGTTGTATACTTCGTTTCATTAATGACTATATCCTAGTATCACCCAGACCTGAGAAATACAAACAAACATCTGTGGCACTGATCTGGACATTTGAGGAAAGCAGTCTCAATGATGCATAACAAGATAAAAAGATTTTATTTTAGCCCAGTGCACAGACACAAGGAAAATGTTTTGGGTATACATACACTCACACTCACTCCTCACAACAATAATACATGTAGTATTCAACATCATAAAAGACTCATCTTGCTACACCATCTGAGAGGTACATGAGACTCAACTGTGTGAGTTCGGTCCTACAAACGAGCGCATAGCACACACAGTTCTTGATAAGAGGAATTTTATTAAGCAGACAAAAGCTATATTGTTCTGGATGACTAGGATTTAAACCCACAACCTGCCTGGTGTTGATTATGCCCACGACTTAGACAGCAAGGTATATAGGTGTTGATAGTGTCCATGTGTTACACAGCAACAAATATAGGTGTTGAGAGTGTCCATGTCTAAGACAGCAATAAATATATGCGTTGATAGTGTCCGTGTGTTAGAGAGCAAGATATATAGGACTTGATAGTGTCTATATGTAATAGACAGCAAGGTATATAGGTGTTGATGGTGTCCATGTCTAAGACAACAAGGTATATAGGTGTTGATGGTGTCCATGTCTAAGACAACAAGGTATATAGGTGTTGATGGTGTCCATGTCTAAGACAGCAAGGTATATAGGTGTTGATAGTGTCCATGTCTAAGACAGCAAGGTACATAGGTGTTGATGGTGTCCATGTCTAAGACAACAAGGTATATAGGTGTTGATAGTGTCCATGTCTAAGACAGAAAGGTATATAGGTGTTGATGGTGTCCATGTCTAAGACAACAAGGTATATAGGTGTTGATGGTGTCCATGTCTAAGACAACAAGGTACATAGGTGTTGATAGTGTCCATGTCTAAGACAACAAGGTATATAGGTGTTGATAGTGTCCATGTCTAAGACAGCAAGGTATATAGGTGTTGATAGTGTCCATGTCTAAGACAACAAGGTATATAGGTGTTGATGGTGTCCATGTGTTAGACAGCAAGGTACATAGATGTTGATGGTGTCCATGTCTAAGACAGCAAGGTATATAGGTGTTGATAGTGTCCATGTCTAAGACAGCAAGGTATATAGGTGTTGATAGTGTCCATGTCTAAGACAACAAGGTATATAGGTGTTGATAGTGTCCATGTCTAAGACAACAAGGTATATAGGTGTTGATGGTGTCAATGTCTAAGACAACAAGGTATATAGGTGTTGATAGTGTCCATGTCTAAGACAACAAGGTACATAGGTGTTGATGGTGTCCATGTCTAAGACAACAAGGTATATAGGTGTTGATGGTGTCCATGTCTAAGACAACAAGGTATATAGGTGTTGATGGTGTCCATGTCTAAGACAACAAGGTATATAGGTGTTGATAGTGTCCATGTCTAAGACAACAAGGTATATAGGTGTTGATGGTGTCCATGTCTAAGACAACAAGGTATATAGGTGTTGATGGTGTCCATGTCTAAGACAGCAAGGTACATAGGTGTTGATAGTGTCCATGTCTAAGACAGCAAGGTATATAGGTGTTGATAGTGTCCATGTCTAAGACAACAAGGTATATAGGTGTTGATGGTGTCCATGTCTAAGACAACAAGGTATATAGGTGTTGATGGTGTCCATGTCTAAGACAACAAGGTATATAGGTGTTGATAGTGTCCATGTGTTAGAGAGCAAGGTATATAGGTGTTGATAGTGTCCATGTGTTAGAGAGCAAGGTATATAGGTGTTGATAGTGTCCATGTCTAAGACAACAAGGTATATAGGTTTTGATGGTGTCCATGTCTAAGACAACAAGGTATATAGGTTTTGATGGTGTCCATGTCTAAGACAACAAGGTACATAGGTGTTGATAGTGTCCATGTCTAAGACAACAAGGTACATAGGTGTTGATGGTGTCCATGTCTAAGCCAGCAAGGTATATAGGTGTTGATAGTGTCCATGTCTAAGACAGCAAGGTATATAGGTGTTGATGGTGTCCATGTCTAAGACAGCAAGGTATATAGGTGTTGATGGTGTCCATGTCTAAGACAGCAAGGTATATAGGTGTTGATAGTGTCCATGTGTTAGACAGCAAGGTATATAGGTGTTGATAGTGTCCACGTGTTAGACAGCAAGGTATATAGGTGTTGATGGTGTCAATGTCTAAGACAACAAGGTATATAGGTGTTGATGGTGTCCATGTCTAAGCCAGCAAGGTACATAGGTGTTGATAGTGTCCATGTCTAAGACAGCAAGGTACATAGGTGTTGATAGTGTCCATGTGTTAGACAGCAAGGTATGTAAGTGTTGATAGTGTCCACGTGTTAGATAGCAAGGTATGTAAGTGTTGATAGTGTCCATGTGTTAGACAGCAAGGTATGTAAGTGTTGATAGTGTCCACGTGTTAGACAGCAAGGTATGTAAGTGTTGATAGTGTCCACGTGTTAGACAGCAAGGTATGTAAGTGTTGATAGTGTCCATGTGTTAGACAGCAAGGTATGTAAGTGTTGATAGTGTCCATGTGTTAGACAGCAAGGTATGTAAGTGTTGATAGTGTCCATGTGTTAGACAGCAAGGTATATATGTGTTGATAGCGTCCATGTGTTAGAGAGCAAGGAATGTAAGTGTTGATAGTGTCCACGTGTTAGACGCAAGGTATATAGGTGTTGATAGTGTCCACGTGTTAGACAGCAAGGTATGTAAGTGTTGATATGTCCATGTGTTAGACAGCAAGGTATGTAAGTGTTGATAGTGTCCACGTGTTAGACAGCAAGGTATGTAAGTGTTGACAGTGTCCATGTGTTAGACATCAAGGTATGTAAGTGTTGATAGTGTCCACGTGTTAGACAGCAAGGTATATAGGTGTTGATAGTGTCCATGTGTTAGAGAGCAAGGTATGTAAGTGTTGATAGTGTCCACGTGTTAGACAGCAAGGTATGTAAGTGTTGATAGTGTCCACGTGTTAGACAGCAAGGTATGTAAGTGTTGATAGTGTCCATGTCTAAGACAACAAGGTATATAGGTGTTGATAGTGTCCATGTCTAAGACAACAAGGTATATAGGTGTTGATAGTGTCCATGTCTAATACAACAAGGTATATAGGTGTTGATAGTGTCCATGTCTAAGACAGCAAGGTATATAGGTGTTGATGGTGTCCATGTCTAAGACAGCAAGGTATATAGGTGTTGATAGTGTCCATGTCTAAGACAACAAGGTACATAGGTGTTGATAGTGTCCATGTCTAAGACAACAAGGTATATAGGTGTTGATAGTGTCCATGTCTAAGACAACAAGGTACATAGGTGTTGATGGTGTCCATGTCTAAGACAACAAGGTATATAGGTGTTGATAGTGTCCATGTCTAAGACAACAAGGTATATAGGTGTTGATGTGTTCCATGTGTTAGACAACAAGGTATATAGGTGTTGATGGTGTCCATGTCGAAGACAGCAAGGTATATAGGTGTTGATGGTGTCCATGTCTAAGACAGCAAGGTATATAGGTGTTGATAGTGTCCATGTCTAAGACAGCAAGGTATATAGGTGTTGATGGTGTCCATGTCTAAGACAACAAGGTATATAGGTGTTGATAGTGTCCATGTCTAAGACAGCAAGGTATATAGTTGTTGATAGTGTCCATGTCTAAGACAACAAGGTACATAGGTGTTGATGGTGTCCATGTCTAAGACAGCAAGGTATATAGGTGTTGATGGTGTCCATGTCTAAGACAACAAGGTATATAGGTGTTGATAGTGTCCATGTCTAAGACAACAAGGTATATAGGTGTTGATAGTGTCCATGTCTAAGACAACAAGGTATATAGGTGTTGATAGTGTCCATGTGTTAGACAGCAAGGTATATAGGTGTTGATGGTGTCCATGTCTAAGACAGCAAGGTATATAGGTGTTGATAGTGTCCATGTCTAAGACAACAAGGTATATAGGTGTTGATGGTGTCCATGTCTAAGACAACAAGGTATATAGGTGTTGATGGTGTCCATGTCTAAGACAGCAAGGTATATAGGTGTTGATAGTGTCCATGTCAAGACAACAAGGTATATAGGTGTTGATGGTGTCCATGTCTAAGACAGCAAGGTATATAGGTGTTGATAGTGTCAATGTCTAAGACAACAAGGTACATAGGTGTTGATGGTGTCCATGTCTAAGACAGCAAGGTACATAGGTGTTGATGGTGTCCATGCCTCAGACAGCAAGGTACATAGGTGTTGATAGTGTCCATGTCTAAAACAGCAAGGTATATAGGTGTTGATAGTGTCCATGCCTCAGACAGCAAGGTACATAGGTGTTGATGGTGTCCATGTCTAAGACAACAAGGTATATAGGTGTTGATAGTGTCCATGTCTAAGACAACAAGGTATATAGGTGTTGATGGTGTCCATGTGTTAGACAGCAAGGTATATAGGTGTTGATGGTGTCCATGTCTAAGACAGCAAGGTACATAGGTGTTGATAGTGTCCATGTCTAAGACATCAAGGTATATAGGTGTTGATGGTGTCCATGTGTTAGACAGCAAGGTATATAGGTGTTGATAGTGTCCATGTCTAAGACAACAAGGTATATAGGTGTTGATAGTGTCCATGTTAAGAACAAGGTAATAGTGTTGTATAGTGTCCATGTTAGAAGCAAGGTAATAGGTTGATAGTGTCCATGTTAAGAAGCAAGGTAATAGGTGTTATGTGTCCATGTCTAAGACAACAAGGTATATAGGTGTTGATAGTGTCATGTCTAAGACAACAAGGTATATAGGTTTGATGTGTCCATGTCTAAGAACAAGGTACAAGTTTGATAGTGTCCATGTCTAAGACACAAGGAATAGGTGTTGATAGTGTCCATGCTCAAGACAGCAAGGTATATAGGTGTTGATGTGTCCATGTCTAAGACAACAAGGTAATAGGTGTTGATAGTGTCCATGTTAAGCAGCAAGGTAATAGGTGTTGATAGTGTCCATGTCTAAGACAACAAGGTATATAGGTTGATGTGGTCTGTCTAAGACACAAGGTACATAGGTGTTGATGTGTCCATGTCTAAGAAGAAGGTACAAGGTGTTGATAGTGTCCATGTCTAACAGCAAGGTACATAGGTGTTGATAGTGTCCATGTCTAAGACACAAGGTAATAGGTGTTGATAGTGTCCATGTCTAAGACAGCAAGTATAGGTGTTGATAGTGTCCATGTTAAGACACAAGTAATAGGTGTTGATAGGTCATGCTAGACAAGGTATGGGTGCCTTGACAACGATAGTGTTGAGGCATTAGACAAGGTATTAGTGTTGAGTGTCCATGTTAGAGAAGTAATAGTGTGAGTGTCCATGTCTAAGACAACAGGTATATAGGTGTTGATGGTGTCCATGTCTAAGACACAAGGTAATGGTGTTGATGTGTCCATGTTAGAGACAAGGTATATAGGTGTTGATAGTGTCATGTCTAGACACAAGGTATTAGGTGTTGATAGTGTCCATGTCTAAGACAACAAGGTATATAGGTGTGAGGTATGTTGGTTTAGATGTGTCTAAGACACAAGGTATTAAGTGTTGATAGTGTCCATGTTAAGACAGCAAGGTATTAGTGTTGATAGTGTCCATGTTAGAAGCAAGGTATAAGTGTTGATAGTGTCCATGTTAGACACAAGTATTAGTGTTGATAGTGTCCATGTTAGACACAAGGTATTAAGTGTTGATGTGTCCATGTTAAGACACAAGGTATTAGTGTTGATAGTGTCCATGTTAGACACAAGGTATTAGTGTTGATAGTGTCCATTGTTAGACAGCAAGGTATTAGGTGTTGATAGTGTCCATGTTAGACAGCAAGGTAAAGTGTTGATAGTGTCCATGTGTTAGACAGCAAGGTATTAGTGTTGATAGTGTCCATGTTAGACACAAGGTATAGGTGTTGATAGTGTCCATGTTAAGACAGCAAGGTATATAGGTGTTGATGTGTCCATGTCTAAGACAACAAGGTATATAGGTGTTGATGTGTTAGCACATATTGTGTCCAGCTAGACAACAAGGTAATAGGTGTTGATAGTGCCATGTCTAAGACAACAAGGTATATAGGTGTTGATGTGTCCATGTCTAAGACACAAGGTAATATTGGTGTTGATAGTGTTCCATGTCTAAGACAACAAGGTATATAGGTGTTGATAGTGTCCATGTCTAGACAACAAGGTATATAGGTGTTGATAGTGTCCATGTTAAGACACAAGGTAATAGGTGTTGAAGTGTCCATGTCTAAGACAAGCAAGGTATATAGGTGTTGATGGACACAATGGTATGTCTAAGACAAGCAAGGTACATAGGTGTTGATAGTGTCCATGGTTAGAAGCAAGGTAATAGGTGTTGATAGTGTCCATGTAAGACAACAAGGTATATAGGTGTTGATAGTGTCCATGTCTAAGACACAAGGTATATAGGTGTTATGTGTCCATGTCTAAGACACAAGGTATATAGGTGTTGATAGGTGTCCATGTCTAGACAGCAAGGTATATTTAGGTGTTGATAGTGTCCATGTCTAAGACAACAAGGTAATAGGTGTTGATGTGTCCATGTTAAGACACAAGGTATAAGGTGTTGATAGTGTCCATGTTAGAAGTAAAGGTGTTGATGTGTCCATGTCTAAGACACAAGGTATATAGGTGTTGATGTGTCCATGTCTAAGACAACAAGGTTATAGGTGTTGATGGTGTCCATGTCTAAGACAGCAAGGTATATAGGTGTTGATGTGTCCATGTCTAAGACAGCAAGGTATATAGGTGTTGATGGTGTCCATGTCTAAGACACAAGGTATATAGGTGTTGATAGTGTCCATGTCTAAGACACAAGGTATATAGGTGTTGATAGTGTCCATGTCTAAGACAACAAGGTATATAGGTGTTGATGGTGTCCATGTCTAAGACAGCAAGGTACATAGGTGTTATAGTGTCCATGTTAGACAGCAAGGTATAGGTGTTGATAGTGTCCATGTCTAAGACACAAGGTAATAGGTGTTGATAGTGTCCATGTCTAGACAGCAAGGTATATAGGTGTTGATAGTGTCCATGTCTAAGACAACAAGGTAATTAGGTGTTGATAGTGTCCATGTCTAAGACACAAGGTATATAGGTGTTGATAGTGTCCTGTCTAAGACACAAGGTAATAGGTGTTGTATAGTGTCCATGTCTAAGACACAAGGTATATAGGTGTTGATGTGTCCATGTCTAAGACAACAAGGTAATAGGTGTTGATAGTGTCCATGTCTAGACAGCAAGGTAATAGGTGTTGATAGTGTCCATGTCTAAGACACAAGGTAATAGGTGTTGATGTGTCCATGTCTAAGACAGCAAGGTATATAGGTGTTGATAGTGTCCATGTTAAGACAGCAAGGTATAAGTGTTGATAGTGTCCATGTCTAAGACAGCAAGGTTATTTGATGGTCAGTGGGTTTTTGATAGTGTCCATGTCTAAGACAGCAAGGTATATAGGTGTTGATAGTGTCCATGTCTAAGACAAACAAGGTATATAGGTGTTGATAGTGTCCATTGTTAAGACAGCAAGGTATATAGGTGTTGATAGTGTCCATGTCTAAGACAGCAAGGTATATAGGTGTTGATAGTGTTGTCCCTAATGGGGTTGAAGCCATGCTAGCAAGGTACTATAGGTGTTGATAGTGTCCATGTTAAGACAGCAAGGTATAAGGTGTTGATAGTGTCCATGTTAAGACAGCAAGGTATATAGGTGTTGATAGTGTCCATGTGTAAGACAACAAGGTATATAGGTGTTGATAGTGTCCATGTCTAAGACAACAAGGTATATAGGTGTTGATAGTGTCCATGTCTTAGACAGCAAGGTATATAGGTGTTGATAGTGTCCATGTCTAGACAGCAAGGTATATAGTGTTGATGTGTCCATGTCTAGACAAGTAAGGTGGAATGTCCATGTTATAGACACATGGTATATAGGTGTTGATAGTGTCCATGTCTAAGACAAGCAAGGTATATAGGTGTTGATAGTGTCCATGTCTAAGACAACAAGTTAAGGTTTGATAGGTCCATGTTAGAACAAGGTATTAGGGTGATAGTGTCCATGTTTTAAGACACAAGGTATATAGGTGTTGATAGTGTCCATGTCTAAGACAGCAAGGTATATAGGTGTTGATAGTGTCCATGTCTAAGACAACAAGGTATATAGGTGTTGATGGTGTCCATGTCTAAGACAGCAAGGTATATAGGTGTTGATAGTGTCCATGTCTAAGACAACAAGGTATATAGGTGTTGATAGTGTCCATGTCTAAGACAACAAGGTATATAGGTTTTGATAGTGTCCATGTGTTAGACAGCAAGGTATATAGGTGTTGATGGTGTCCATGTCTAAGACAGCAAGGTATATTAGGTGTTGATGGTGTCAATGTCTAAGACAGCAAGGTATATAGGTGTTGATGGTGTTAATGTCTAAGACAGCAAGGTATATAGGTGTTGATAGTGTCCACGTGTTAGACAGCAAGGTATATAGGTGTTGATGGTGTCAATGTCTAAGACAACAAGGTATATAGGTGTTGATAGTGTCCATGTCTAAGGCCGCAAAGTATATAGGTGTTGATGGTGTCCATGTCTAAGACAGCAAGGTATATAGGTGTTGATAGTGTCCATGTCTAAAACAGCAAGGTATATAGGTGTTGATAGTGTCCATGTCTAAGACAACAAGGTATATAGGTGTTGATGGTGTCCATGTCTAAGACAACAAGGTATATAGGTGTTGATAGTGTCCATGTCTAAGACTGCAAGGTATATAGGTGTTGATGGTGTCCATGTCTAAGACAACAAGCTACATAGGTGTTGATAGTGTCCATGTCTAAGACAACAAGGTACATAGGTGTTGATAGTGTCCATGTCTAAGACAGCAAGGTATATAGGTGTTGATAGTGTCCATGTCTAAGACAACAAGGTATATAGTTGTTGATGGTGTCCATGTCTAAGACTGCAAGGTATATAGGTGTTGATAGTGTCCATGTGTTAGACAGCAAAGTATATAGGTGTTGATAGTGTCCATGTGTTAGACAGCAAGGTATGTAAGTGTTGATAGTGTCCATGTGTTAGACAGCAAGGTATGTAGGTGTTGATAGTGTCCATGTGTTAGACAGCAAGGTATATAGGTGTTGATAGTGTCCATGTCTAAGACAGCAAGGTATATAGGTGTTGATAGTGTCCATGTGTTAGACAGCAAGGTATGTAAGTGTTGATAGTGTCCATGTCTAAGACAGCAAGGTATGTAAGTGTTGATAGTGTCCATGTGTTAGACAGCAAGGTATATAGGTGTTGATAGTGTCCATGTGTTAGACAGCAAGGTATGTAAGTGTTGATAGTGTCCATGTGTTAGACAGCAAGGTATATAGGTGTTGATAGTGTCCATGTGTTAGACAGCAAGGTATATAGGTGTTGATAGTGTCCATGTCTAAGACAGCAAGGTATATAGGTGTTGATAGTGTCCATGTGTTAGACAGCAAGGCATATAGGTGTTGATAGTGTCCATGTGTTAGACAGCAAGGTATGTAAGTGTTGATAGTGTCCATGTGTTAGACAGCAAGGTATGTAAGTGTTGATAGTGTCCATGTGTTAGACAGCAAGGTATGTAAGTGTTGATAGTGTCCATGTGTTACACAGCAAGGTATATAGGTTTTGATAGTGTCCATGTGTTAGACAGCAAGGTATATAGGTGTTGATAGTGTCCATGTCTAAGACAGCAAGGTATATAGGTGTTGATAGTGTCCATGTGTTAGACAACAAGGTATATAGGTGTTGATAGTGTCCATGTCTAAGACAACAAGGTATATAGGTGTTGATGGTGTCCATGTCTAAGACAACAAGGTTATATAGGTGTTGATAGTGTCCATGTCTAAGACAACAAGGTATATAGGTGTTGATGGTGGCCATGTCTAAGACAGCAAGGTACATAGGTGGTGATGGTGTCCATGTCTAAGACAACAAGGTATATAGGTGTTGATAGTGTCCATGTCTAAGACAACAAGGTATATAGGTGTTGATGGTGTCCATGTCTAAGACAACAAGGTACATAGGTGTTGATAGTGTCCATGTCTAAGACAACAAGGTATATAGGTGTTGATAGTGTCCATGTCTAAGACAGCAAGGTATATAGGTGTTGATAGTGTCCATGTCTAAGACAACAAGGTATATAGGTGTTGATAGTGTCCATGTCTAAGACAACAAGGTATATAGGTGTTGATAGTGTCCATGTCTAAGACAGCAAGGTATATAGATGTTGATAGTGTCCATGTCTAAGACAGCAAGGTATATAGGTGTTGATGGTGTCCATGTCTAAGACAGCAAGGTATATAGGTGTTGATGGGTGTCCATGTTTAGACAGCAAGGTATATAGGTGTTGATAGTGTCCATGTGTTAGACAGCAAGGTATATAGGTGTTGATGGTGTCCATGTCTAAGACAGCAAGGTATATAGGTGTTGATGGTGTCCATGTGTTAGACAGCAAGGTATATAGGTGTTGATGGTGTCCATGTCTAAGACAGCAAGGTATATAGGTGTTGATAGTGTCCATGTGTTAGACAGCAAGGTATATAGGTGTTGATGGTGTCCATGTCTAAGACAGCAAGGTATATAGGTGTTGATGGTGTCCATGTGTTAGACAGCAAGGTATATAGGTGTTGATAGTGTCCATGTCTAAGACAACAAGGTACATAGGTGTTGATGGTGTCCATGTCTAAGACAACAAGGTACATAGGTGTTGATAGTGTCCATGTCTAAGACAACAAGGTATATAGGTGTTGATGGTGTCCATGTGTTAGACAGCAAGGTATATAGGTGTTGATGGTGTCCATGTCTAAGACAACAAGGTATATAGGTGTTGATGGTGTCCATGTCTAAGACAACAAGGTATATAGGTGTTGATAGTGTCCATGTCTAAGACAACAAGGTATATAGGTGTTGATAGTGTCCATGTGTTAGACAGCAAGGTATATAGGTGTTGATGGTGTCCATGTCTTAGACAACAAGGTATATAGGTGTTGATGGTGTCCATGTGTTAGACAGCAAGGTATATAGGTGTTGATGGTGTCCATGTCTAAGACAACAAGGTATATAGGTGTTGATAGTGTCCATGTCTAAGACAACAAGGTATATAGGTGTTGATAGTGTCAATGTCTAAGACAGCAAGGTATATAGGTGTTGATGGTGTCCATGTCTAAGACAACAAGGTATATAGGTGTTGATAGTGTCCATGTGTTAGACAGCAAGGTATATAGGTGTTGATAGTGTCCATGTCTAAGACAACAAGGTATATAGGTGTTGATAGTGTCCACGTGTTAGACAACAAGGTATATAGGTGTTGATAGTGTCCATGTGTTAGACAGCAAGGTATATAGGTGTTGATAGTGTCCATGTCTAAGACAACAAGGTATATAGGTGTTGATAGTGTCCATGTCTAAGACAACAAGGTATATAGGTGTTGATGGTGTCCATGTCTAAGACAACAAGGTATATAGGTGTTGATGGTGTCCATGTGTTAGACAGCAAGGTATATAGTTGTTGATGGTGTCCATGTCTAAGACAACAAGGTATATAGGTGTTGATGGTGTCCATGTGTTAGACAGCAAGGTATATAGGTGTTGATGGTGTCCATGTCTAAGACAACAAGGTATATAGGTGTTGATGGTGTCCATGTGTTAGACAGCAAGGTATATAGGTGTTGATAGTGTCCATGTCTAAGACAACAAGGTATATAGGTGTTGATAGTGTCCATGTCTAAGACAACAAGGTATATAGGTGTTGATAGTGTCCATGTCTAAGACAACAAGGTATATAGGTGTTGATAGTGTCCATGTGTTAGACAGCAAGGTATATAGGTGTTGATGGTGTCCATGTGTTAGACAGCAAGGTATATAGGTGTTGATAGTGTCCATGTGTTAGACAGCAAGGTATGTAAGTGTTGATAGTGTCCATGTGTTAGACAGCAAGGTATATAGGTGTTGATAGTGTCCATGTGTTAGACAGCAAGGTATGTAAGTGTTGATAGTGTCCACGTGTTAGACAGCAAGGTATGTAAGTGTTGATAGTGTCCATGTGTTAGACAGCAAGGTACATAGGTGTTGATAGTGTCCATGTTTTAGACAGCAAGGTATGTAAGTGTTGATAGTGTCCACGTGTTAGACAGCAAGGTATATAGGTGTTGATAGTGTCCATGTGTTAGACAGCAAGGTATATAGGTGTTGATAGTGTCCATGTGTTAGACAGCAAGGTATATAGGTGTTGATAGTGTCCATGTGTTAGACAGCAAGGTATGTAAGTGTTGATAGTGTCCATGTGTTAGACAGCAAGGTATGTAAGTGTTGATAGTGTCCACGTGTTAGACAGCAAGGTATGTAAGTGTTGATAGTGTCCATGTGTTAGACAGCAAGGTATGTAAGTGTTGATAGTGTCCACGTGTTAGACAGCAAGGTATATAGGTGTTGATAGTATCCATGTGTTAGAGAGCAAGGTATGTAAGTGTTGATAGTGTCCACGTGTTAGACAGCAAGGTATGTAAGTGTTGATAGTGTCCACGTGTTAGACAGCAAGGTATATAGGTGTTGATAGTGTCCATGTGTTAGACAGCAAGGTATATAGGTGTTGATAGTGTCCACGTGTTAGACAGCAAGGTATGTAGGTGTTGATGATGTCCATGTGTTAGACAGCAAGTTATATAAGTATTGATGCTGTCTATGTCTAAGCAAGGTATATAGGTGTTGATAGTGTCCATGTGTTAGAGAGCAAGGTATATAGGTATTGATGCTGTCCATGTCTAAGACAGCAAGGTATATAGGCGTTGATAGTGTCCATGTGTTAGACAGCAATAAATATAGGTAAATGTAGGTGTT
This sequence comes from Monoplex corrugatus, assembly GCA_030674185.1. Lineage (NCBI taxonomy): Eukaryota > Metazoa > Mollusca > Gastropoda > Littorinimorpha > Ranellidae > Monoplex > Monoplex corrugatus. The sequence goes on from JAPXFY010000023.1 coordinate 46,500,576, forward strand.
GATAGTGTCCATGTGTTAGACAGCAGGCAGCGTAGGTGTTGGTAGTGATAGTGTGCATGGTTTAGACATAGACAGACAGACAGACAGACAGAGTCATAGAGAGAGACAGAGAGATAGATGGGATATTTAATCCGAGCTATGGAAGAAATCAAAGTTGAAAGTATTTCCTTATATATTTTTGTTTTGCTGTGCAGAGTTCGGTTGCAGTTACTATGAGCTGCAACCTTTCGAGGGCTCCTTCAAGAGTCTAGATGTATGCGAAACTAATGCTTACAACTCCAGCATTTACCCCAACTACGCAAATTGGATTGTGGTTCTCTACAACCCCGATATATATTGTA
>JAPXFY010000023.1:46505916-46508416 GCA_030674185.1 Monoplex corrugatus
TTGTGTTTCTCCTTCTTACTTGATATCCTTTTTAATCTACTGTTCGCCTTCTACACGGTCAGGCCGCATGTGGGCATGGACGTGGTCTTCTGTTTTGGTTTGGTTTGGTTTGGTTTGGTTTGGTTTGGTTTGGTTTGGTTTGGTTTGGTTTGGTTTGGTTTGGTTTGGTTTGGTTTGGTTTGGTTTGGTTTTAGTTCCTGACGACTGCCTTGGAGTCTGATGGTCTGAGGAACTTGTAGTCAGCCATGTCTCCTGTCGCTCCACTTGTTTGAGGTGACATCGCTGTTTAGCTGTGTCCTCCTCAGGGGCAGGCTGGTCGATGTATCAGTATGGACTTGCGGTTTCATATGGCGTTCAGGTGGCTGTACTCCCGGTGGGGATGCCAGGGGCTCTTTCAGTATAAACAATGTCCCCAACTTCTGGACATTCTGTGCTAGAAATTTCCTCTTTTCTGTCACTCTCTTTGTTTCTGCCTTGTTCTTTTGCTTTCTGTCCTTTCTTCCTATCATTTTCTGCCTTGCTGATCCATTCACCTGTATGTGTTCGATAAAAGTCCCAAGCACTTTTTCTTAGGATTGATAATAGGGTCCACGTATTAGGTGCATTTTTGGCTCTAGAAAGGTGAGATATGCGGACGCAATTTTAGGTAATTTATGCCCATTTTTATGTAAGTTTTGGTGTCCTAGGTATGCTTAAATTTGTATGTTGTTTTTTTTTTAAATCCCCTGTGCGATAAGTTGGACGGAGTGGTCAACGCCGGGGGCATTTCCTTAGATTATGTGCGCGAATGCGTTGATATATATACTTGATTTTCTTTCTTTTTTTCCCCTGTTGAAGTTTTGTATGTTTTGAAGAGGTTATAGCCCTGATATGGCTCTACGCAGTCGGCTGGGCTTTAAACATCAATAACAAGGGCAGTAACAATGTGGCTTTAGCCAGTGCGGAGCCTCGTTAGAACCACTTGCTGTTCTCTGGATAGTGGATGGTAGACGTCCATGCCTGTCCGTGGCTTGTGAGCAATCTCTACTAATGTTAAGGGTTTCAAATATCTTGGCTCTGTAAAAACTGATGATGGAACCTGCTCCAAAGACATCGAAATAAGAATTGGAATAGTAAAGCAAAATATGCTCCAACTCAACAACATCTGGAAAGACAGGCATACTAAATGGCCTGAAAGTCAGACTTCTAAAATGTTTGATCTGACCGGTCATGGTTTATGGCTGCAAAGCCTGTACTCTGAGAAAAACTGATTGCAGAAGAACCGAGGCAGCAGAGATGTGATTTTATAGGAGAATACTACGTGCCAAATGGACAGAGAGAAGAACTAATGAAAGTGTCCTGGAAGAACTTGATACCACCAGAAAACTACTAGCAGACATCAACAAGAGAATACTAAAATACATTGGCCATGTGTCACAAAGCAAGAACACGGACCTCGTGGCAACCATCTTTCAAGAAAAACAACAGTGGCAAAAAGGAAGAAAGGCAGACCTCAAGCCTCATACATCGAGAACATAACCAACATCAGTGGCATAAATATTCAAGAAATTGTCCACAAAAGTCAAGACAGAGCGGCCTGGAGGGAGATGGTGGCATCCAGGTGTGCAACAGCCAATACCGAACACGGTGACGCCGACAGGTGAGACAGGTGAGACTGCGTCGTGTCCTAGTATCCCAAGGCGAGCGGGAAGTCATCGCATGAGTACTCTTCTGGTTCTTCTGACTTGCTGGAGGGCCTTGGTCAGGTGGGAGGAACTCATTCTCTAGGACCCGGAGAAAGTACAGGGCGTCAGAGAGCTGATTAGCGTGTGTCATCTGTATCGTTAATCATGAAGGCTGCTAGCAAATAGTGCCTGCTTCTGCTCCTGCTTGGCAGCTGGTGCAGTGTTTTACCAGTAGGACCACTGGCAGTTGTTTGAGTACCTGGAAAGTTGATGAGGACGTTGGTTCTCCCGCTGGTCACAGCACTGATGACTAACCATTCAGTGTATCCTTGCTTCCTATGGGTCAGTGCTCTGCTATCATGCACCACTGGTGTCATGTGACAGTATTTGTCCATTTTATTTTTATTCATCATCATCATCAGGTGCCCTGCCGCATGGCGGTGGCGACCATGGACTTCCAACCATCTCTATCTCTCGTTGCTCCTAGCATCTCCCCCACCCTCCTCATCCCCAGCCACTCTGCAAGTCCGTCCATTATTTTTATTATTATTGTTATTTGTGTACTTGGTTGCGTTCTTGTTCATGTTAGCAATTGATGACAATGGTAATGAAACAGTTTTATGTTCTTCCTCTCTTTCTCTCTCTGTTTTTCTCTCTCTCTCTGTCTTTCTCTCTCTCTTTTCTCTGTCTTTCTCTCTCTCTCTCTCTCTCTCTCTGTCTTTTCTCTCTCTTTTTCTCTGTCTTTCTCTCTCTCTCTCTCTTTCTCTCTTTCTTTCTCTCTCTCTCTTTCTCTCTCTCTCTCTCTCTCTCTCTTCCTCTCGCCCCCCCTCTCTCTC
>JAPXFY010000023.1:46513416-46520916 GCA_030674185.1 Monoplex corrugatus
CTCCGGATTTTTCAGTGGGGTTCACTCCCGAAACCTTTTCCGTGACCGGATATGCTGCAAGGCAGCAGAAATTGGAGGTCGGAGTTTTCCTTCTCCTAGATAAGCTGCCATCCAAGGCTACGAGCCCCATCCACCCAGTGCGGCAGGTTGTACTGGATTACATTTTACCACTAGCAGGGAAACCCTAACCTGACATGTAGCAGTAGTAGTAGAAGTAGTAGTATCATCATCATTATTATTATTACTATTATTAGTATCATCATCATCATCATCATCATCGTCGTCGTCGTCGTCGTCATCGTTGTTGTTGTTGTCATTATCATCATCATCATCATTATTATTATTATTATATTATTATTATTGTTGTTATTGTTATTGTCATTCTTGTTGCTGGTGTTATGACAATATATTATGTTGGGCAGTGGCTCTGCAGTCACTTGAAGACGCGCTGGAGATCCTCTTCAAATCAGATTCTGATATACAAAGTCTGGGGTTCTCTATGGATCTTTGGCCAACGTACGAGCCAGGTAAGTTGATTTAAATATAATCATGAAATAATTACAATAATAATAATAATGATAATAATAATAATAATAATAATAATTATAATGGATACTTAATACCAGACTTTTGCTCTGGGTGCCTTACAGAAAGAAATGATGAGATACAAAGTAGATGTGTACAACACACGTAATATCCCATGTCATATTTTTCATACATCCACACCACGACTGCACTATACATGTATAGATACACGCAAAGTACAATGCCAGCAATCGACATTCGGTGAAAAACACAACCACATTTCACTAATTCGCACATACATAGCAAAATGGCAAGCTGTTGATTTGTTTGTTTGTTCATTTATTCATTGCATCTTATTTTGTTATTTAAAATCAATTTTTGATCGCTTCGATTTTTGCCTAGCCGAGAGAGCGCGACGCTACATGGCGGTTCCCTTCCATTTTTTTTTTATTATTATTTATTTGCTTGCCAGTGTGCAGTGAACCACTGAGAGTGATTTTTTCCCTGCAAAAATTTATTAGGGTCATGTGCTTTTATATCGTGGAGTTTTAAACGGGCACAAAGTGCATATTACACACGGCAATCTAAAAGATGAACAAGCCAGACTACCACTACTCACGGTTTTGTTCAGGGAAATGAAAACACCCTGTTGATTTTTTTATTTGTGTCTTCGTGTGTGGAGAAGTGGAATTATTTGTTGTTTATTTTTTTAGCCCAGCCGACTGCACAGAGCCGTATCAGGGCTATTAAAACCGTACACAGCACCTCGTTGAAAAAAAGACTAGTAAAAAAAAAAAAAAAAAAACAACTGAAGTACACATACGAATGCATTTGCCCACGTAATCTGCATGATATGCCCTAGTGCTGACCGTTCCATTCAATTTCTCACCTGAAGGTTTACAAAAACAAAGTTGAATACAAATGTGAACATAAGTGAGGAAGCTAAACGGGGGGAGGGAGAGCGGAAAGAGAGAGCGTAAATAGTAAGTGTGTGTGTGTGTGTGGTGTGTGTGTGTGTGTGTGTGTGTGTGTGTGTGTGTGTGTGTGTGTGTGGTGTGTGTGGTGTGGCGCGCGCGCAATAGTGTGCGTTTGTTACTGCATGTGCTAGCGTTAGTGTGTGTGTAATAGTTTGGGTATGTATCATTGTATGTGTGCGTAGTGTGTGAGTGTAAGTGTGTGTCTATATGTCTGTCTGTTAGTGTGCATCTATATGTTAACAAACTGGTGTTTTAGTGTTTGTGTTTGTGTGTGTGTAATATTCTCTCTGTGTGTTGTGTGTGTGTGTGTGTGTGTGTGTGTGTGTGTGTGTGTGTGTGTGTGTGTGTGTGTGTGTGTGAGTCTGTGTGTGTGTGAGTCTGTGTGTGTGTGCATGTGTTTGGAGAAAGACAGAGTAGAGAGAGAATGTATGTATGTGTGCTTGTATGTGTGCGTGTCCGTATGTGCAAGTGTGTGTTTGTGTGTAAATAAGTGTGTGTGGAGATGTGTGGCTCGCGCGAGCTAGTCTGTGCGGTAGTGTATGTGTGAATGTGTGTGTGTGTGCGCGTGCGCGTGCGCGCTCGCGCGTGTGTCTGTGTGTGTATGAGAGAGTGTTTTAGCATGTGTGAGTTAGTATGTGTGTATGTGTTTGTGTGTGTGCGTGTTTGCTTGTTTGTTTGTTTGTTTGGGGAGGAAGTGGGGGGGGGGGGTGTTTGTACGTGTTAGCGTGTGTCTGAATGTAACTTGGTGAGTACGTCTGACTGACTGTCTGTGGGTATGTTCGTGCTTTTGCGTACGTGTTTGTACGTGTGTTTGTGTGCGTCTCTCTCTCTCTCTCTCTCTCTCTCTCTCTCTCTCTCTCTCTCTCTCTCTCTCTCTCTCGTCTCTCTCTCTCGTCTCTCTCTCTCTCTCTTTGTCTCTCTCTCTCTCTCTCTTCTCTCTCTCTCTTCCTTCCTCTCTTCTGTCTGCCTGTCAATCTGTCTCTGTCTCTCTCTGTCCCTGTCTCTGTCTCTCTCTCTCTCTGTCTCTGTCTCTCTTTCTGTGTCTATATATATTCATAGATAGATATAAATATATACATATATGTGTGTATGTATGTGTAAACATAGATATGTGTGTATGCTTGGTCCTTCAGAAGAACGATTCAAGTGCATAACGCACACATGATGATGACAGTGATGTTGATGATGGAGGTAATGATGGTGGCGAAGGTGACGGTGGTGGTAGTGGTGGTAGTGATGGTGGGAATGATGATGATGATGATTATGGTGGTGATGATGATGGTGGTGGTGGTGGTGGTGGAGGTGGTAAAGAGGGGGTGTAGTGATGTATTTAGCAATGGTGTATACTGATAATGATGATGATAATGATCTAATGATCTGATGATCGTTTTGACAGATCTCTCAACGCAAATGCCGTCGCCCGACTTAGGATACTACATCAGCGGTAATTTTCTCTGCTATCTTCTTCTGTGAGACACACAAACACATAAGAAGATTACACCTTCAGGCACATACACGTGTGCGCTTGCGCTTGCGCGCGCGCGCACACACACACACACACACACACACACACACACACACACACACACTCATACGCAGGCACACTCTTAGGAATTATCACACACATACACTTAGATACGATCACACACACATACACACGTGTACAGACACGCACACGCACACGCACACCCACGCACACACACACACACGCGCACACACACACACACACACATATATATACACACACACAACACACACACACACACACACCCAAACACAAACACAAACACAAAACACACACACATATATAAATACACACGACATACCGTGTATGTACGGACATGCGCAAGCGCACACAACTGGTGCACGCACGCGCGCATGCACACACACACACATACACATACACACACGCGCACACACACACAAGCAAACACACACGCACACACACGCACACATACACACGCAAACACACACGCACACAGATATATGGACACATATATGCTCACACACACGCACACACACATTTCTCTGTATCAAAACACACACACGCACACACACACACAGACTGGAGGAAGTTACCAGCTGCTAAGTGTATAGTTAGAGCAAATGCAGTAGCTAATTATGCCAATACGGAACTTAAAAATTCGGTCTGACATCCATTTCCCCAAGAAAGCAAGAACAACAAAGGCACAAGAAAGAATATCCACTTACACAAATGAGCTCTTCAAACTTTCCCGCGTAGTACCTAACATAGTTTCATGTAAAATGATATGTTGTCTTCTACCCCCATGGGAATTGTCCGATGTAACTTTTGATATCAACTACACTAAACCTGACTTGACAAAGGATATTAATCCACGCTTGTTAGCAATTGATGTTCTGTCACATCTACATAAAAAATAGTCACATTACTTGAAAATATTTACTGATGGCTCTGTTCTAGATAATGGTGAAGCAGGTGCTGGCTTTATAATTCCTAATTTTAAAGTAGAAGTGGCTTACTCTTCAGGACAGGGACATTCAATCTTCACTTCTGAATTAGTTGCAATCCTAATGGCACTGAAACACATTGTAGATCTTACCCATAACTTTGCTTAGTATCCATTAAGTATTACGTGTAGATTCGAAATCTGCATTACAATCACTAAAGAGCTGCGAATGTAAAATAAATAGTACGTTGATATGTGAGATAAAATTTCTAATTCATTGTTTAATAACAAATAATACACAAGTTACTTTTTGTTGGATCACATCACACTGTGGTATCATATATAACGATCGGGTCGACAGAATAGCAAACATTGCAGGAATGAATAGGGCTGGCAGTACTTAACTTACTTTACCACTCTCTGAACATGAAATGAATGCTATATTAGAAAACAAAGTAAAAGCGCAATGTGACCTTCGCCCCTTCACCGTAAATTACCAGGGTTTTACAAGACTAGAGATAATTTTAGCTTACAGATTATCTCTCAGCTCACTTAGAACTAAATAAAGTAAAACCGTCAAATTTATCTGTAGTGATTTTATAACAGTTAATTACCTTTTGTGTTGTCAGCGAATGCAACCTTATTTCCATGCATCATTTGCAAACTTAAAACAGAGACATACTGATTTCACTCTGTATTTACACATTGCAAGGCGTTTACTGCACAGTCCCTTTGGTCGTTTTCTTTGATTCAACCTGATTGTTTTGTATCTGTGACTCCCACCTTTTTTCCTTCCTCTTGTTATTTTACAACGTACGACGCTTTTAATTCGATAAGACAATCCTCTGCTCCCCCTTGTACCTCACCAGATCATGACAGATCACTTGTATACGCCAGCACAGGACCTTACATGCTCGTAGCACTCAGACACACACACACACACACACACACACACACACACACACACACACACACACACACACACACACACACACACACACACGCATACATACATACATACATACATACATACATACATACATACATACATACATACATACATACATACATACAACTACATACATACATACATACACAAAACCCTGAGGAAACTGATGAAGCCTGATCGATCTAATGTTCTGATTGTTTTTCTTTTGTTCGTTGAATTGATTGATGTTATCTTATATGATACAATACCTTCATGATTTCATAGATTCATTCACCCCATAGACAGCTTTTTTTCTCGTCTAAAAGTACATATGTGAATAGACGTTAAAAGAAATAATGAACAAATACACATACGCGCACACCTCTTTGCAGACTGCAACTCAGTGAAGATGGAATCATCGGGCGGAAACATCAACACCCAGGAACAGTGTCACGCGCACTTCCTTCCTCCTTACGCCCAATATGGATTCTACTACGTGAACGAAGCCCCCTGCGATGTGTGGGTGAATCTGAACTTCACTGTGTTCATTGGGAACAGCTATTTCTGCCAAGAGTCTGGTCTCGTGGTCACGGCCGGGGACAAAAGTCTCATCATGTGTGGGGACAGGATCGAGTACTTGTCCAGTAAGTTTCATAACACTACACATCTCCGTGCACGTTAACCATTCCACAACAATAAAGGAGTTTTTTTCCTCCGGGGAAAATTCTGCAGAACAATCTCCTTTCAAAGTTACGCATTAAAGGAAAAAAAAACGAAAGCAAACAATTGGGTAGCGCTCCATTGCGGCAGAGCAACCCCAAACTGTGTTCTTTGCTTGGGAGCTAGGATCACACAACTAACATGCTGATTGTAGACCTGCATATCTAGGTCAGCATCTCTCTCTCTCTCTCTCTCTCTCTCTCTCTCTCTCTCTCTCTCAATATACATACACACATATACATACATATATACATATATATATATATATATGTGTGTATGTATATGTATACATACATATATATATATATATATATTGTGTGTGTGTGTGTGTGTGTGTGTGTGTGTGTGTGTGTTGTGTGTGTGTGTGTGTGTGTGTGTGTGTCTAAGTGCAAAGTCATAAAAAAAATCCAGCACAGCATTACGTATCCTCTTTCGCTCTACTGCCTGAAATGTTTTCGTATGATTAGTTTTGTTGTGACACACCATGCTTGCCGGAAGAGATTCAGCGAAATAGTGATTTACCATGGCTTGTTGAATGCAGGATGACAAGATAGGAAGAGGACCAGCAGAGGGTAGGTCTTGTATACCAGAAGTCGCACTAGTCTGGACAGGGGAAAGTGATAATCAGTAAAATCAAATGCTGCTGACAAATCAAACAGTGTCAAAACAAACGTTCTTAGAATCTGCTGTGTTCAGAAGTGGCTTTGTTATATGCAGTAGGGCAATTTCGGTGAGATGATATTTCGATGTAGCAAAATGAGATTTTCCAAGAAGTCTAGTCTACTCGATGTGGTTTCATAGCTGGGACGAGACGACCTGTCCTAGAAGTTTAGATAGAACTGATAGATTAGAGAACAGTGGCAGAATGGTTCAGACGTTCGCCTGCCAGTAACTAAACTCGAGATTCCAGGGTTCGCTCCCCGTAGAGGCCTCGACTTTTCTCCCCAGTTTGACCGGAAAATCGAACTGAACGTCTAGTCCTTCGGAAGGGGATGAAAAACGAGTCGGACCTATGTGCTTTCTGGCTGTGCACACTAAAAACCCCACGGCAGTTGAAAATCGTGAAGAGCATGACACTGCCCGGCTGCCTTGGAGATAAGTTGATTTCCTAGTTTCTACCCTTTGAAGACCAATTAGTGTTCCTGCTTTCTGAAGTCTTGGTTAAAAAAAGTGAATTTGAATATGAATTTGAAGCGATGGAGAGGAGATGGGCGCCGCCTTCGTGATGCTGGCCCCGGGAAAAGTTGAGGTCTGTGCCACCTCTCTCCCCTTCGACCCTATAGTTATGGAACCTCAGGACCTGGCCAGCTCGTGGGTTTATGTGCAGGCTTAAGGCTTGTGCCGTGATCATTCTGGATCTTCTCCACCACATGGCACCCGTGACGTTAGTGCATAATTATGGAATTCATTCCGAGCGCGATGATGTCGTCTTGAGAAATTAGAAACTGAAATTGATAGATTAGAGATGGGCCTTAAGTACTGAGACATTCAGTGTCAAAGACCTGGCTTTACGATTCGGGGTTTTACAATGGCTTGCTTCTCCTCCTTCTACAACTGTTCCTCCTTCTTTTGCAGTTCCTTTTTTTATCTTAATTCGTACTGGGTTCCTCCCGCTTGATGGATGAAGGGCGGAGATTTTTCCTATCTTCCAGGTCAACATGTATGGAGGCCTGCTAGTGTCTAAATCTCCTTTGTGTGTATACGTACACAAAATGTCAAATGTGCATGCTAAAGATCCAGTGAGTCATGTTGATGGCTTGTGGCAAATATGAAAATGTCCAGCATGCATCCCCTCACAGACTGGGTATACAGACAAAATACCGTCTGCTCAGTGTGGGCAAAACAACGTGGACACACGCATGCGAAAAAATCGGAATGATTAAAAAATCGTTTTCTAAGTCTTATTCTCTTTCTTATTCAT
>JAPXFY010000023.1:46525916-46530916 GCA_030674185.1 Monoplex corrugatus
GTTACAAATCAAAGAGTGATGAATGTGGTAAGATATGGAAATAGAAACAAACGCAAAAGTTTGACAGACGTGGAAGCATGTGGAATCATAACACACCGTGTACTTATACGTCACTATGCGCCATTTTACAGGATCTGTTTTAAACCAACACCTAAAATCCACCTGAAAAACGGTGCAAATGTTTCGAACAGTTTTGCGTCCTTTGTTTGAAAAATGCAAACAAGCCATACACGCCCCCATCCACTCATCCGTCCCCTCCCTATATCTAACCCACCAACTCTCCCACCTGCCTCTTACAAACACACACACACACACACACACACACACACACACACACACACACAAACACACACACACACACACACACACACACACACACACACACAAACACACACACACACACACACACACACACATTCATACACGTACACACATACATATACGACAACACACACACACACACACACACACACACACGCACGCACGCACACACACGCACACATGTAAAGGGCTTGTACAGACAACTGATATGATTAAGTTATAATCATGTAGTGTTCTTCTGCTAAGGCATAAAGAGTGAAGTTTACCAAGGATCTCATTCTCTTCCGTTGTGTTAGTTATCTTACATATATTTTGAAAGAGAGAGATAGGGAGAGAGACAGACAGACAGACAGGAGAGGAGACTTCAAATTTCAAAACAGTGTATCTCTCAAGGATAGATCCCGCTAGGACTGTCTTACAGCGAGTCCTTGTGTTACGTTTTAGGTGCAAAAACTCAAACGTATCAATTCAAACTCAACAAATGAAAAGAAAATGAACTATAGAGACGTAAACTACAAGTACACCAATAAAAGGATTCCTATAGTGAGAGTGATCGTAGGAGTAGACAGAAACGTAATGACAATAATCCATCATTTTCCAACGGTAGAAGTGAATTAGCTGAAAGCCATTTTCAAACTTGCTGTTGCTAATTTGCTTATCTTCCTGGAAGTGAAAATACTGAACAGGAAATATATGGATAGATCATATGTAAAAAACAAGATATAGAGAGAACTCGGAATTTATCGAATACATGCAACAGCCCCCATTTTTATACAGGGAATCAATAGACACATATTTCTCATATATAAATGATAGACGCCAAACACTAGCATGACCTTAAGCAGTTATAAACAAAAATAATACGTATAATCGTTGAGACAGAAGACGGACAGACAAATAGACACAGACAGAGACAGAGAGAGAGAGTGAGAAAGAGACAGAGAGACAGACAGACAGAGAAAGAAACAGAGAACGTGAGAGAGACAGAGAGAGAGAGAGCGGTGTGGACATAGAAAATCGCAGTCACAAAGAATGACAGCGTTCAAGCAAACAGAAATCAGGCAGATGCCAAAAGACAAGGTGGAAGCGAATTCAACTGACAAAACAAAGACAAGACACAAGTGTTCGATGAACTGGCCTTTCTCTGTAAGAAACAACGCAGAAACAGAGTTAGTAGATTCAGGGGGAAAGAAAAATAACAAACAAACAACAACAACAAAAAACAACAACAACAACAAACATGCATCTCCCTTGACTTCCACTGATCTTCAAGCTTTAAAAGAGAGAGAATAATCACATTCACCAGGAAACTTCTGCATTCTTATTTGGACTTGTGTGCTTGCACACACATTCTCTCTCTCTCTCTCTCTCTCTCTCTCTCTCTCTCTCTCTCTCTCTCTCTCCTCTCTCTCTCTCTCTCTCTGTCTCTCTCTCTCTTTCTCTCTCTCTCTCTTTCTCTCTCTCTCTATGTCTGTCTCTCTCTCTCTGTCTCTATCTCTCTTTCTTTCTCTCTCTGTCTGTCTGTCTGTCTGTCTCTGTCTCTCTCTGTCTGTCTCTCTCTCTCTGTGTCTCTGTCTCTCTCTCTCTGTCTCTCACTGTTTCTCTGCCCGTCTCTCTCTTTCTGTCTCTCTCTCTCCATATATATATATATATACATATATACATATATGTGTGTGTGTGTGTGTGTGTGTGTGAGTGTGTGTGTGTGTGTGTGTGTGTGTGTGTGTGTGTGTGTGTGTGTGTGTGTGTGTGTGTGTGTGTGTGTGTGTGTGTGTGTGTGTGTGCAGCCTACATAAGTCACTAAACACATTTCTTTTTGTCTGCCTTTCTTCGGGTTCAGATGGTGTGGCGGCAGCAGCTGCAGTGGCTGATGCTGAAATATTTGAAGTTAAGTCATCGGTCGTCGAGGCAGAACACGCCTTGAATCAGCTGCTGGAGGAATTACCCGACAGTAAGTAAAATAACTGACTTCTTTATCGGAATGGTTTTTGTTGTTGTTGTTGTTGTTTTCTTTTGTTTTTGTTTTTTTAGGATCATGGCACTTTAGGGAGGTTACCTTTGTGCTCACCTTTTTTTTTTCTTCTTTTTTTTTTTGTCCCAGTTTCTACGCCACCTTTATGGCCAGAGAAGCTGGCACAATTTTTTTACAATATGATATTGATGATGTCGATAAGGATGTTAATCATGATGATATGGAGTTCCATCTAAGATTGAGACTGCGTGACAGGGCTGTACTCTACGCTTACTGTCATAAGATAGCCTGGCGTCAACCAGGCCCGAGAGATACAGACACCTGCGGTGCTGGTCAGAAGACTTAAGTAACACCCTCAATGGCGCATCCACGAAATAGATGGGACTCGACTGTGTGGTACCAGTCTTCCCAATCGGCCCATAGCACGCCCAACTCTGGGTAGGAGCCGGCTAGATCCGAAAAATCCCACAATGATTTTTGAAGGGACTGATGGGGATTCGAACCCACAACCTTCCAGTCTGTAGTCCGTTGTGTTAACCAATACACCACGGCGACTGGTAGAATGTTTCTTTCTCTCTTTCTTTCTTTCTTGTTTGTTTGTTTGTTTCTCTCTCTCTCTCTCTCTCTCTCTCTCTCTCTCTCTCTCTCTCTCTCTCTCTCTTTCATTCTTCTTTCTTTCTTTCTTTCTTTTAAATTACTTCCCCTAACTAATTACTGTTCAGTGGTTAGCGCAACTGACCACCAACCGGAAGCAGATAAAGACGAAAATAGAATCAGAATGTGTAGGCTATTTAATACAACCACACAAAACAGGCGGAACTTTTCGGCCAAGTGGCCTTTGTCAAGTGTAAACGTAAGGTTACTAACAAACAACGAATACAAAAACAATTGATTAAGAGAAAAAGACTGAAACTTCCCTGCTGCTTCGTCTGGTAAGATCACAAACGAACAAACAACAAATACACAAAAAAGAGAAAAAAAACTTAAGCTTCCTTGCCGCTTCCACCAGGGATGAAGCACGCCTTGGCTCAGCACTAGAACGTATGCCAAACAAGAGCGAATGCTGAATAGATTTCAGATGCGCTGCCCTTGCAGCTACGATACAAAAACGTCTGCAAACGCAACAGGAAAGCTCTGGACATCAACACAGAGAGCTAGGAAGACACAGCAGCCAACCGCAACAGATGGCGCAGTGTGCCCCAGAAACAACTCAAGTTGGGGGAAAAGAAGATCCAGACTTCAGCTGAGGAAAAGAGAGCCACGTGGAAAGCAAGCTCTTGTGAAGGCAATCTCATGGCCAGCATCCATACGTGCATCCAGTGTCGCAGAAACTGCATTTCCCGCATCGGCCTTACCTGCCACAACCGACGCTGCTTCATCCATAGTCGACTCCGACTGACGGAGGCTTACTACTATTACTACTAGTCGTAGCTTACGATTATTGCTATTAGTCGTACTAGTGGTATCATATTACCAGTAGTAGTAGTAGTCGTAGTAGTATTTTTATCATCATTATTATTATTATCATTATTTTATTGTTGTTGTTATTGTTGTTGTCGTCGTCGTTGTTGTTATCATTGTTGCTGTTGTTTCAGATGAGGCTGTGCAGGTTGCCCTGTCCAGTCTTAGTGAGGCCAAAGCAGCAGCTGAAGAGGCTTTCAATAATATCGATAACCTTGGCGAAAACTAGGGTATTTGTGCTCGTCTTCACCGAGTCATGGACTTCCGATGACTACAACCCAAATGCTTGCGGCAGTAGGAACAGCTCAGAAGGTTCCTATCACCATATGGTTTAAATGAAATGACTATGTACCAATGTTTACCTAACTAGTGTCTGGTCTCGATCTTTCCTAATGAGTAACGTTGTTCATGTAATTTGTCCCTCTGAACAGTTGTTCTCCAAGTTCTATTTCTTATCATTCACCTTGCTAATCCAATTTTGTCTCGAAACAGTTTGCTTTCATAAATTTGTATTATTGTATACCCCAGTAGGGGATCAAACGTTGATATTTTTTCATTCAAGTCTTAAAATCATACTTTTTTCAAGGATAAGTTTCAGAATGTCCCCTTGAAAGTGATTTGAAAATGTTTGGGTGAAACCGCAGTACAGAATTTCTGGTAACCAAAACATGTTACCCATATTTCATTTTACAAACTGTTGTTTTGCGTGTGGAAGAAAGTTTTCTTTCTTTTTTTTCCATTTCAAAATCAGGAAAGTTTACATGATAAATTTGCGACCTTGATTCCTTCGAAAACTGTGTCCAGAATCCAGCATATCATGAAGCTAAAAAAAGGTCAGGTTTTATTTGTAATGAATGCAGTCAGGTTTTGTTGATAATGAATAAGTACATAAATAAATGAATGCAAAACAAAATAAGTATATGAATAAATATGCATAATCACGAACTACTTAAATAAAAGAACCAAGTGTGTGTACTTTTGAACTCCGTTGTGCTGATAAGGCCTGTTGCGTTGTTTCTACTGCCGAACAGGCATTCACAGACAAAAAACAAAAACAAAACAAAAACGGCTCGTTTTACGGATGTGAATATGGACCTCCATTCATTTGGAGTTTTTTGTTTGATCGTTTCTCCTGTTTTCTTTACATTCTGCTCATCTTTTCTGCGTATTTAGAGTCTGTTGCCACCATAAAGTTTGATGGATAATAAAATATTCTAAGCACAGTTGTCGTCATGTGGTTTTCTCT
>JAPXFY010000023.1:46533416-46538416 GCA_030674185.1 Monoplex corrugatus
CTATTTACTGGGACACTTGGTGGTAACTGTTTACTGGGACACTTGGTGGTAACTGTTTACGGGGACACTTGGTGGTAACTGTTTACTGGGACACTTAGTGGTAACTGTTTACTGGGACACTTGGTGGTAACTGTTTACGGGGACACTTGGTGGTAACTGTTTACTGGGACACTTGGTGGTAACTGTTTACTGGGACACTTAGTGGTAACTGTTTACTGGGACACTTGGTGGTAACTGTTTACGGGGACACTTGGTGGTAACTGTTTACTGGGACACTTGGTGGTAACTGTTTACTGGGACACTTAGTGGTAACTGTTTACTGGGACACTTGGTGGTAACTGTTTACGGGGACACTTGGTGGTAACTGTTTACTGGGACACTTGGTGGTAACTGTTTACGGGACACTTGGTGGTAACTGTTTACTGGGACACTTGGTGGTAACTGTTTACTGGGACACTTAGTGGTAACTGTTTACTGGGACACTTGGTGGTAACTGTTTACGGGGACACTTGGTGGTAACTGTTTACTGGGACACTTGGTTGTAACTGTTTACTGGGACACTTGGTGGTAACTATTAACTGGGATACTTGGTGGTAACTGTTTACTGGGACACTTGGTGGTAACTATTTACTGGGACACTTGGTGGTAACTGTTTACTGGGACACTTGGTGGTAACTGTTTACTGGGACACTTGGTGGTAACTATTAACTGGGATACTTGGTGGTAACTATTTACTGGGACACTTGGTGGTAACTGTTTACTGGGACACTTGGTGGTAACTGTTTACGGGGACACTTGGTGGTAACTGTTTACTGGGACACTTAGTGGTAACTGTTTACTGGGACACTTGGTGGTAACTGTTTACGGGGACACTTGGTGGTAACTGTTTACTGGGACACTTGGTGGTAACTGTTTACTGGGACACTTAGTGGTAACTGTTTACTGGGACACTTGGTGGTAACTGTTTACGGGGACACTTGGTGGTAACTGTTTACTGGGACACTTGGTGGTAACTGTTTACTGGGACACTTAGTGGTAACTGTT
The DNA here is from genome assembly GCA_030674185.1 of Monoplex corrugatus. NCBI lineage: Eukaryota > Metazoa > Mollusca > Gastropoda > Littorinimorpha > Ranellidae > Monoplex > Monoplex corrugatus. The sequence goes on from JAPXFY010000023.1 coordinate 46,534,461, forward strand.
TACTGGGACACTTGGTGGTAACTGTTTACGGGGACACTTGGTGGTAACTGTTTACTGGGACACTTGGTTGTAACTGTTTACTGGGACACTTGGTGGTAACTGTCATGTAACTCTGGATGGAGGTTTGATGGTGGTTTTTCATCTCTCTTAGGCTGATGTTGCTGTCTCTCTGTTCACATTCTCCTCCCAGATTCGCCATTTTGTCAACCTCTTCATTTCCTGAGTTACTGCACTGTGAGGGAATCCACTGCAATACCTTTCTGGTACATCTGTTTTTTGTTTGTTTGTTTGTTTGTTTTGTGTTGTTTTGTGTTGTTTTGTTTTGTTTTTTGCAGAGCTTCGTGTAGATATGACAGTTAGCTTGTGTATGTAATGAAAGGCTATTTGGCTGTTAAGGTCTGCAAGTTTGTGGTGATGTTTACTGTGTAGACCAAAATTTAAACGTCGGCTCTGTAGTTAAGGTTTTGCTTTAGACTGCTGTTGTCCATTTGGGAATTGGGTGCATTACCCCCATCATTTTCTTCTTTGACTACACACGTGGTAGACCCATCAATGAAAGCTGCTATTCATGCGTCCTGAGCATTCATCATCATTATCATGTGCCCTGCCGCATGGCGTTGGCGATCATGGCCCTCAATATGCATCTATCCCTTGTACTGTAGCCTCAAAAACATCTTCCACCCTCTCTGACCTCAGCCACCCTGCAAGTCCGTCCAATATTTTCTCCCTGGGTCTACCTTGTGTTCTCTTTCCTTCCAGCTTTCCAGTTGTGACCAGGTGCTCTTTCCCCTTTCCTCATAAAATGGCCTATAAATTTTGCTAGTCTTTTCTTAATCTTCCTTATCAATGATCTTCTTGTGTCTGCCTCCATCAAGATTGTGGCAAACGTTTGTTTTCTTTGCTGTCCATGGAACTCTCAGCATTCTTCTTAGAAACCACCTCTCGGCTGCCTCAATCTTGTTCTGGCTTTACTCTTGTTATTTCTTACTTTCTCTGTATCTCGTACACCTCTCTCTCTCTCTCTCTCTTTCTCTCTCTCTCTCTCTCTCTCTCTCTCTTTTCTCTCTCTCTTTCTCTCTCTCTCCCTCCTTCGAAAGTAAGAAATAACAATAGTAATAATAATAATAATATAATAACAATAATAATAATAATAGTAATAACAATAATATGATGATGATGATGATGATGATGATGATGATGATGATGATGATGATGATGATGATGATGATGATGTCCTTTATAAGGCGCCAAAACTTCATATAAGAACCAAGCGCTCACGCTCATTATTCACCAAAGCAATCACCCAAAAATGACGAAAACTCCCAGACACGAAGCACACGCAGTGTCGAGGGGGATGACGGGAGTGCAGTGGTGCAAAAGAGTGAACACACACAAGGGGCAATCACTGCTAGGCAAAAAGGTATGTCTTCAAGGTAGACTTGAAGGAAGGCAGAGTTTGTGACTGTCGAATAGACAGGGCAAAACCATTCCAGTTGTATGGACCAGACAAGACAAAGAACGGCAACCAGCTGTAGAACTCTTGCTCCTTTGCTTTCTGTCATTTCTTCCTATCATTTTCTGCCTTGCTGGACCATACACCTGTATGTGTTCAATAAAGTCTTGATACTTTCTCTGAGGATTGATAATTGGGTACAAATATTAAGCGCATTTTTGGCTCTAGGGAAATGAGATATGTGGAAGCAATTCTAGGTAAATTAGGCCCATTTTTATATATGTTTTAGTGTGAATAGTTATGTTTAACTTCGTATTCAGGTATGTTGTATTTAAATTCTCTGTGTGATAAATTCGACGAAGTGTTCAACGCCAGGTGCATCTCCTCAGATTATGTGAGCGAATGCATTGGTACGTGTTCTTACTTTTCTGTTCCTTTTTTTTTTCTCTTGTTGAAGTACTGTGTGTGTGTGTGTGTGTGTGTTGAAACAGTTATAGCCCTGATATAGCTCTATGCAGTCGTCTGTGCTTTAAGCAACAATAAGAATAAGTGTTTAAATGACTTTGTGAATTTGCAGAAAACCGCTCCCCTTATTCTCCCTCATTGTATTGTGTCCTAAGGCCGATGTACAGTAAGAAAATTTTTCTGAGATCTGAGTTCACGCACACACACACACACACACATACACACACACACACACACACACTGTTTTCCTAGGACAATTTTTCAAACACTTTTTTGCGTGGATTCAAAATCAGTACTTCAGGCTCTTGAATTATCAAAATTACAAACAAGATCAGAAATGATTCTGGAAATTAGTCACTTGATTCATAATTTATCTTTAAGAGGCACTGATATTACTTTCTGCTGGATACCTTCTCATAGTTCTTTTCGTTATAATGATAAAGTTGACAGGGCTGCCAAACGGGGAGCTAATAACTCACCAGATTCAAACAATATCCAGCTTTCTCTCTCGTTGCACGAGAATTACACTTTAGTAGACAACTACGTCTGGAAGCAGTTCCAATTAAAACAGAAAAAGTATGATAAATGTCACATGAACTTTGAAATTAGCAAAATACTTAAGCAGCTTCATGCCAGCAGAATTATACAATCCCTTATGTATAGATGGAAACTTGATGCATTCAAAACAAAATACACCAAGAACATAGTATGTCTGTGTGGAAAGAAGATAACACATAGTCATATTCTTTCTTGCGTTAAGGTAAAACGACATATTCCAACACTATCTATGAGTACAGTTTCTGATATATTTGCCTCATCATCATTACTGTATGAAATTTTTGTTAGCCTGTCAAAAAGTCCTATAGCGAATTACCTTTAAAATGTTTTTTCACTTGTTCACTGTTATGGTTAGTCAATTATTAGTTTTATTTTTTTCTTCGTTTCTTCCAGATATTTATCAATTTTGTTTGTTAGTTTGTTTAAATCGTTAATTATGGTAACATTATTTGTTAGTTTTACCTTCCCCTCTTCAAAACAGTTGTTTTCTGGATCATCTTTTCTCAAGTTCAAAATTGACAATTTTCAAATATTCTCTTCACTCCTCTTATCACCCCCCCCCCCCTTCTTTTTTTTGTTTTTTTTTTTGTTTTTTTTTGTTGTTGTCTAAAATCACTTTAGTGAATAGACATTAAATCAAAGACCACCACACACACACACACACACACACACACACACATACACACACACACACACGCACGCACGCACGCAAACACACACACACGCACACACACACGCACGCACGCACGCAAACACACACACACGCACACACACACACATGCAAAAAAAGTGTAAAAAAAAATCAATAAACGGAAAATCAAACAAGAAGCAAAACACATCAACCAAAAATCGGTTTCTTCTGAAAATGTTCGTGCCACACCCAGATCCAAGCAAAAAAAAAAAAAAGAACGGGCATGGATGAAGTCAATCAATTTCATGCATACACACACGCGCGCGTGTGCTCACATCTCCCAGGTTCCGCCAGTAACACGGAAGCAGTAAAACTTACAGGGGGGGGGGGAAGGAAAAACGAAAAAGGGAAATAAGAAAGAGCATGAAATAAGTAAAAGAGGTTGGAGGAGAAGACATCAATGCCATACTAACATACTACTACTACAAAGGATGATGATGATGATGATGATGACAATGGTGATGATGACGACGACGACGACGACGACGACGACGACGACGACGACGACGATGACGATGATGATGATGATGATGATGATGATGATGATGATGATGATGATGATGATGATGATGATGATGATGTTGATGATGATGATGATATGAAAATACATAAACAGCTTAATTTGTGGCAGTTCCAAGCGCTTACAACGTTTATTGTATATTAAATTCTCCCCAGTCGATCGGACGGATGAATAGACATAGGCTACTGGTCCTGTATCGCCTGGTGTGGGTCTTCATGTGGGACACATCACCGATCCTTCAGTCACACGTTTTCCCACAGATGATGCAC
>JAPXFY010000023.1:46543416-46573416 GCA_030674185.1 Monoplex corrugatus
ATCTTAGAAACTATCACTATGACGTCGTACGAGAACCAAATGAGAACAAGAGTAAATAAGCTGGACTGAGTACTGCTCTGAACTGCAAGTGTGCTAACAGTACAAAATTCATCAAATGAAGATGATTTGCGAATACTCCGTACAGAAGCTGTGACAGTATTGAAGTCGCTGAAATGTGGTAAGGCTGCATTCATTGGCAAAGATTCCTGCAGAATTCATGAAACATAACGGGAAGGCAGTAACTGATATCCTAACTGTCGTATACAACACAATCTGGCACATAGACGAGTTTCCCACGACATTGATCCAATCACTTATTGTCACATTTCTCAAGAAAGGAAATCTCCAGCACTGCCAGGACTATCGCACAATCAGTTTGATCAGCTATGCCAAAAAGGCAATGCTCAAAATCAGTCTGAATAGATCACAACCTCAAGCAGACACTATCATTGCTGAAGAAAGGCTGGATTCTGCAAAGGCAGAAGTGTCGTTGAACAGATCTAACTGCTCACCCTTTTCGAAAACCACCAGACTTCAAGGATATGTTTAACAGGACGGGTTCTGGAAAGGCAGAAATATTATCAAACATATTTTAACCCGCGTATCCTTTGCAAAAAGCCACCTTCAAAACCAAAGAGAGTTCTACTACGTCTTCATAGACATCAGGTAAAACTGATCAGCACTGTCAAGCAACTATATTCCAAAGCAACAGGTGAACAGGTGCTTGCATCAGATGCTTCTGGGGAGTGGTTACATACTTCGGTTGGAGTTGGTCAGTGCTACCTTCTGTCTCCCACACTTTTTCATTATGTTCGTGAAACTCGTCACAACAGATACACTAGAAGATTATGTCAGCATAGTCAGCATTGGAGGAATCATCATCATCAGGTGCCTTGCATTGGCGATCATGGACTTCGATCTGTTTCTATCCCTTGTTGCCTCAAGCACCTCCTCCACCCTCAATGTCTTCAGCCACACTGCAAGTCCGGCCAATATCTTCTCCCTGGGTCTACCTGGAGTGCTCTCTTTCTCTCCAGCCTTCCTGTTGTGACCAGGTGCTCTAATTCCCCTTTCCTCATAAAGTGGCCTATAAATATTGCTTGTCTTTTCTTAATCTTCCTAATCAATGATCTGCTTGTGTCTGCTTCCATCAAGACTGTCTTGTTTGTTTTCTTTGCCGTCCATGGAACTCTCAACCTTCTTCTTAGAAACCACATCTCGGCTGCCTCAATCTTGTTCTGGCTTTGCTTGTTGACTGTCCACGCCTCACAACTGTATAACAGTATTGGTTCTACATAACATTCAAGAACTCTCTTCCTGATGTTAATTGATAGGCATCTGTTGGTAAGAATCCTTTTCATCTTCTTGAATGCTGTTTTGGCTTGGCTGATTATGCTGGCTATTTCTTATGTGCATCTGCCGTCTGATGAAATGATCGTTCCCAGGTATTTAAACATATCAACCTGTCTCAAGGTTGTGCCGTTTGCTGTTATTTTGAAATGAGGGGATTTCATGTTTTTTACTGATACCATGACATCAGTCTTCCTGCTGTTTAGTTCCAACCCCTTACCTTTGCTTTCTATTCTTAGTGTATTCACAAGGTTTTGTAGGTCCCTTTCATTTTCTGCAAATGTGTCATCTGCGTATCGAATGTTGTTTATCATTTTTCCTCCAACCTTTAGTCCAGGGTCTTCCTCTAGGTTTCTCATGATGTTTTCGCTGTAAAGTGAAAACAGATCTGGTGACAAAACACAACCATGTCTAACTCCTCTTTTGATGTTTTGAAAAGAGCTTATGTCATTTTCTATTCTCATTGCAGCTGTATATTCCCAACACATATTTCTGATTATTCGTAGATCTTTTCCATCAATATTGAGTCTTTCTAGTTGGTTGATCAACTCTTCATGTCTTACCGGATCGAAAGCCTTGGTATAATCAACAATGCATAAATATAAATCCTTATTCATCTCGACTGACCTCTCTATGATAGTTCTTAGGATGTATATGGTATTAATGGTTCCTTTCCCTTCCACAAATCCACTCAGTTCTTCTTTTCTTTCTCTTTTGATTCTATTCCTTGTCCTCATCATGATTATTCTTAATAGGATTTTTGTTACATGACTCATAAAACTGATTGTGCGATGGAGTTTGCATTCTATAGCCCCTGTCACAAACCTTTGCTTCACGTATGGTACTGGTAGCCTTGCAGGCAGTGAGCATGAATTTGCAAAGCTTTTAGATGAAACATCAACAAAATATTGCTTAGAAATCAGTGCTGAGAGGACCAAGCTGATGTTCAGCCACAACACTACCGTCACTACTGATACACCTTTCCGTGGACTGAAACTAAGAATTGTTCAACAATTCACTTAGCTGAAAGCCATCATTAGCAACGAGGGATCCAAATCAGAAATGCTTTCGACAGTAGCAAAGACAATATCATCAGTGTCCAGGCTAAAACCTGTATGGAAGGACAAGAACATCTCCTGAAACAAGATCAGGCTTTTGTGTGCACTGGTATATTCCATCTTCCCGTATACTTCTAAGACATGGACCCTTAGAGCGGATTTGAAATTGACGAATCCAAGCCTTGAAAAACAGATGTTATGGAAAATACTAAACATCAGATGTCCTACTACTGACTGGAAGGTTATGGATTCGAATCCCCATCAGTCCCTTCAAAAGTCATTGTGGGATTTTTCGGCTCTAACCGGCTCCTACCCAGAGTTGGGCGTGCTATGGGCTCATTGGGAAGACTAGAACCACGTAGTCGAGTCTCATCCACTTCACAGATACGTCATTGAGGGTGTTGCTCAAATCTTCTGACCAGCGCCGCAGGTGTCTGTATCTCTCGAGCCTGGTTGACGCCAGGATATATTATGATAGTAAGCGTAGAGTACATCCATGTCACGCAGTCTCAATAATAGATGGAACTCCATAGCATCGTAATTATCATCCTCATCAACATCATCATCAACGCATTGTAAAAAAGAAACTGTGCCAGCTTCTGTGGCCATTAAGGTGGCGTAGAAAATGGGATGAAAAACAAAAGGTGAGCACAAAGGTCACCTCACTGAGTGCGATGATCCTAAAAAAAATAAACAAAACATCAGATGTACTGATCATAGCAACGATGAACGAGTGCACCAAACCATCAAGCGACACACTGGATGGTATGAAGATCTGCTGAATTTGATTTAAAAAAAGAAAACTATGTTGGTATGGCAATGCAAAAAGATCCAATGGCCTTGACAAATCAGTCATCTGGAGAATTCTGGAGGAAGGAAGACAGGGAAGAAAACATAAAAACCAGATGGACTGACCATATTGCAGAAAGGACAGAGAAACCATTTGCAGAGCTAGAGACCCAGGCTTTGACACACAAACGACAGAGCTAGAAGAATCTGACGAACAGTTCTTTAGTGCAAGGCCTCTATGACCTTTTATGGATCCAGAAGAGGAGAGGAGGATAGGAGAAGAAGAAGAAAAATGAAAACAAGAAGAAGAAGAAGAAAAAAGAAATATAATTGATGAAACAGCACATGCACACATGCTTTCCAGCAGACCTTCACCAAACGTACAAAGAGCTGAATCAAATATAATGATTTTGCTGTCAATTTTTTGTTGTTTTTGGTGGTGGTGGTGTGGTGGTGGTGGTGGTGGTGGTGGTGGTGGTGGTGGTGGTGGTGGTGGTGGTGTAGTGGTGGTGGTTGTGGTGGTGGTAGTGCAGTGGTGGAGGTGGTGGAGGTAGTGGTGGTGGTGGTGGTTGTGGTGGAGATAGTGGTGGTGATGGTGGTTGTGGTGGAGGTAGTGGTGGTGGTGGTGGAGGTTGTGGTGACCTTTCTTTTTCATATTTTTGTACGCTTGACAGAGACTATTTTTTCTTTTTGGCGGGTGGGTGGGAGAGTGGGTGAATGGGTGAAAGGGTGGAAAGGGATGATGGTTTCTTTACTTTCTAAACTTCTTTTCAATTGTTCCTTGTCAAATACAAGGGCATTTACATAACATCAAAACACACTGCGATCCAAAGAAAGAACATCTGAGTTTCAAAATATCAAAGTAAAGAGACAAAATATCAAATTAAAGAGACAGACAGACAAATTCCAGATCAACAAGTCAGGCATGATCTCATCAGCATCATGTGCCCTGCTGCGTGGCCTTTTGAGATCATAGCCCTCCATGTGAATCTATCTTTTGTCGCTGGAAGTACATCTCCCACCCTGTCTGTCTTCATCCACTGCGCAAGTCCATCCAATAGTTTCATTCTGCGTCTACCTGGTGCTCCTTTTCCCTCCAGCTTTCCTGTTGTGACTAGGTGCTCTAATTCCTCTTGCCTCATAAAATATCCAGTGAATGTTGCTTGTCTTTTCCTACTCTTCTTCATAAATGTTCTGTTTTATGTGTGTCTGTCTCCTTCAAGACTCTGTCATTTGCTTTCTTTGCTGTCCATGGAACTCTTAATATTCTTCTAAGAAACCACATTTCAGTTGCCTCAATCTTGTTCTGGCTTTGCCTGTTGACTGTCCACGCTTCACAGCCGTACAACAGTATCGGTTCTATATATTACTCAAGAACTCTCTTCCTGGCTTCTGTTTCTTTTAGTAATTTTGGTCTTAAAACAGACCTCTTGCTCTCAGCAATAGGTTTGGCTGGAGCATGTCCATCTAAACAATACGTCGTATATTTAACTATGTAAGTATGCATGGAGGTGTGTATGTGCAAATGTAGTAAAAGGGATACACGGTATATTCTTTTTTCTCCTGAATATTGATTGTTGGCATTGTAGTATGTGTGTACCTATATCTCGTACTTATACAGGTTGCCAGGTGTATCTTAATTTGTGTGTTTGTAATACTGATTCAATGTGTGATGTAGAATAGTGTCTGTGTTGCCTGTATCTACTCTCTATCATATCATTCCTTATTGAATGGCACCTGGAACACTTTTCTGGAATGTGTGCTATATAAGTATCCATTATCATTATCATGCTCCAAGTTCCAAAATCAACGTTGTCGGTGATGATAGCAAAAAGAAACAACAACAAACAAACAAACAAACAAAAACCGTTACCAAAAGCCCTTGCGAGGTCTTGATAGAAGTCTGTTTTGGTGTTTTTATTCTACTGCGAGTGAGAAGTAAACAGAGTGTCTCCATTGTGACCAGGTACGGGTCAGTGTTCACCACGCTGGTCAACAGCAACATGGTGGCTCTTTTCAGTCTCACCTGGATCTCACAGTTCATGTCGGCCGTCATCGCTACAGAAAGATGTCTCTGCGTTCTATGGCCTCTTAAAGTAAGTACGGAGATATGTGTGTCGCCCCCCCCCCCCCCCCCCCCCCCCCGCATATCGGTATACTCAGCCCTATCGGTATAGAAGCAGGTGTTTTCCATCCCACACATCCCGACTAACAACTCCTCCCCACTTAGGACTGGCAGCCGGGTCTGTTACGCGTATTTCATCACTGGCACCAGTGGTCAGCCAGCGCACATAGCCATGCAAAAGGTGATACATAGCACTTTATAGTTTATGTACATTCCTTCCGTTTTAGAAATATCACAAACTTTTTCATATAGAATGAATTTAAAAAGATATTTTCTTTAGTGCACATTAGATCGACATGGGACTGCCTCTCGAAATTACAAAACGGCTTTGAATAATTTGTTGGGGGTGCAAAAAAAATGTATCACCGTTCGCTGAAAAGCAAACGAACCCAAAAGTAGGTCAGGATGGGGAGGTCAAATTGTACCAAGGAATTTTAAACAAGTTTATTTCTAACTTTATCGTAAACTTCCAATTTTCATTGTGTACACATTTATAATCTTCCGAAGCGATATGTTGAAACCTTAAGCTTTAGATTTCATAGATATTGTTGTGTGTGCTGTTTTCAACGAAATATACCGATAGGGCTGAGTATAGTGATAAAGCATTAACACAGGTGACTGTATCTTCTAAAAGTCACTAGACATAAATCTCTTTGGTGCTAAACGTAAATACAGACAGGTGTTTTTGACAACTCTTGGCCACTAAAAGTAATCGGAGAGGGGGGGGGGGTGGCGTGTGTGTAAGGACAACAGTATTCCAGACATTACAGCTGCAGAACCAAAATGTCCCAAATCTTCAGCTTCAAAGATTACAAGCTCAAAAACTCCTTCTACACTTTATTTTCATATACACGCTGGTTGTGGAGCTGGTGCTGGCTATTAAGTCCTACACCGTCTTTACACAAGAAGACAAAAATGTAATTTTAAGAAGAGAGAGAGAGACAGACAGACAGACAGACAGACAGAAAGACAGACAGACGCAGACAGAGAGACAGAGAGAGACAGACAGACAGACAGAGAGAATAAAGCCTAAGGAACTTACTGATGGTATGGCAGAAAACGCTGCTAAACTACTAATTTCTAATAGTGAACTGCTAAACTATTACTTCACAAAGCAAAGTACTTATGATTTTTAACAGTCACACAGAACGATACGAAACAACTCATTCTTTACAGAAGCGATAGTAGACTGGAACCATCTTAAAGAGGAAGCAGTAACAACACCATACATCGACTGCTTCTGCCGATTTATCAGTTTCCTACCCGTTAACACACACAGTGCAGTACCCTTTTCACGTCACCTTTGTCTTTGTACAACGTGCGCTTTCTGCTACGTACGTATCTAGGTCAGTGTCTTTCACCTGGATATATCCTTCCTGGTGAGTTAAAAGTGGAGATGATATTGTCTGACCTCCAGGTCAACGTGTGTGCAGGCATGTTAGTACCGCAACACCTGCTGTGTGTGTGTGTGTGTATATATATATATATATATAGAGAGAGAGAGAGAGAGAGAGAGAGGGGGGGGGAAGGGAGAGAAAGAGATAGATAGATAGATAGGCAGACAGACAGACAGATAGATTGATAGATAGATAGATGGATGGATAGATAGATGGATAGATAGATGGATAGATAGATAGATGGATAGATAGATGGATAGATAGATAGATAGATACATGGATAGATAGATGGATAGATAGATAGATGGATAGGTAGATGGATAGATAGATGGATAGGTAGATGGATAGGTAGATAGATACATAGATGGATAGGTAGATGGATAGATAGATGGATAGATACATAGATAGATCACTCAAACAGAACATCAAACATGAACGTTTCAGATTCTGTAAGTCATGTCAGTGTTCAAGAGCTGAAGTCAGAGGTACCAGACCTGAGGAATCTTCAATTGAGGCATCTTCTACCAAATGATGGTACCATGCGGACGTCTGCATGATCATTCACCTCATAAAAGAATAGCCTTGGCCTGTTCAGATCCTTTCAGGATAGTTCAGCACTGAGGTTATAGAACCAGTTGTAAAGCAAGACAAGGTTGTAGAACCAGTTGTAAAGCAAGACAAGGCTGTAGAACCAAATGTAAAGCAAGACAAGGCTGTAGAACTAGTTGTAAAGCAAGGCATGGCTGTAGAACCAGTTGTAAAGCAAGACAAGGCTGTAGAACTAGTTGTAAAGCAAGACAAGGCTGTAGAACCAGATGTAAAGCAAGACAAGGCTGTAGAACTAGTTGTAAAGCAAGGCATGGCTGTAGAACTAGATGTAAACAAGACAAGGCTGTAGAACCAGTTGTAAAGCAAGACAAGGCTGTAGAACCAGTTGTAAAGCAAGACAAGGCTGTAAACCAGTTGTAAAGCAAGACAAGGCTGTAGAACCAGATGTAAAGCAAGGCATGTCTGTAGAACCAGATGTAAAGCAAGACAGTGTCGTGAAACAGTTGTAAAGCAAGACAAGGCTGTAGAACAGATGTAAAGCAAGGCATGGCTGTAGAACCAGATCTAAAGCAAGGCATGGCTGTAGAACCAGATTGTAAAGCAAGGCATGGCTGTAGAACTAGATGTAAAGCAAGGACAAGGCTGTAGAACCAGTTGTAGATCAAGACGAGGCTGTAGAACTAGACGTAAAGCAAGACAAGGCTGTAGAACCAGTTGTAGACAAGACGAGGCTGTAGAACTAGATGTAAAGCAAGACAAGGCTGTAGAACAGTTGTAGATCAAGACGAGGCTGTAGAACTAGATGCAAAGCAAGACAAGGCTGTAGAACCAGTTGTAAAGCAAGACAAAGCTGTAGAACCAGTTGTAAAGCAAGACAAAGCTGTAGAACCAGATGTAAAGCAAGACAAGCTGTAGAACCAGTTGTAAAGCAAGGCATGGCTGTAGAACCAGTTGTAAAGCAAGGCATGGCTATAGAACCAGTTGTAAACAAGGCAAGGCTGTAGAACCAGATGTAAAGCAAGGCATGGCTGTAGAACCAGTTGGTAAAGCAAGACAAGGCTGAAGAACCAGTTGAAAGCAAGACGAGGCTGTAGAATCGTTGTAAAGCAAGACGAGGCTGTAGAACCGTTGTAAAGCAAGGACAAGGCTGTAGAACCAGTTGTAAAGCAAGACAAGGCTGTAGAACCAGTTGTAAAGCAAGACAAGGCTGTAGAACCAGTGTAAAGCAAGACAAGCTGTAGAAATCGTTGTAAAGCAAGACAAGACTGTATAACCAGTGGTAAAGCAAGACGAGGCTGTAGAACCAGTTGTAAAGCAAGACAAGGGCTGTCGAACTAGTTGTAAAGCAAGTCAAGGACTGTAGCACTAGTTGTAAAGCAAGACGAGGCTGTAGAACCAGTTGTAGAAGCAAGACAAGGCGTAGAACCAGTTGTAAAGGAAGACAAGGCTGTAGAACCAGTTGTAAAGCAATGACAAAGCTTATAACCAGTTGTAAAGCAAGACAGGCTGTAGAACCAGTTGTAAAGCAAGATGAGGCTCGTAGAACCAGTTGTAAAGCAAGGCAAGGCTGTAGAGCCAGTTGTAGATCAAGACAAGGCTGTAGAACCAGTTGTAAAGCAAGAAAGGCCGTAGAACCAGTTGCTAAGCAAGGCAAGGCTGTAGAACCAGTTGTAGATCAAGACAAGGCTGTAGAACCAGTCGTAAATCAAGGTGAGGCCGTAGAACCAGTTGTAAAGCAAGACAAGGCTGTAGAACCAGTTGTAGATCAAGACAAGGCTGTAGAACCAGTCGTAAATCAAGGTGAGGCCGTAGAACCAGTTTAGAAACAAGACAAGGCTGTAGAACCAGTTGTAGATCAAGACAAGGCTGTGAGACACAGTTGTAATCATGACAAGGCTGTAGAACAGTTGTAAAGCAAGATAAGGCGTAGAACCAGTTGTAAAGCAAGCAAGGCTGTAGAACCAGTTGTAGATCAAGACAAGGCTGTAGAACCAGTTGTAGATCATGACAAGGCTGTAGAACCAGTTGTAAAGCAAGACAAGGCTGTAGAACCAGTTGTAAAGCAAGAGAAGGCTTAGAACTAGTTGTAAAGCAAGACAAGGCTGTAGAACCAGTTGTAGATCATGACAAGCTTTAGAACCAGTTGTAAAGCAAGACAAGGCTGTAGAACCAGTTGTAAAGCAAGACAAGGCTGTAGAACCAGTTGTAAAGCAAGACGAGGCTGTAGAACCAGTTTAAAACAAAGCAAGGCTGTAGAACCAGTTGTAAAGCAAGACGATGCTGTAAACCAGTTGTAAAGCAAGACAAGCTGTAGAACCAGTTGTAAAGCAAACAAATCTGTAGAACCAGTTGTTAAGCAAGACAAGTCTGTAGAACCAGTTGTAAAACAAGACAAGGCTGTAGAACCAGTTGTAAAGCAAGACAAGGCATGTAGAACCAGTTGTAAAGCAAGACAAGGCTGTAGAACCAGTTGTAGATCAAGACGAGGCTGTAGAACCAGATGTAAAGCAAGACAAGGCTGTAGAACCAGTTGTAAAGCAAGGCATGGCTGTAGAACCAGTTGTAGATCATGACAAGGCTGTAGAACCAGTTGTAAAGCAAGACAAGGCTGTAGAACCAGTTGTAAAGCAAGACAAGGCTTAGAACTAGTTGTAAAGCAAGACAAGGCTGTAGAACCAGTTGTAGATCATGACAAGGCTGTAGAACCAGTTGTAAAGCAAGACAAGGCTGTAGAACCAGTTGTAAAGCAAGACAAGGCTGTAGAACCAGTTGTAAAGCAAGACGAGGCTGTAGAACCAGTTATAAAACAAGGCAAGGCTGTAGAACCAGTTGTAAAGCAAGACGAAGCTGTAGAACCAGTTGTAAAGCAAGACAAATCTGTAGAACCAGTTGTAAAGCAAGACAAGTCATTGAGAGTGTACTCACATTCTCAAATACTGTCTGGTATGGGAGTGCGTCCAGTAACAATAAGAAAAGACTCAACAGGGTTGTAAAGACCGCCTCCAAAATTGCAGGATGTGAGCTCCCATCTATCGACAATATCTTTCGGGAGCGTGTGACACGAAAAGCAAGGTCTATTGTATCTGATAAACTGCACCCAGCCAACCCTCTGTTCCAACTTCTTCCTTCCGGCAAAAGATTCCGCAGTATTAAGTGTAAATCCAACCGATTGAAGCACAGCTTTTTCCCCACTGCTGTAAAGATGCTGAATGATTTGTGACACTGTCTTCTTCATCCATTGCTCCTTTTATCTGACACCCTGCTTCTGCTTTCTACTCTCTTCTTCCCCGGCCCCCCTCCCCACCACCCTCCCCCTCCTTAGTTATTCCCTCCTCCTTTCTGAGTGTAAGGGCTGCTCATCTGTTGATGTTTTCTGTCAAGTTATATTTATATCATACTAGCAAATTTCATGTCTTGTTTACAAGCATTATTATCTGTATGATTATATATTGTTTTTGATGCACGGGTGGGTGTGCACGCCCAGGCATGTGTGAGTACCTGAAGTGTTTTTGATCAAGTATTTTTCATATTATGTATTGTTCATGTTGTCACATGTCTTGTATGCATGGCGGGAGTGTGTTACGCAAAACCAAATCAAATTCCTTTGTTAATTCATTGGTTAATAAATAGTCTGAGTCTGAGTCTGAGAACCAGTTGGAAAGCAAGGCAAGGCTGTAGAACAAGTTGTAAATCAAGACGTGGCTGTAGAATCGGTTGTAAAGCAAGACGAGGCTATAGAACCAGTTGTAAAGCAAGACAAGGCTGTAGAACCAGTTGTAAAGCAAGACAAGGCTGAAGAACCAGTTGTAAACAAGACGAGGTTGTAGAACCAGTTTTAAAGCAAGACAAGACTGTCGAACTAGTTGTAAAGCAAGACAAGACTGTAGAACTATTTGTAAAGCAAGACGAGTCTGTAGAACCAGTTGTAAAGCAAGTCGAGGCTGTAGAACCAGTTATAAAGCAAGGCAAGGCTGTAGAACCAGTTGTACAGCAAGACGAGGCTGTACAACCAGTTGTAAATCAAGACAAAGCTGTAGAAACAGTTGTAAAGCAAGACAAGTCTGTAGAACCAGTTGTAAAGCAAGACATGTCTGTAGAACCAGTTGTAAAGCAAGACAAGGCTGTAGAAACAGTTGTAAAGCAAGACAAGTCTGTAGAACCAGTTGTAAAGCAAGACATGGCTGTAGAACCAGATGTAAAGCAAGGCATGGCTGTAGAACCAGATGTAAAGCAAGACAAGGCTGTAGAAACAGTTGTAAAGCAAGACAAGGCTGTAGAACCAGATGTAAAGCAAGGCATGGCTGTAGAACCAGATGTAAAGCAAGGCAAGGCTGTAGAACCAGATGTAAAGCAAGGCATGGCTGTAGAACCAGTTGTAAAGCAAGGCAAGGCTGTAGAACCAGTTGTAAAGCAAGACAAGGCTGTAGAACCAGATGTAAAGCAAGGCAAGGCTGTAGAACCAGATGTAAAGCAAGGCATGGCTGTAGAACCAGTTGTAAAGCAAGACAAGGCTGTAGAACCAGTTGTAAAGGAAGACAAGGCTGTAGAACCTGTTGTAAAGCAAGACAAGGCTGTAGAACCAGTTGTAAAGCAAGACGAGGCTGTAAAACCAGTTGTAAAGCAAGATGAGGCCGTAGAACCAGTTGTAAAGCAAGACAAGGCTGTAGAACCAGTTGTAGATCAAGACGAGGCTGTAGAACCAGTTGTAAACCAAGATGAGGCCGTAGAACCAGTTGTAAAGCAAGACAAGGCTGTAGAACCAGTTGTAAAGCAAGACAAGGCTGTAGAACCAGTTGTAAAGCAAGACAAGGCTGTAGAACCAGTTGTAAAGGAAGACAAGGCTGTAGAACCAGTTGTAGATCAAGACAAGTCTGTAGAACCAGTTGTAAAGCAAGACGAGGCTGTAAAACCAGTTGTAAAGCAAGATGAGGCCGTAGAACCAGTTGTAAAGCAAGACAAGGCTGTAGAACCAGTTGTAGATCAAGACGAGGCTGTAGAACCAGTTGTAAACCAAGATGAGGCCGTAGAACCAGTTGTAAAGCAAGACAAGGCTGTAGAACCAGTTGTAGATCAAGACAAGGCTGTAGAACCAGTTGTAGATCAAGACTAGGCTGTAGAACCAGTTGTAGATCAAGACATGGCTGTAGAACCAGTTGTAAAGCAAGGCAAGGCTGTAGAACCAGTTGTAAAACAAGACAAGGCTTAGAACCAGTTGTAAAGCAACACAAGGCTGTAGAACCAGTTGTAAAGCAAGACGAGGCTGTAGAACCAGTTATAAAGCAAGGCAAGTCTGTAGAACCAGTTGTAAAGCAAGACGAGGCTGTAGAACCAGTTGTAAAGCAAGACAATGCTGTAGAGCCAGTTGTAAAGCAAGACAAGTCTGTAGAACCAGTTGTAAAGCAAGACAAGGCTGTAGAACAGTTGTAAAGCAAGACAAGGCTGTAGAACAGTTGTAAAGCAAGACAAGGCTGTAGAAGCAGTTGTAAAGCAAGGACAAGGCTGTAGAACCAGTTGTAAAGCAAGACAAGGCTGTAGAACCAGTTGTAAAGCAAGGACATGGCTGTAGAACCAGTTGTAAAGCAAGGCATGGCTGTAGAACCAGTTGTAAAGCAAGCAGGCTGTAGAACCAGATTGTAAAGCAAGGACAAGGCTGTAGACAAAGCAGCAATGTAAAGCAATGAAGCAAGAGCTGTAGAACCAGATGTAAAGCAAGGCATGGCTGTAGAACCAGTTGTAAAGCAAGGCATGGCTGTAGAACCAGATGTAATGCAAGGCATGGCTGTAGAACCAGATGTAAAGCAAGGCATGGCTGTAGAACCAGATGTAAAGCAAGGCATGGCTGTAGAACCAGTATGTAAAGCAAGGCATGGCTGTAGAACCAGATGTAAAGCAAGGCATGGCTGTAGAACCAGATGTAAAGCAAGGCATGGCTGTAGAACCAGATGTAGCAAGCAAGCGTGACCATAAAGGGGTGTAGAACCAGATGTAAGCAAGGCATGGCTGTAGAACCAGATGTAAAGCAAGGCATGGCTGTAGAACCAGATGTAAGCAAGGCATGGCTGTAGAACCAGATGTAAAGCAATGGCCATAAGCGCATGTGAGAACCAGATGTAAAGCAAGGCATGGCTGTAGAACCAGATGTAAGCAAGGCATGGCTGTAGAATCAGATGTAAAGCAAGGCATGGCTGTAGAACCAGATGTAATGCAAGGCATGGCTGTAGAACCAGATGTAAAGCAAGGCATGGCTGTAGAACCAGATGTAAAGCAAGGCATGGCTGTAGAACCAGTTGTAAAGCAAGACAAGGCTGTAGAACCAGTTGTAGATCAAGACGAGGCTGCAGAATCAGTTGAACGCAAGACATCCTTCAATGTGTTCACGGCCTGCTTTGTGTGATGCTGTCTTTAGTTTCATCTTCCTTTCCTTAAAACTATATACACTGCGAGTGCCGTGTGATGAAAACAAAAAAGATTCATGACGGTCATGGCTGAAGCCATGAACCTGTGCGTAAAAACCTATATACTGGCCAGCTCTTGTGGATCGACCTAAGCTATGAGTTCTATCATTGTCTTTGCTTGTATCACAATCCGTTGTTGAGACAAAGTTAAACTGTATGTGCATGAGCTCTCTTAAACGACACAACAAATGCTGTGGCTGAGGGTGGTGATACTGCTTATGCTGAAAGAGCCCCGAAGACTATGAGGATGATGATGATAATATGCAAGAAACTGGTACTAACATGGGATTTAGAGCCACATCAGTGATACTTGTCGTACAGTTGTATCTATAGGTATTGTTTTGGGGATCACTGGTTGTGTACATCTTCATGACTGAAACATGCTTAAACCATATCAGATGCTTTTGAGAAATGGTTAGCACAAAGAAGTAACGACTGGAAGGTTGTGAGTTTTGAGCCTCAGCCAGTCATTTGAAAATCAGCGTGGGACATTTCAGCTCCAACCGGCTTCTACCCAGACAACAAGATGAGTTTGCTATAGACTCAGTGGGAACTTTCAGTTTCAGTTTCAGTTTCTCAAGATGACGTTCCTGAGCTCGGAATGAATTCCATACGCACTAATGTCACAAGTGCCATGTGTATGATGATCATGGCAAAGCCTTAAGCCTGCACATACACCCATGAGCTGGCCAGGTCCTATGTTTTACAGCCTACATTTTGTTTATTCTTGTAGAGCAGGCCGATATTCTCCCCACTGAACCACAGACTCGGGGAAAACATCCGCCTGTTCTGCACAGGACGAGGTTCTCTGCAGCCCACCTTCCAGTGGTGAAAAGATGGCGCCTTGCTGACCATCTCTTAGCAGATCAGCGTACATGGAAACGAAGAAGCTCATTGGGAAGACTGGGATCACACAGTCGAGTCTGATCCACTTCATGGATGCGTCACTGAAGGTGTTGTTCAACTTCCTTGACCAACACATCGGTGGCCTGTCTCTTTTTGGGCGTGGGTGATGACGTCAGAACACATTGTGAAAGGATGGTAGAGTACAGCCCTGCCGCACAGTCTCAAACCAGAATGGAAACACACAGCATCATGATTATCAACCACACTGTCATCATCATCATCATCATGTGCCCTGCCGCATGGCATTGGCAATCATGGCTCTCCATATGTATCTATCCCTTGTCGCTGCAAGTATATTTTTCACCCTCACTGTCCTCACTCACCCTGCAAGTCCGTCCAATATTTTCTCTTTGGGTTTACCTGGTGCTCTCTTTCCCTCCAGCTTTCCTGTTGTGATCAGATGCTCTGATTCCCCTTTCCTCATAGAATGGTCTATAAATGTTGCTTGTCTTTTACTAATCTTCTTTATCGTTGATCTTCTCGTGTCTGCCTCCATCAAGATTGTCTCGTTTGTTTTCTTTGCTGTCTATGGAACTCTTAAACATTCTTCCTAGAAACCACATTTCGGCTGCCTCAATCTTGTTCTGGTTTTGCGTGTTGACTGTCCACGCCTCACAACTGTACAACAATATCGGTTCTGTATGAAATTCATGAACTCTCTTCCTGATGTTAATTGATAGGTATTTGTTGGTAAGAACGATTTTCATCTTCTTGAATGCTGTTTTCGCTTGGCCGATTCTGCTGTGCATCTACCGTCTGGTAAAATGACCGTTCCCAGATATCTAGACTTATCCCTGTCTCAGAATTGTGCCATTTGCTGTTATTTTGCTGAGGGGATTTCATGGGGTTTTTTGTTGTTGTGTGTTTTGTTTTTTTGTTTTGTTTTGTTTGTATTGTTTGTTTTTTACCGATAACCGTGACTTCAGTCTTCCTGATATTTGGCTCGAGCCCTTTGTTTTTGCTTTTTATTTCTATTATATTCACAAGATTTTGTACGTCCCTTTCATTTTCTGTAATTAGCACGGTGTCATCTGCGTGAAAAAAAATGTTTATAATTCTTCCTCCAACCTTTATCCGAGGGCATTCTTCTAGGTTTCTCGTGACGGTTTCGATGTAAATTGAAAACAAATCTGGTGACAGAACACAACCCTGCCTGGCCCTTCTTTTGATATTTTGAAAAGAGCTTGTATCGTTTTCTGTTCTCATTGCTGCTGTTTGTTCCCAATACATATTTCTGATTATTCGTAGATCTTTTCCATCAATATTGAGCCTTTCTAGTTGGTTGATCAGTTCTTTAGTTTTACCCTATCGAAAGCGTTTGTATAATCAACAAAGCATATGTATAAATCCTTAGTCAACTCGACTGACCTCTCGATTATAGTTCTTAGGATGTTCTTCTGCAATGTTTTTTTGTGATTCTGTTCCTTGTCCTCATCATGATAATTCTTATTAGGATTTTTGTTACATGACTCATTAAGCTGATTGTACGATGGAGTTCGCATTCTATAGCTCCTGTTTTCTTTGGAAGTGCAATGAAAATTGATCTTGACATATCTTTGGGGATTTTTTTGGTGTCATAAACTGCATTTAGGAGGACTTTTTTTTTTTTTAAATACCGAATTCCTCTAGGGCCTCAATCATCTCTGTAATAATATTGACTGGTCCTGGGACTTTTCTCTAATTTCATCTTTTTCATTGCTGCTCTAACTTCATCTTTCATCATGGGTGGTCCTTCAACGTTGTTTCTTATGTGTTCTTCGTTTCTGTCATCGTTAAAAATGTCTTGAATGTACTCTCCCCATCTATCTAATAGTTTGTCTTTTTCCATGATAAGCGTACCATCTTTCGATATTAAGCAACCAGTTGATGTGCAGGTCTTTTTCCTGTGGGCGATTTCTTTACCACATTGTCAGAGCACTGTGAAACATTGCCCCAGGCTCTGTCAACACTACAGAGGCGTAAAGCTTAGGACATAAACACACACACGCACACACACACACATAAACTTACACACATACATACACACACACACACGCACACACGCACACATACACACAGATCACATACACACAACACACACAACACACAAACAAACACACACATACACACACAAACAAGACAACGCACAAACGCACAAACACACACACACACACACACCACACAGACACACACACACATGCAAACACACAAAACAGCACACTAACACACAAAACACAACACAATACACTCGCACACGCACACATACACACACGCAAACACAAATACACATGCATGCACACAGACAAACACACATACATATACACACATACACATGCATGCACACACACACACACACACACACACACACGTATTCCACAAACACACACACGCGCGCGCACGCACGCAAAACACACATAAACACACACACACACACACCACACACACAATCAAACACACAGGAGCACACACGCACCACACGAATTCACGCGCACGCGCAACACACGCACGCACCACCCACACACACATACACACAACACACACACACAACACACACACACACACACACACACACCACACACACATCCACACACACAACATGCCACAACTGTTTAAACCAGAGAAAAACACTATGAACATGTCAGGTCTCTGGCTATGCACTGAATGGTACTCTTGCATTCTGACTGCGATAATATCATTTGGTATATAGGTAGGACTGTAGCACAACAGGTACAGATGGCATATATCTGACGGAAATGAACGTGTGTATTAGCATTAGCATAAAGCATATCATATCATATATATCATATCAAATCATATCATACCATATGATATAATACCATATATCATATCATATCATATCATCATATCATATCATATCATATCATATCATCATATCATATCATATCATATCATATCATACATATCATATTATATCATATCATATATCATATATCATATATCATATTCATATCAATAATAATATATCATATAATATATCATATATCATATCATATATCATATATCATATCATATATCATCATATATCATATCGTATCATATTACGTCATATATCATGTATCATATATATCATATCATATCATATCATATCATATCATATCATATCATATCACATCATATCATACTGTAACACTTCGAGTCATGTATCATGTCTAATATCACAACATCGCATATCATATCTTGTCATAAGATGCCATGTCACATAATCAGATAATATCACCATAACATATCACATCTTATATATTTTCGTATCGTATCATATCACATCATATATCATATCACATCACATATCATATCATATGTCATTATCATATGTCATATATATTATATCGCATCATATCATCATAAATCATATCACTTCATATCATATCATATATCATATATATATATACATATCATATATATATATATATCATATCATATCATATCATATTATATCATATCATATCATGTCATATCATATTATATCATCATATTTATAACATATTGTATTATATCATATACCATGTCATATCATGCCATGTCATATTATATATCATATATCATACCATATCATATCATATCATATTCATATTTATTTATTTATTATCATTCTATTCATTTACATATATACATCATATCATATCATACATATAATTTCATATCATATATATCATATCATATATATCATATCATGTATCATACATATTATCATTTTCATTTATCATATTATATCATATTATATCATATCATATATCATATTATATTCATATCATTTATCATATATCATATTTATAACATATTGTATTATATCATATACCATGTCATATCATGCAATGTCATGTTATATATCATATATCATACTATATCATATATCATACCATATCATATCATAACATATTTCATATATACCATATATCATACCATATATCTATCATATCATATCATATATTATATCATATCATATATCATATCATATCATATCATATATCAATCTAATCATATATATCATATACCAATCTAATCATATATATCATATCATACCAATCTAATCATATCATATAATATCATACCATCAATCTATATCTTTCATTCATATCATATCATATATCATATCATATCAATCATCATATCATATCATGTCAATGTAATCATATCATATTATATCGTATCATAACCAGCAGAGTGTCTTAGCCAGTAGAGTGTTCATATTTTTGGCTGGTTAACGCTACCCGCGATGTAATTCTCCGACCTTAACCCAGAAGAAGGCCATATGATGGAAACGGTAAGTCACATGGCGTCGCATTTGTTTGTTTGTTTGTGTGTTTGTGTCGTCGTCGTCGTCGTCGTCGTCGTCGTGTTGTGTTGTTGTTGTTGTTGTTGTTGTTTAGCATTTACTTTTTTTTAAGAAAAAGGGAAGTTAATTTCACATTACACGAGAGGGACGTGTGTGCGCCTGTGTGTCTGTGTGTGTGTCTGTGTGTGTGTGTCTGTCTGTGTGTTGTCTGTCTGTGTGTGTGTCTGTCTGTGTGTGTGTCTGTCTGTGTGTGTCTGTATGTTTGTGTGCCTGGGTGTCTGTGTGCCTGTGTCTGTGTCTGTCTATCTGTCTGTCTGTCTGTCAGTCTGTCTGTATCTCTTATCAGGACACGTTGGCAATATGTGTTAGCAAGATTTTCTCAGCTTATGTTCCTGCATGGTTTTTCCAAGTATAAGTCGATAATATGGACCAATAAGAAATTGAAAGCTAAGCTATCCAAGGCAAAATTCAACAGGGACCAACAATTCTTAGTATCAGCACTTTCCGAGGAATTAAGCTATCCAAGGCAAAACCCAACAGGGACCAACAATTCTTAGTATCAGCACTTTCCGAGGAATTAAGCTATCCAAGGCAAAATTCAACAGGGACCAACAATTCTTAATATCAGCACTTTCCGAGAAAGTTGTGTGTGAACAACACTTTCTCCAGATCGCCTGACAATAACAAAGATTGATCCAAAACAAGTGTGACTGCCCGCGCCCAAGCAAACAGGAACCAGAAGAACAAGAAAACCAATATAAGCGCGTATCCAACAAAACAAAACAAAGCAAGCGCAAACCTTCGGCCAACCAGCCTTTGTGAAGCACGAACGCATGGTCACAAACAGATCACAAACACCAAACAATGGATAATAAAAACGGGACTAAAATCTTCCTTGCCATCTCGTCCAGTGGGTAAGAAGGGGACCATTCCAATAAAAACGGGACTAAAAACTTCCCTGCCGCCTCGTCCAGTGGGTAAGAAGGGGACCATTCCATATGGTCCCCTTCTTACCCACTGGACAAGGCGGCAGGGAAGTTTTCAGTCCCGTTTTTATTATCCATTGTTTGGTGTTTGTGATCTGTTTGTGACCGTGCGTTCGCGCTTGACAAAGGCTGGTTGGCCGAAGGTTTGCGCTTGCTTTGTTTTGTTTTGTTGGATACGCGCTTATATTGGTTTTCTTGTTCTTCTGGTTCCAACAAAGATTGAATTTCTCTGTTGTGACAGCCCACCCTTGTCCGCGATGCCCGTCAAGTTTGATTTCAATGGAAGCCTCCTTTTAAGGCCATAGTGATTCTGACAAAATATAAAATCTTGTTTTTCGTGATTTTCTTTTTTTTCATAACTTTTCACAAAACAAAAAAAGGAATTCTCAGAATGCCTTAACCGTCATACTTTTTTCATAGTATATGCACACACACAAAAATGAAGAGAGATAGACATTTCTGGGGAAAAAAAAAAAGAAACTACCATCATGCTGCGAACGCCGTTCTGCTGTCCCTTGGATTCCTGCACCCTATCTAACAACAAAAAACATAACCCTTTGATTCCTTCACCCTTTCCCCCAGCTTCCTGATGGAAGCTGGCAGAAAGGGTGAGGGAATCGAAGGGTTTAAGTTTTTGCTTTGCTAGCATGGTTGCCAATGCAGTATGCTGGTGGACAGGTGCGGGAGTCAAAGTTTTGAATGATTTGTAGGGCTGAGAAAGGAGTCATTCAGCAGTCTGGCATGCTGGGAGATCTGTGCTCAGTTGAGGAGGTCTGTGCTCAGTTGAGGAAGTATGAGAGAGGAGACATTGTGGCACTGTGAAAGCATTCCTTCGTCTTCTTGGAGTGTAGATTGCAATTGTTGTCGCAATTTATTTGCCTATGTTTGTTTGTGAGTGGGTTAGTGACTGAGAATTATCGTTGTGTTGCATTCTTGATGCTAATTTGTTTGAAAGTGAGTGAGTGAGTGAGTGAGTGAGTGATGAATGAGTGAGTGAGTGAGTGAGTAAGTGAGTGAGTGAGTGAGTGAGTGAGGATGGGTTGGTTGGTCGGTCAGTCAATTAGTCAGTTTGTTTGTTTTTTTTGTTTGTTTTGTTTGTTTGTTTGTCTTTTGAATTCCAATTTTTCTCGGATGCACGTGTGCGCGTTGTTTTTCGAACACCGTGCCGTCAGTATATCGCTGCGTCTGATTGGTATGGGAGATAAAAATACAAACTTACAAAGAACGTAACTGGTGCTGATGTTTAGGTACGATAAAACAGCTTACGACATTCACCTTACAGTTATAACCACTCGTTTATCGTATAATTTCTGCATCATTTGCGCAGCTTTAGATTTTGACTAGTCACTCTTCGCGTTATTGCGTTATCCCGTCGTTCTCTCCAGTGTGAGAGATTAAACTACAGTCAAATATCACGACGAGGAAAGTTCGTTTCTAAATGTTATCTCCTATAATAAAGAGAAGAAGGGGTCTTGTAAGATTTGAAAGTTGCAACTTTGCACATTTAGGACAACAATTTTGAATAGTGTGATAATCATCCTAGCATATAAAGAATTTATACAGGGTAGATGCAGCAGGCAAAAAGGCTGGTCTGAACTTGAACCCAAGAGAACAAAAGTGCTACGTATCAAAGGCAAAGACACTGAAAACAATCATGACATCTTAATTAATAAAAGCCCTTTGGAAAATGTTAAGGATTTCAAGTATCTTGGCTGTAAAAATTGATGATGGAACCTGCTCCAAAGACATCAAAATAAGAATTGGAATTGCAAAGCAAAAAATGTCCAAATCAACATCTGGGAAAAAAAGAGGCATTCCAAATGGCCTGAAAGTTAGACTTTTAACATGTTTGATCTGGTCAGTAATGAATTATGGCTGCGAAACCTGGACTCTGAGAAAAACTGATTGCAGAAGAATTCAGGCAGCAGAGATGTGGTTTTATCGGAGACTACTACGTGTCAAACGGACAGATAGAAGAACTAATGAAAGTGTCCAAGAAGAACTTTGATACCACCAGAAAACTACTAGCAGACATCAACAGGAGAAGACTAAAATACACTGGCCATGTGTCACGCAACAAGAACACGGACCTCATGGCAACCATCTTTCGAGGAAAATAGTGGAAAAAAAGACGAAAGGCAGACCTCCAATCTCATACATGAGAACATAACCAACATCAGTGGCGTAAATATTCAAGAAATTGTCCACAAAAGTCAAGACAGAGCGGTCTGGAAGGAGATGGTGATGTCCAGGTGTGCAGCGGCCAACACCGAACCCGGTGACGCCGACAGGTAAGACAGGTGAGATAATCATCCAAATACTTCTCGGACAGTTTCAGAGGCTGTTGGCTACCAGAACTATGGCTGTGTTGGTGGTGGGGGTGTCAATGACCATCGTCATCTTGTACTCTGTGTTCGTGGCCACCAAATATCGAATGACCTGTGCCTATGATCCCGCCACTCAGATCACGTTTAAGGTCAGTTCAGTATTCTTATGCTGGTGATGATGGTGGTGGTGGTGGCAGAAGTTTTGGTTGGTTGGTTGGTTGGTTGGTTGGTTGTTGGTTGGTTGGTTGGTTGGTTGGTTGGTTGGTTGGTTGGTTGGTTGGTTGGTTGGTTGGTTGGTTGGTTGTTGGTTGGTTGGTTGGTTGGTTGGTTGGTTGGTTGGTTGGTTTGGTTGGTTTGTGGATTTTTTTGTTTTGTGTTGTTTTCTCCCCCCCCCCCACCCTTTTTTTTCTCCTCTGACCAGTTCCTACCGATAGCTTAGAAGTGCTATCACAGAGAAGCTGGGACCACAAACTATCGAGTCTCATCCACTTCATGGCAGTGTCAATGAGGTACTGCTCAACTTTCATGACTGGCACTGCAGGTGTCTGTATTTCTGGTTGACGCCAGGATGTAGTATGAAAGTACGCGTGGAGTACAGCCTTGTGACTATCATGCCATCTGAATCGGAAAGGAACAGTGTAGAATCATCAGAATTATCCCCATTGTCATCATCATCATCATAACTTTGTAAAAAAATATCTCAGATTCTGCGGCTGTTTATGCCCTGATATCACAGTGATAGTTTCAGTTTCAGTATTCAATTTCAGTTTCTCGAGAGAGATGACGTATCCGCGCTCGGAACGAATTCAATATGTACTAACGTCAGAGGTGCCATGTGCTTGGTGATCATGGCACAAGCCTTAAGCTTGCAAATAATCCCATGAGCTGGCCAAGTCCTGAGGCCCTACCTAGACTAAGTTTTACCTAGTTTATATTTTATGCTAGTATTTTATCAGCCTGCCAATGGAATAATCTTGGTTACATGTGAATGACCTGTGTATATGTGTATCTTGCCTTCAAAAAGAACATATACATAAAGTAAATAAATAAACAAAAGTTTGAATCACAACACAACTAGCTATTCTGTAAAAACTCGTCTCACATGACAGACCCCCAGTCAATGCACAAATGCTCAGCTGGTCTATCAACTAGGTGAAGACAATATTTTCTTAATCATTGATAGGTGTGTAAGTAAGCGAGTAAGTAAGTACTTAAGTAAGTAAATAAGTAAGTAGAAAGTAAGTTTCAATGGGTTTGGAAGTGTCATCATCATCATCATGTGCCCTGCCTCATGGCGTTGGCGATCATGGCCCTCCATACGCATCTATCTCTTGCTGCCACAAGCATATCTTCCACCCTGTCCGTCCTCAGCCACCCTGCAAGTCCGAACAATGTTTTCTCCCTGGGTCTACCTGGTGCTCTCTTGCCCTCCACCTTTCCTGTTGTGACCAAGTGCTCTAATTCCCCTTTCCTCATAAAATGTCCTATAAATGTTGCCTGTCTTTTCCTAAGCTTCCTAATGAATGATCTTCTTATGTCTGCATCCATCAGGACTGTCTCGTTTGTTTTCTTTGTTGTCCATGGAACTCTCAACGTTCTTCTTAGAAACCACATCTCAGCTGCTTCAATCTTGTTCTTGGGGGTGTTGAGAGCAGAATCAGTGAGCTGCGTGGGGGTATCGATACAGGAGTGATGCAGATGATGAAGAAACGAAAACAAATCTGTAATCTGGGGCACACTGAGAATGGGAGGAGGGTGGCGCAGTAAACAGTCTTTTTTTCTTTTTCCCTCTGATCAGATTTGGACAGGGAGCCAGTTCTACTATCGGAACCAAGCAGTATGGGACTTCATGGACTCAGTCGTCTTCGGCGCCATCATTCCTGGTTGCGTCACCATCGTCGTTGTTATGGCAACAGTGCTCACGACGTTCAGATTACGTCAGGTGGCAGCATGGAGGGCAGGAGCTACCTCAGGAGCTCTGTCACTTCGCGAAATTGCTCTTACTCGGATGCTGATATATACGTCTATTTTGTTTCTCGTGTGTATTTCTCCAATCTCTGTGTTCCGGGCAGTTCTGCTTTTTGTTCCTGAGTTGGCGGCAGGGAATGTTTATCATAACACGCATTTTACAGTGCTGTGGTTATCTGAAGTAACCTCTTATGTCAACTCTTCTTGCAATATTTTTGTTTATTTGGCGATGGGGTCTAAGTATAGGGAGACTCTGATGGGTTTGGCTGGCTTGTCTCGCCTAAAGAAGAAGAAGAGTGGGTCGAGTAGTGTGAATACTAATGTGACTGAAATGTCTGCAAAGAAACAATAAACTTCACTGAAACAAAGTAAACTTCTTGTCAAATATGAAAACGAATTAAAAGAAATGAACATTTTCTTTGTTGACTGAATGTTTTATTCATCGTTGTGTGAAATAAGTTGTTGACTGAATGTTTGTTTTTTTTAGAAAAGCTTCCTTTCGTCGCAGTGTTAGAACAATCAACACAATATCAACATCATCATCATCAACAACAACAGCAGCAACAACAGTGGCCAAAACAACGATTTAATCAGCACAACAACAACGCAAATCAAAAACAGTATTTCAATCAACACAACAACAACTGAAACCAAAACCAGTGATTCAAAAACACAACGACAATAATAAAAACAACAACACAAGCCCAAAATAGTGCTTCAAATAGCAACAACAACCACAGAAACCAAACCAATGATTCACTCAAAACAATAATAACACAAATCAAAAACAGTGATTCAATAATACAGCAACAATAACACAAACCGAAAACAATGCTTGAAATAGCAACAACGACAACAGAAATCAAAAAGCAATGACTCAATCAACAGAACCAACAACATCGACGATGACAACAACAACAACAACGACAGCAGCAGCAGCAACAACGGTACGATAACAATCAAACACAATGAATCAATCGACAATAACAACAACAACAGGAATAATACCAAAGACAAAAACAACAACATAGCAACAACAACAACCACAAAAGGAACAATAACAACAATGACCACAGAAACCAAAAGCAGTTATTCAGTCAAAAACAACAATAACACCAACAGCACCAGCAGCAACAACAACAGAAAGCAAGAAAAATTGATTGAATCATGAGTTGTCTTGAGTTGTATGAATGACGCTATTGTGTTAGGTGTGCTACATAGATCTTTCTATTAATATTGCTGTTGTTGTTGACTTCTCTCCATCATAACTTTGCATTACTGAATAAACTGTGCGAGTGTGTTTCGCACGTTATGGAACTAACAGCACAAGTTTATCGCCACGCATTCTCAAAGCGATTGCACTCGATAAATATTATGTATTTTATACAGACTAGTGAGTATGGTAGAAGACCAAAAGATGTTATTGTTAAAATATAACAAGTGTGGAAGAAAACCAAAGGATGTAAATATTAAAGCATAACGAGTATGGTAGAAAACCAAAGCACAAAAATGTTGAAACATAACGATTATGGTAGAAAACCAAAAGATGTAAATATTTAAATATGACAAGTGTGGTAGAAAACCGAAAGATGTAAATATTTAAATATGACAAGTATGGTAGAAAACCAAAAGATGTAAATATTTAAATACAACAAGTGTGGTAGAAAACCAAAGGATATTAATATTAAAATACAACAAGTATGGTAGAAAACCAAAAGATGTAAATATTTGAATACAACAAGTGTGGTAGAAAACCAAAGGATATTAATATTAAAATACAACAAGTGTGGTAGAAAACCAAAGGATGTTAATATTAAAATACAACAAGTGTGGTAGAAAACCAAAGGATGTTAATGTTAAAATACAACAAGTGCGGTAGAAAACCAAAGGATGTTAATGTTAAAATACAACAAGTGTGGTAGAAAACCAAAAGATGTAAACAGTAAAATATAACGATTATGGTAGAAAGCCAAAAGATGTAAACAGTAAAATATAACGATTATGGTAGAAAACCAAAAGATGTAAACAGTAAAATATAACGATTATGGTAGAAAACCAAAAAATGTAAATAGTAAAATATAACGATTATGGTAGAAAACCAAAAAATGTAAATAGTAAAATATAACGATTATGGTAGAAAACCAAAAGATGTAAACAGTAAAATATAACGATTATGGTAGAAAACCAAAAAATGTAAATAGTAAAATATAACGATTATGGTAGAAAACCAAAAGAGGTAAACAGTAAAATATAACGATTATGGTAGAAAACCAAAAAATGTAAATAGTAAAATATAACGATTATGGTAGAAAACCAAAAAATGTAAACAGTAAAATATAACGATTATGGTAGAAAACCAAAAAATGTAAATAGTAAAATATAACGATTATAGTAGAAAACCAAAAGAGGTAAACAGTAAAATATAACGATTATGGTAGAAAACCAAAAAATGTAAATAGTAAAATATAACGATTATGGTAGAAAACCAAAAAATGTAAACAGTAAAATATAACGATTATGGTAGAAAACCAAAAAATGTAAACAGTAAAATATAACGATTATGGTAGAAAACCAAAAGATGTAAACATTAAAATACAACGAGTATGGTAGAAAATCAAAGGATGTAAATATTGAAATATGACGAGTGTGGTAAAAAAAACAAACGATGTAAATAGTTAAGACGTTTTCATCAGAGAAGCTAACGTGTCTGTTGTTTTTGTGGCAAACTCTATATGAATTTGTGTCTGCATTGTCTTTTGAGTTCGGTTTAGAAAGGCCATTTGGCTGAAAATTTGCTCTTGTCTTGTTTCGTTATTTTTTTGTGTTATTTTTTTGTTTTTGTTTTTGTTTGTTTGTTTGTTTGTTTGTTTTGTTTTGTTTGTTTGTTTGTTTTTTCGCGTTTTCTACCCTGAAAAATACAGCGGTGAAATATTCAAGTTATCTCACGTGTTCCTGACTTTTACAGCTTGAACACCTGCAGGCACTTTGATAAGGATCTTGCATTCTCAGTCGTCCTTTGTTCGTATGGTGATACTGTTTTGATCCTACATCTAAGTTTTCACCAGGGATTCTAATGCATGCTCGTTTGTCTGTGGAACTAGATGCTGCCTACAAATTACAACAGAAGCTCATTGTTCTTTCTCAGAGACCCGATAGTTTCCGCAAGGCTGTTTCTTCGTGAAACCTGCTGTTTTTCAGTGTAACCTTAGCAAAACAGAGAAGTAGAAACGAAAGGGAAAAAAAAGAAAAAAAGAAGGAACAAATTAACAAGTAGTAATAGGCCTCCGTCAATCAGCGTCGACTATGGATGATGCGCTCTGGTGTCGTGCTAAGTCGAGTTGACGCCTCTGGAGCAGCGCCAGCTGTGGCTGGTAAGGCCGATGCGGGAAAGGCAGTCTCTCATACATTGGATGCATGTATGGATGCTGGGCACGGGATTGCCTTGACAGGGGCTCACTTTCCGCCTAGATCTCTTTTCCTCAGCTAAGGTCTGGATCTTCTTTTCCCCCAATCTGAATTGTTTCAGGATCATACCTCACCATCCGTTGTGGTCGTCGTGGTCGGCTGTTGTGCCTTCCCAGTTCTCTGTGTTGTGCCCACAGCTTCATATCGCGCTTGCAGACGTCTATGTATCGTAGCTGTTGGCGGCCAACAGATCTCTTGCCGAAGACTGCGTCACCGTAAAGGATATCTTCCATCTGGCACATGTGGCCAAGCCAGTGCAGGCTGCCTTGTCTGAGCGGTGTGTGCATGATGGTGAGACCAGCGCCTGCTAGGATCTGGCCTTTGGTATTTTGTCGCTCCACTTGATGCCGAGGACGCGGCGAAGGCAGCGCAAGTGAAAGCTGTTCAGTTTTCGCTCTTGTTTGGCGCATGTTTTCCATTTTCATCTGATGCCTCCCGTCTCCTTTCTGAAAAGTCACATAACCTTGCCGATGAATTCTATACTACTCTCCACCATCTTCTGGACACTCATGCTCCAGCCACAACCCGTCTTTTACCTGACCGCCCCCCTACCCCCTGGCTCACTCATGAGATCGCCTGTGCAAAACGTGCCCGCCGCAGAGAAGAGCGCCGCTGGCGCAAATCCAAACTCACTGTACACAGGCAACTTTTCCAAGCCTCTAAAACAAAAGTATCCACCCTCATTGCATCAGCAAAAACAAGCTATTTCCAAACCAAAATCCTGAATGCCTTTTCTTCAAAAGAACTCTTTACAACCATGAATCATCTCCTTGGCACACGAAAAGATTTACCTCTCCCAACAAAACATACAAATGAAGAACTCCCATCTGTATTCTCCAACTATTTCACCACCAAAATACAAACTCTTCGTGACAGGCTTGACAGGACACCCTGTCAACCATGCCCACCTGACCCTTCCTTCTCTGGCACACCTCTTACTACTTTTACCCCAGTCTCACAAGAAGAAATTCTCAACACAATCAGATCCATGTCGTTCAAAACCTGCGAACTGGATCCTCTTCCAGGTTCTCTCTACGCCGACTGTCTCCCTACTCTCCTCCCATTCATCACTGACATCATCAACACTTCTCTTCAAACTGGAACTGTCCCAGATTCTTTCAAGTCTGCTATTGTTCACCCTCTCCTCAAGAAACACAATTTAGACCCAAATGAACTGAAAAATTACCGGCCTATCTCTAATCTCTCTTTCTTGTCAAAACTCCTTGAAAAAGTCGTCCTCAACCAGCTGAACTCTCACCTGTCTGCCAACAATCTCCTCAATCCTTTCCAGTCAGCCTACCGCCAGTGCCATAGCACTGAAACTGCCCTACTGCACATTCTCAACAATCTCCTCCTTGCAACTGATACTGGCAAAGTCTCTCTCCTCACACTCCTTGATCTGTCTGCAGCCTTTGATACCATTGATCATGGTATTCTCCTTTCTAGACTTCATCATACTTTTGGCATCTCTGACATTGCTCTGTCTTGGTTCACTTCATACCTATCAAACAGAAAACAAACCGTTCTCATCAATGGCACTTACTCTCAACCTGCATACCTGACCTGTGGTGTTCCACAAGGATCTGTCCTTGGCCCTATTCTTTTCACTCTTTACACCTCCCCCCTGTCCACCATCATCAACTCCCACTCTATAAAACACCATTTCTATGCTGATGACACCCAACTTCAAGACAGTGACTCACCTGATAATATACAGCGCCTGTTGACTCGCACCACTGAGTGTTACTCGGACATTAAGAACTGGATGACACACAATAGACTTCAGTTAATGACGACAAAACAGAAGCTATCCTCATTGGCACTCGTCAGAAACTTTCTCAGCTGCCTCCTCTTTCTCTCCCATTATGTAACACATCAGTCCCAATTTCTGATTCAGCTAAAAACCTTGGTGTCTGCATTGACTCTACCCTCTCCATGAACAACTTTGTTTCTCAAACTGCCAGATCCTGCTACTATCATCTCCATCGTATAAGGCTGATCAGGAAGTATCTCTCTGTCGAAACAACTGCAAAACTCGTTCTCTCCTTCATAATGTCTCGCATTGACTATTGCAATTCACTCCTGTCTGGTCTTCCTGCCTCCATCATTCACATCCTACAGCGCATTCAAAACAATGCTGTACGCCTTGTACTCAAAAAGAAAAAAGCTGACCACATATCTCCTCTCCTGGCACAACTTCACTGGCTCCCTGTATCAAAGCGCATACAGTACAAACTAGACACCATGTGCTACAAAAGCCTTAATAACGCAGCCCCCGATTACCTGTCAAGCCTACTTGAGATCTGTGTTCCCTCACGTACCCTCCGCTCTGCCTCCGATCCTCTGACTTTT
>JAPXFY010000023.1:46575916-46603416 GCA_030674185.1 Monoplex corrugatus
CAGGAAGCCATTGGACAGGGTGAGGGAATCAAAGGGTTAAGTTTTTGCTTCAAGAATATCTCGTTTGTTTTCTTTGCTTTCCTTCTCTGTGAATCCACATTTGGAAATTGAAATACACATACACAGAAATAGCCAGCAGAATCGCCCAAGCTAAAACAGCATTCAAGAAAATGAAAAGTGTTCTTACCAACAAATGCCTATCAGTTAACATCAGGAAGAGAGTTCTTGAATGTTATAATATAGAACCAATACTGTTGTACGGATGTAAGGCGTGGACAGTCAACATGCAAAGTCAGAGCAATACTAGGGCAACTGAAATGTGTTTCTAAGAAGAATGGTGAGAGTTTCATGGACAGCAAAGAAAACAAACGAGATAGTCTTGAAGGAAGTAGACACAAGAAGACCATTGACAGAGCATATTAGAAAAAGACAAGCAACCTTTATAACCTTTATAGGACATTTTATGAAGCAAGAGATTTTAGAGCACCTGGTCACAACAGGAAAGCTGGATGGAAAGAGAGCATCAGGTAGACCCAGGGAGAAAATGTTGGATGGACTTGCAGAATGGCGGAGGAGAGAAATATGAGAGATGTACTTGCAGTGACAAGGGATAGATTCATGGAGAGCAATGATCACCAACGCCATGCAGCAGGGAACACGATGATGATGATAAGATAAGAGAACTGTCTTCCTGATCTTAATCGATAACATACATTTGCTGGTAAGGACGCTTTCCATGTTATCACTAAAAAGTCAACTTGAGTATAACAAAAGCACACAAATATATAAAATTGTACACAGACTTACCTCCACATACTTGAAAAAGCTATTTACCACATACCAAACACACTACACAGAATCAATAAACAATCTTTCCTTGCAATGCCAAGATTAACATAGTACGGTATCGAAGAAAGTGTCCTCTTCTCAGGACCATATCTCTGGAATACATTACCCACTACATCAAATCATGTGCATTGCTGGCCAGCTTTAAACGAATGCTTTAGATGTATATATATACATATGTATATATGTATAAAGATAGATGGATAGATAGACAGACAGACAGACAGATAGATAGATAGATAGATAGACAGACAGACAGATACAGACAGATAGATAGATAGACAGACAGACAGACAGATAGATACATAGATACATAGATAGATACAAACATAGATAGATACATACATAGATAGATATATAGATATATAGACAGACAGACAGATAGATAGATAGACAGACAGACAGATAGATAGATAGATAGATAGATAGATAATACATAATAATACATAATAATACTAGATAATACATACATACATACATACATACATACATAGATTCATAGATACATAGATAGATAGATACAAACATAGATAGATAGACAGACAGATAGATAGATACATAGATAGATAGATAGATACATAGATAGATACATAGATAGATACATAGATACATAGATAGATACATAGATAGATACATAGATAGAAAGACAGACAGACAGATAGATAGATAGATAGATAGATAGATAGATATATAGATAGATAATAGATAGATAGATAGATAGATAGATAGAAGGATAGATAAATAGATAGATAGATAGATAGACAGACAGGCAGACAGACAGACAGATAGATAGATAGATAGATAGAGACAGACAGACAGACAGATATATGTCTGTCTGTCTGCCTGCCTGTCTGTCTGTCTGTCGGTCTATACATCGATCTGTTTGCGTGTGCGTCTGTTTTTCTATCTATCTGTCTAACTATCTGTCTGTCTATCTATGTATATCTATCTGTCTATCTATCTATCATCTATCTTTATATCTATCAATGAATCTGTCTCTCAATCTATATATCTCTCAATCTATCTATCAATCTATCTATTTATCTATCTATTTATCTATCTATCTGTCTCTCTGCCTGTTTGTCTGTCTGTCTATCTACCTGTCTGTTTATCTACCTATCTATCTACCCATCTATCTATTCATCTATCTACCTATCTATCTATCTATATTTCTATCTATCTATCTATCTGCCACTAGTATTTCTCTCTCTCCTCCCCTTTCCTGCCTCTCTCTCTCTCTCTCTGTCTGTCTGTCTGTCTCTCTCTCTCTCTCTCTCTCTCTCTCTCTCTCTCTCTCTCCCTCTCCCTCTCTCTCTCTCTCTCTGTCTTTTCTTATCAATCTGATAACAATTCATCTATCTGTCTGTCTGTCTGTCTGTCTGTCTGTGTAGGTTTGGTCTCTGACTGTCTGTGTCTATGTCTGTGTCTACGTCTGTGTGTTTATCTGTGTATTTGTGTTTTGTGTGCCTATATGTCTCTCGGGTTAGAGATAGTATTAGTTACCCCAGAACATGCAATAAGGTATTAGATATCAAGACAAGCAGAGACATCTACTGCGATCGAAATATAAGACAGTGTTGATTTTTGTGTGTGTTGTGTGTGTGTGTGTGTGTGTGTGTGTGTGTGTGTGTGTGTGTGTGTGTGTGTGTGTGTGTGTTGTGTGTTTGTACGTGCGTGTATTTGTTTTGTTTTGTTTTTGTTTTCTTTTCTTTTTTTTCTTTCCTTTTTTTTTTCTTTTGTTAGAGGATGCTTTGTTTGTTAGTTTTGTAGTTTTCCCCCCGTTTTGAATATATCAGTCTTTTGTTTATTTGTTCCTTCTTCGTCTTCTTCTTATTATTATTTTTCTTCTTCTTCTTCTTCTTCTTCTTCTTCCTCCTCCTATTTTTTTTTTCTTTTGCTTCTGCTTCTTGTCTGTCTTGCTGATGATATGTTGAAAAGCAGCGGGTTCACACGAAGAAACAACAGTACGGAAACAATCAGGTACCTGTGAACAGAACAATGCACTTGTGTTGTAACTTGTAGGAAGCATCTACTCCCAGGAACAATCAAGCAGGCATCGGAATCCCCGGTGAGAACGTAGCTGTAGGA
Source organism: Monoplex corrugatus (assembly GCA_030674185.1). NCBI lineage: Eukaryota > Metazoa > Mollusca > Gastropoda > Littorinimorpha > Ranellidae > Monoplex > Monoplex corrugatus. The sequence goes on from JAPXFY010000023.1 coordinate 46,578,851, forward strand.
TCAACAAGATGGTAACATCATACGAACAAAGGACCAGTGAGATTATACAAGATCCTAACTAAAATGCCCGTCAGTGTTCAAGCCAGTAAAACTCAGAAATATATGAATTATTTCATTGTTAATTGACTTGAATATTTCAGTGTTGCATCCTCATTCTTTCCAACAAATGCCTGTCAATTAACGTCGGGAGCAGAGTTCTTGGGTGTTATGTGGGGCCGATGGTGCTATACGTTGTCAGGCGTGGACGGTCGATGGGCAAGGCCGTAACAAGATTAGGGCAGCCAAGATATGGTTTCTAAGAAGAATGTTGAGAGTTCCATGGACAGCAAAGAAAACAAACGAAACCGTCTTGATGGAGGCAGACACAAGACGATCATTCATAAGTAAGATTAGGAAAAGACAGGCAACATTTATAGGCCATTTTATGAGGAAAGGGGAACTAGAGCACCTTGTCACAACAGGAAAGTTGGAGGGAAAGAGAGCACCAGGTAGACCCAGGGAAGAATATTGGACGGACTTGCAAAGTGGCTGAGGACAGATAGGGTGGAAGATGTCCTTGCGGCAACAAGGGATAGATGCATATGGAGGGCCATGATCACCAACGCCATGCGGCAGGGCACATGATGATGATGATGATGACCCTCCAAAGCAGGAACACATGAAAACATAATGCGACTGCTTATTTCATTAGCGAAATACAACAGGTGCAAATTTTCGGCCTACTGACCTTTCTCAATCATGTTCAAAAGACAATGCAGACACAAATTTATAAGGTTTAGTACAAAAACAGAAGATCATTTAGCTTCTTTGATGACGAAGTCAATGAAACATAAAGGGACTTAACTATCTGTTGTTTTTGTCCTCATTCTAGCGAATCCGTTTCTTTGCTGTTTCTTGTATTTGCCTGACAAAGGCCAGTTGACCGAAAAAAATTTCACCCATGAAAAAAATACATGTTTGTTAATTAGATATGTGTTTGCATCCTATTTTCATATAGTCTGCTTTGGAGACTACTATAGGGTTTTTCGAATTATATAATAATGAAATGTTTCATTTGGCAGAGCCATGATAGAAATCTTTACTTATCACCAAAATATTGTACAGGACTTGTAATTTCAGTTTGCTGAAATGAAAGATATCATTCTGCTCACTAGAGCTCATGTTTTCTATTTATTACATTGTTATACTACATGATTCTGACAAACAGAAACTTCCGTATCAAAACGATTTTATTCATATAGATGCGATGATAAACAACTGATATAAAATTCTGGTAGCACAAATCTTCATGATAATACAGAAACTTTCAAAACACACACACACACACACACACACACACACACACACACACACACACACACACACACACACACACACACACACACACACACACGCACGCACACACACACACACACACTCATTTTAATCGCACAAACACACATACACATCATCCACACTTGCGTACAATTAAACACAGACACACACACATACACATGCACGCACGCAATCACACACACACACACATCACACACACACACACACACACACACACACACACACCACAACACACACACACACACACACCGTCACAACATGGCGATAGGTCACAACTAAAAAATTTCAAATTTCTCTGCTGCATGCATCCACACTAAAATACAGTCATGACTAAAACAAGACGTCTCCGATCCGCATCCTGCGCTACGAAACAGTCATCTGCCTGTGTATCTGACGATAACGCCAACAACATCACTGGTGGAAGCAAGACATCCATCATCGCTGCGAAGGCTGTCACCGCTTCGCCTGCTGCGAAGAGGAGAACCAATACCGGCCCAGGGGCAAACCTCCGCAGCGACTCCATCAGTGAGTTAAAATCGTTAGTACTCGCGATGTCCGACCGGATTCTGTCCTTAGAGAAACTCTTAAGTGACCATGTACAAGAGATGGGCAGTGGGGTACTTTCAAGTGGAAGGCTGCCACGGTCTGCGTGTCGGTTGGGACCACAGACATCTAAGATATAGACTGCGCATGCCTGTCTGCGAGTGGCCCCATAGCGCCACCATTTACCGAGGACCCGTCTGCTCGCTCTCAGCAGCTGGGCGTAGTACAATTTAGTAATGACCGGCGTGTTAATTTGACTGAAAAACGTGTATCACTGTTAAAAAAAATATCGGGAACAACTACCAGTACTGTTTAGCAGAAGGTCATAGCTAAGGGACAGAGTCTGTTTAGTTGGTGTAGCTTTACACTTGATGCTTTGACTGATAACGGAATAAAGTGACCCCCCTGACCAAGAAATTCCAATGCCATGTGTTAGGTCTGCACTATCTTATTGATAAACTGTCTACTAGGTAGGCCCCTACCAGGCGTGGGAATTCACGAGTTATTATAAACTTTACCATCTAAATTGACTGCTCTCTCTCTCTCTCTCTCTCTCTCTCTCTCTCTCTCTCTCTCTCTCTCTCTCTCTCTCACACACACACACACACACACACACACACACACACTCACTCACTCACTCTCTCTCTCTCTTCTCTCGCTGTGTTGTGTGTGTGTGTGTGTGTGTGTGTGTGTGTGTGTGTGTGTGTGTGTGTGTGTGTGTGAAAGAGAGAGAGAGCGAGAGAGAGAGAGAGGTGTCAAAGGTTCCTTTAGACTTCAGCACAGCACAGTACAGTTACCACTGGGACATGAGCATGAGTCTGGCATTGTTCTTGTCTTAGCGATGCGTATAAGTGCTGAAGTTCTTATTTGAAAATAGTATGCTCGCAAAGATCACGTTTTGAGCTTTCTGGTAATATCAAATACTTGACCATATGAGGTACGGAAATGTCTGGAACTTTTGTGTGGCGTGGGGCTGTTCAAACAGAAAAAGAAAAGGGAAATCGTTTCATAGGTAAGTGTGTGTGTGTGTATGTGTGTGTGTGTGTGCATGCGTGTGAGTGTGTATGTGTGTGTGTGCGTGCGTGCGTGCGTGTGTGTGTGTTTGTGCGTGCGTGCGTGTGTGTGTGCGTGTGTGTGTGCGCGCGCGCGCGCGTGTGTGTGTGTGCGTGCGTGTGTGTGCGCGTGCCTGTGCGTATGGTGTGTGTGTGTGCATATGCGGAAGAGAGAGCCAAACTTTACACACACACACACACACACACACACACACACACACACACACACACACACACACAAAGACACACACATATGCATGCACGCGCGCGCACGCACAAACACACACACACGCACACACACTCACCACACGCACCCTAATAATGGGTCATCGGAGATTTCTTTAAAAAAATATTTAAACGGTACAGCCTGGCTTTCTCCTCTGTTCGTCATTCATTTACACAGAGTAAGCAACAGACTGCTGAGCGGTGGTAGGTCCCCAAAATGGCTGCCACTCGCAACCAGCGGTGGGGCCATTTCGCCTCAACGCTCGCAGACAGGCGCGCGCAGTCTATATCTTAGATGTCTGTGGTTGGGACACAAACAGACCCCAACCACACACACAAACCACGTCCGTCACCGCTGCCCATCTCTTATGCATGTAGAATAATGGTTTACATTATTAGCCAATGAGCAAATAGATGTCTGTATTCAGCCCGGGATAGTGATCGACTCCTAGCAACCTAACGACGCATGCCGAGACAACAACATAATACGACATGGTGTCAGAACCGGGATCGAATTCACTGCATTGATGGTTCTACTGAAATTTTTTTACTAGATCAAAGACTGTGAGTGTGATTTGTCTTGCTTAGTAAACAACTGACATTAACGATGGCGGTAACTTCGTCAGTAAGCCAAGTGAAGCAGTTCACAGCCAGTGTGCCTGCTCCAGCCAAACTAGACACTAGATCTAGCGATTTGGGAAGCAACTGGAAAAGATTCCCAAGGCAATGGGAAAATTATGCAATTGCAACCAGGCTGAATAAAGAAGACCCTGAATTTTAGAGAGCAGTCTTCCTAGCAACAATTGGAGAAGATGCTTTTGACATTTTTGAAGGGTTTAGATTTGAAAATGAAGATGATGACAAAAACGTGAACAAGATTATAGAGAAGTTCCAAGAGTTCTGTGTTGGTGAAACGCATGAAGCGTAAGAAGCTTACAAATTTCATTGCAGACGACAAGAAGTCTCAGAATCTATTGAAGCTTTTGTTTCTGTTCTTCGCCAGTTAGCAAAGAACTGCAACTTTGGGCAACAAGAGGACAGAATGATTCGAGATCAAGTTGTTGTAGGCGTAAGAGATGACAATCTCCGTGAGAAAATGTTGGAAGTCAAGAAGCTTGATTTAGCTAAATGTCTGTGTTTAGGGAGAGCCCATGAGACCTCCAACTTGTCCAAGCAACAAGCACACGCAATGACAAGCCAAGAAGAGGACAGTCTCCATGTCAACAGAATCCCAGCAATGAAAAGAAGAAACCAACCTGCAAAGTTTCACTCCCAAGGAAACAAGAAATGTCCACGTTGCGGAAAGAGTCCAATGCATGGAAGAAAAGACTGCCCAGCAAAAGATGCTGAGTGCCGAAACTGCTCTGCAAAGGGACACTATGCTGTCATGTGTAGAAGCAAGAAGAAAGTCCACAACATAGATGAAGGTGAAGAAGAAACAACCTTAGGCTCCATTGTGGAATGCAAAGACAAAGACGGTGTCAACTCAGTGAAAGAAGATCTGTGGCATGCTACACTGCAAATCAATTGAAAATTAGTCAAATTTTGTGTCGATACAGGTGCTGATGTCTCAGTTGTTCCAAGACGACTTTTCAAAAAGAACTCTCCTTTAATTGAGAAAACCAACAAGAAACTGTTAGGTCCAGGGAAGACAGAAATCAAGGTTGTAGGAAAATACACTGCCACTCTCAAGACTGAGAAGACAGAAACTGAGCAAGATCTCTACATAGTGGAAAATCTGCAAGAGCCACTACTTGGGAGGCGTGCCATAGAAGCACTTCATTTTATTGAAAGGGTGAACTCTGCACAGCAAAAAGAGAGTCCACAATCCAAGTTCCCCAAACTCTTCACTGGTCTGGGAAAGATGAAGACTGTCTACAAAATCAGACTGAGAGAAGACGTGCAACCATTCTCCATAGCAGCGCCTAGACGTCTGCCGCTCCCTATGAAGACAAAAGTAAAGGAAGAACTGGCTCGACTGGAAAAAGAAGACATCATCAGACCTGTCACCACTCCGACTGATTGGTGTGCACCGATAGTGGTTGTACCGAAATCAAATGGGAAAGTGAGGCTGTGCATCGATTTCACAAAGCTCAATGAAAGTGTGCGTCGAGAGAACTTTCCACTTCCCACAACTGATCAGTTACTAGCCCAGTTGGATGGTGCCAAGGTGTTCACAAAACTGGATTGTAACAGTGGTTTCCATCAAATACCCCTTCATTCAGACAGTCAGGAGCTGACAACATTCATAACTCCGTTCGGGCGATATTGCTACAAGCGTCTGCCGTTTGGTATCAGCTCAGGACCAGAGGTTTTCCACCGAGAGATGACACGCATCCTCGAAGAAATACCTGGAATCATCTGTGACATCGATGATGTTCTGGTTTTTGGAAGAAACCAGAAGGAACACGATGAGAGACTAAAAAGAGTGTTGCAGAAAATGGAAGCAGAAAATATCACACTGAACGAGAAATGTGTCTTTTCAACGGACACAGTGACATTTCTGGGTCACATCATCACATCTGAAGGCATCAAAGTGGACCCAAGAAAGGTGGAAGCGATCAGCAATTTTCCAAAGCCGCAAAACATTCCAGAGTTGAGAAGATTTCTCGGAATGGTGAACCATGTGGGAAAATTCATTCCAAATCTTGCGGACAGTTCAAAGCCCCTGCGAGATCTACTCAAGGAAGAAAATGAATGGACTTGGGGTCACCAACAAGAAGAAGCTTTCCAGAATATCAAGGCACAGCTGAGTTCAGCTCCAGTTTTGGCTCACTACGACCCTGCAGAAGAGACTAAGATATCTGCAGATGCTTCATCCTATGGGCTAGGTTGAGTCTTACTTCAAAAGGAAGGACAAAATTGGAGGCCTGTGTTCTACGCGTCAAGATCACTGACGTCAACCGAGCAGAGATATGCTCAGGTAGAAAAAGAAGCCTTGGCATCAACTTGGTGTTGCGAGAAGTTTGCGGATTTCTTGATTGGACTGAAAAAGTTCACTATAGAAACCGACCACAAACCTCTGCTAGACTTACTTAAGAAGAAGAATTTGGATGAATTGACACCAAGGATCCAACGCTTCAGGATGAGACTGCTATGCTTCTCCTATGATGTTGAATACACACCAGGAAAGAACATTGTGATCGCTGACACACTGTCACGCGCCCCTGGAAGTGTTCCAGCTCAACAAGATCATGAGATGGAAGATGAGACGAATCAGTTCATCAACTGTCTAGTTGAGTCTTCCTGTCAGTGACAAACTCCGAGAGATCCGCATCAAACAACTGAAAGACAAAGTCTGCAGTCAAGTCTCAAATTTCTGCAAGACTGACACATGGCCCGAAACAGCACGACGAGATCCTCAGTGGAAACAGTACTGGTTTGTCCGTCAAGATCTCTCAGTGCAGGAGGGATTGCTGCTGTTTCAGAGCTGCATTGTCGTTCCAACAGATCTGCAAGAGGAAGTTCTGCAAAATATTCACGAAGGGCACCAAGGTATAGTGAAATGTAGGGCGCTGGATAGACAATGTGTTTGGTGGCCAGGCCTCTCAAAACAAATTGAAGAGAAAATCTCCAGCTGCAGTATCTGTGAAAAGGAACGAATTCATCACCCCGAACTACTCAAACCAACGAAAACCCCTGACTATCCTTGGCAACGTGTGGGAATAGATCTGTTTGAGTACAAAGGTCGAAAATATCTGCTGATAGTTTATTTCTCAAGATGGATAGAAATATCTCACCTGCCAACAACCACATCAGTCTCAGTGATTTCACACTGCAAAACCATTTTTGGAAGACAAGGCATTCCAGAAACTGTTGTCTCAGACAATGGACCTCAGTTCAATTCCAGAGACTTTGCCAAATTTGCAGAAAAGTATGGCTTCACCCATCTGACAAGCAGCCTTCATCCTCAAGGAAATGGCGAGGCAGAGAGAGCGGTACAAACTGTGAAGAACTTGTTGAAGAAAGCTGAAGATCCAAACATCGCTCTTCTGAACTACTGAGCTACACCTCTACGACATGGACTGAGTCCAGCTGAACTCATGATGGGAAGAAAGCTGAGAACGAAAACCCCCTGCATGCCAAGTCATCATCTTCCAGTCAACAGAAACTGTCAAAAGTTCCAGGAAATTGATACCCGCATCAAACAGAAACAGAAAAAGAACTTTGACTGTCGACACAAAACAAAGTCACTGAAACCCCTGGAGAAAGAAGAGAAGGTGTGGATGAAAACTCCTAGAGATGAAGAAGCAATCGTAGTCAACAAACCGACATCATCCTCGTACACTCTGAAAACCCGTACCGGTCAACAAAAGAGGAACAGATGGCACTTACGAAGACCATACAAGGCATACATTTTTTTTTTTTATTATTATATATTTTATGCCGTGCGAACCGAAACGCGACGTCAAATTTGTGGTACCAAAAACTGGGCAAAAACGGGAGCCGGCCGCAAAACTGGGAGGTCTTCAGTTCAATCAAGTATTACTGCCTCTTTAAGCGGTGTTTCGTCCTTATTTTTTTTCTTATATGAATCAGAAATGAATAAAGATTTGAATGATTGCCATTTTATGTACTTACAGCGAAAATGGAATTAGTTATTTGATGAGAAAGTCGAAAATCCGCGTTTCGGGCGTAATCGCGGATATGGTATGCGTTTAGAATCGAAGTTTGTTTGGGGTGCTTCACTATTTCGGTCGGTACGGCTATATTTGTGAACCAATCACATTGTAATTTTGCAACCAATGAGAATCAATGTAACAAAATGATATATCCCGACAAGAGCTATGTGTGCCAGTTTCGAACCAAGATCGACGCTTCCAAAGTTTTGCTTTTTTTTCATCGGAAAAGTTTGCAGGCAAGTCGCCATTTTTGGAACTTCTCGTCGGCGGGATTCGATTTTGCATACTTTTTTTCTATGTGCATGCGTAATATGAAATCAATTTGATGTAAAATACGGCCGTACACCAACTTTTTACATGAGGATCTGTTCCAGATCAGTAGCAAAACAACGTTGGAATGTGCCGACGCCACAGGCCTACTACCGGCGTAACAGAACGCTGTGCAAGTTTCAGCTCGGCAAGTTTTACGTTGTCGGACAAAGACTAGATCTAGCAATCAACAGATCAAGTTCTGTTTTATCTGTGACATTGTATTTTTGAAGAAAAGGACAACTGCGTTTGAACTCGATTCGGAGTTGTCAGCCGAAGCTAGGTTCGTCAACCATTTCCTCCCCGAGATCATGCTATCTGCATGTCGCAGTGTAGATCTGCTCCCCCACGACGGGCGAGCTTACTACTAAAAATACTATGTGCTCGACGTGCTTCGCCGAGCCGTGGAAAATGGGTTTGCCCAAACAGAGGGGTGCGCATACTCTCTCTCCTCTCTCTCTCTCTCTCTCTCTCTCCCTCAAATAAATGAATGAATAAATAAGTCTAAATATTTTTTTTTTCAAATCAACAAACAATTCTGTGCAAGTTATTGTACTTTCCTTGACATGAATCTCTCTCTCTCTCTCTCTCTCTCTCTCTCTCTCTCTCTCTCTCTCTCTCTCTCTCTCTCTCTCTCTCTCAGAGAACAAGAAATGAATAAATAAGTAAATAGGCCACAATACATTCATATCCAAGTTGTTAACAGGCATGATCCTCTCTCTCTCTCTCTCTCTCTCTCTCTCCTCTCTCTCTCTCTCTCTGTCTCTCTCTCTCTCCATCTCACTCTCTCTCTGACAACACACTCTCTCTCTCTCTCTGACAACACGCACGCACACTAACACACACAGAGATTTAGAATGTCACAAAACAAAATCTTCTGTTCATTGTTATAATATTCTTCATTTAGGTTTTGAAACTGAATAGAAGGCTATGAGTTGTATTATTTGTAAAGTAGGCCATCCATTAGCTTATGTAGTTGTTTCAATTTGTAGTCAATATCTGAAAAGGATAGGCCCATTGTCATTAATTTGTTTTAAAGGAAAGATTGCATCTTATTTAATAGTAGCCTGTTGTTATTGATTTGTATTAAAGGGCAAGAGTACACCGGAAATACTTAGCAGAATTGCTCTGCTTTGGTGGATTTTTACAAGTAATATGCTAAAAATCAAAGTCGCGAGTTTGGGCTTAATGTTAAAGTAATGTTAATGTGAAGACTATGCATTATGGTTTCCTTTCCTTTCCAATCTCTCAATGAATAGTATATATTATGCAGAAATTCACATATTTCTCTATTGTAGGAGTTAAGTGACCTGTTCCTGAATGGTGAATGGTCCCATATCCTTCCTGAGTTTTCTTTGGACGCTGGCTGTGCTAAGTGTTCGGTGACTTGACTCATCCACAGACAGTTTAGTCTATTTTTTAAAGACTGATGAGTGATGTATAAAATAAAAATCAAATGTAATGTACATAAATCTTGTCTGTTATATTTTTCTCTGTGTGTGTATATATGTGTATGTGTGTTATGTGTGTGTGCATGTGTATGTGTGTGTGTTTAGTTTTTAGTAGAATTTTGATCGGATGATATTTTTGGATAGACTGCAGCATAAAAGCATGCAGTAATTTTTAATATTTCAATTATTTAAGTGATTCCAGAAGTCATTGATTCTCAGATGTCCTTTTATATGTACAGAAACTGATGAAATATTAAAAGTTATTCATAAGACTACTGAAGTAGCGCAGCGAGTCGTGACTTTTTTGGTTTAATTTGCAGTAATAAGACACTTGAACGATGAGCAAAATGATTTTATATCTATCTCTTGAAATGATTGTTTTGTTTCTAGCTTCATTTTTGTCTGTTATTAATACAATATGGGCAATTATTAATGAAACACTGATAAAACATCCAAAATATCACATGTTTCCTGTAATAAGACAAAAATGGCTCGTCACAGAGTTCCAATAATGATTTTATTCAATTTGGCACGCCAAAATACATCAACGACCAAAATTTCATGACTTTTGATCCGGTCTGTCTCTCACAATTACAAAATGAATGTCATTTCCAGCAAAATCAGCATACCATGCCATTTGATGAGTTTGTTCTGTGACACTGGTCCTTCTTTGTCCCACTAAAACGTGGTACCAAAATTTAAGAAATTTTTGACGCTTCAAATTGGAATATCTCATGAACTATTAGTCAGATTTGAAAAATGTAAACTGCTTTTTACTCAGAATAACAATATCTTCAAAACCATATAAATTTTTTAACTCAAAACCCAATTTCAATTTTTCATGCGGCATTGATACATAGAACCAGAAGAAGCTGTTACTAGATCTAGGTCAACAGTTCCAGAAGAACCTGAACCAGAACCACAACCACAACCACAACCTGAACCAGAACCTGGGCCACTGCTGACAACAAATCCACGAGGTTGTGAAATGAGAGAACAAACTGAACTGGCCACTCGTACGAAATCAGGAAGACGTGTGAAACCTCGAGATATTCTAGATCTCTGACAGTGCATGATACAGTGAACATTAGTCAAACTTCAGATTTTGAGTGCACACTGGTTATGATATTAGTTTCAGTTTAAATGTTGGTGGTGAACAAAATTGACGTTGAATTCATTAGTTTACCGTTCAGATGTAGATACACTGATCGAACAGGACTTGTAGACCTAAATCTAGTTTTTCTTACAAACTTGAAAAGGAGGGATGTATAATAATGGTTTACATTATTAGCCAATGAGCAAATAGATGTCTGTATTCAGCCCGGGATAGTGATCGACTCCTAGGCAACCTAACGACGCATGCCAAGACAACAACATAATACGACAATGCAGAGGCAGCCAAACGGGTGAATACAACACCAGTCACCCCACCACCAAAATCAACAACTCTACCAAACACTACAAAACCATCGACATCAACAAAACCAAGACCAAACAAATCTAACAACATAGGGACCAAAATCACGCGCAAGGAAAATGACGTCAAGCCGATGACGAAAAAGATAAAAGAACACTTGGAGCGGAAAGCTACCTCTCGCGTCACATCCAAAAATACACAAAAAGATAAAGTCAACTCTGCTCTACAGCCTACCGTCAGTTCTCCTTCTACACGACACAATATTAAATGGTGTATACGGTCACAGACTTGGTTATTCATATGGTTTTACGGTTGAAACGAAGAACACTTCTTCTATGGACAAAATTTCTCAGTTCCTGAAAGAATCGTCCACCAGTCAATTTGATTGTTTTGTTTTACATTGTGGACTGTTCAATTTGAAAACCAATGAACCCCTTAGCAAAACGGCTCCAGTGAGAGACAGGGTCCTTCAAATAAGAATGGATCTCCTGAACACCCTGCTTCATTCTGAGCTGTATGGTCGCAACAACATCTCCTTGGATCATGGCAATTCAAAATCAAAAATCAACTCCACTTTCAAGGACACTGAGCATCCCAATCGGCTTGGTTCATCCATCCTCGCCAGGAACATCGGCAGACATGTCAACAGTGTCCTTTGGGAGAAATCAAAGCGTAATCATCGTCATCATTCAAGCAAGAAGTCTTAAAACTACGCATACACCGCCTATGACAATGGTTATAATCCATTCTACTATTCAAGAACACCCCATATCAATCGGTCCCAGTGTCCATGGTGGAATGGTGACATCTCCCATCATGATTTTTCCATCCACTGAGAGATCTCTGTGATTGGTGAATCTGTATTTATGTAGTGAATGCACCAGCGTCAGCCTGAACATAGTAGCGACTTTCTTATATTGATTTCTACTATGGCTTATACTACATGTTCATAGCTCGCGTTTCCTTTCGCCAAAGCTATCTTCATCATGACTTCATTTTCGTTTTATTTCTTGTTTCTTCCTATATATAATTGTTTACTTTGGTTTTGGATAGTTATGCAAGTCAAAAATCAACGTAACACAGGATTTTCTGTTCTTCAGTGGAACAGTCGTTCAGTGAATATTGATCATCCTCATCTCCAACAATATTTATCCGTAAATAAGCATCACATTGTCGCCTTACAGTCATTCAATGTGGCAAATTGTAAATTACCTAAGTTAGAAGATTATTACTATCCTCTTGTGACACACGTCTGTGATAATAACTCAAAGATGTATGCAGCCGTTTATATACGCAAATACGTGGATTATAAAATCATTCCGCCTCCTGTGCCAAAGGGCACTGACGGTGTTTATTGCGTGGCTGTGAAAGTGAAGATTAACTCTGTGTCAACTCTAAATATCATGTCTGTGTATTATCCACGTGGAGAAAACAGTGACTGGCTACGGACTTTAAAAAACAATGCGAAATGGTTGATCGCGGGAGATTTTAATGCCCATTCTCCATTTTGGGATAAGGACTGCCACTATGTATCTAATAATCGTTTTGTTGAAAATGTCGTCGACTCCGGCCGGCTTCATCATCATCATCATCATTCTCCTGCCCGTGATGGGCGTAGAGGAGAGATGAGAGACACTCTTGAAGCCAGCCGTCGCCAACCGGTCCTGTCCTCCGCCTGTCGCACCAGCGTGGGGCCATCCAACCTGGTCCATTCTTTGATGTTGTCCATCCAGCATTTGGCTTGTCGTCCCCTTCGTCTGCCGCCTCCCAGTGTACCCTGGAGGACCGTTTTGGGCAGTGAGTTGTGGCGTGTGACATGCCCGAACCACGACAGCTTCCTGTTCTTGACTGTTGCCAGGAGGGGTTCTTGTGGGCCTGCGAGTGTTGTTATTTGGCTCCACACAAAGTCGTTTGTCTTCCGATCTTGCCAAGAGATCCCGAGCAAGCGCCTGAAGCATTTAGTTTCAAACGTCTGGATTCTCTTGGTGGTCTCTGCTGTCATGGTCCAGCTCTCGCATCCATACAGCAGGATGGGGAGCACCAGGGACTTGTACAGCTTCATCTTCGATGGAAAGCCGATCTCTCTGCTCTTCCAGATCTTGTTTAGCTTTACCATTGCTGCTGTTGCGATCGCTAGTCTGGTCTTGATTTCTGTTGTAGAGCGACCGTCTTTGGTGAGAGTGGCGCCAAGGTATTTGAAAGCGTCCACTTCTTCAAGCTGTTGCCCGTTCATGTAGATTTCAGCATGGGTGTTGGTTGTGCTGTTGACCAGGACTTTGCTTTTCTCTGTGCTCACTTCCATTCCGTGTGCACCTGCACTTTCTTCCAGTCTCATGGTCAGGTCTTGTAGTTCTTCGTTGCTGCCTCCCATCAGGTCGATGTCATCTGCGAACCTCAGGTTGTTGATGGTTCTTCCTCCGATGGAGACAGTGGAGTGGAAGTCATGGAGGGCTTCACGCATGATGTTCTCCAGGAAGAGATTGAACAGCACGGGAGAGAGTAGGCAGCCTTGACGGACTCCAACTGTGGTCTTGAAGTAGTCCCCTATCTGGTTGTTGAGGAGAACTGCGCTGCTGGCAGTGTTATACAGCGCCTGGATGGTTTGGACGAGACCTTCCTCTATGCCAAACTTTCTTAGCACCTGCCACAAACCCTTATGCCACACCCTGTCGAATGCTTTTTTAAAGTCTATGAAGTTGTGGAACAGGTCTCTCTGATGCTGCAGATGTTTCTCCATCATTATCCGGCAGGTGAAGATCTGTTCTACTGTGCTTCTGCCCGCCCTAAATCCAGCTTGTTCTTCCGCAAGGTGTTCTTCCGCTTCTTTCTTCAGTCGATTCAATATGACTCTGAGCATGATCTTGCTGGTGTGGCTAATGAGACTTATTGTTCTGTAGTTCTGGCATTGGCGCATATTTCCCTTTTTGGGCAGGGGGATGATGAGTGATTGAGTCCATTCTGTGGGCCACTGTTTTGTCTCCCAGATCTTCTGACAAATCGGTGTTACACGAGTGACCAAATCATTCCCTCCATGTTTGAGCAGCTCTGCTGGGTTATTGTCTGCTCCAGGTGATTTCCCTGCTGGTAGGCTGCGGATGGCTTCTTCCACTTCTTCTCTCATCACTGGTAGCGGTGAGGATTCCCTCAATGGTGTTGAGTCCCCCTGAAACAAACTGTCATCTGGCTGTATTGGGTAGTTGTATAGTTCTTGGCAGTACTGCGTCCATCTGTTCAGAACAGCGGAGCTTTCTGTCAGCAGCTCGCCTGAGGTATCCTCGATGACTGACGATCTGTTTTGCTGCGTCTTGGTAAGGTTTTTCAGTGTGGTGAAGGCATGTTTGCTGTTTCCTTTTTTCATGCCTTTCTCGATGTTCTCACACTGGTTGTTGATCCATTGTTCTTTGGCTTCAATCATTTTCTTCTTTACAAGGTTGTTGGTTTTACGATACTGTGCGGCTTCTTCAGGGCTGGAGTTTTTCGTCTTCTTCGGTGATCTTCTGTTGTCGCAGAGGTCAAGGATGTCATTTGAGATCCATGCTTGGTGTTTCTTCCTCTGTCGCCCCAGTACCTCCTCTGCTGTTTCGCGGACTGCCTCACCAAAGTTGTTTGTGAGGTCGTTGATGTCGCTGTCCAGGAAGTTGAGTGCCGCGAACCGCCCCCCGAGCTGTGCCTGGAATGCCTCTTCTATCTCTGGATCTTTTAGCTTTTCCAGGTCAAACTTGATGCGTGGCTGCGCAGCTTGGTACTTCTTTTTCAATTTGATCTTCATTGTGAGCAGCACGAGGTCGTGGTCGCTGCCTATATCAGCTCCAGGGTATGTCCTCGTCTTTGCTTTATTAATGCTTGATTTGAAGCGCCGCGGTGTGAGGACAAAGTCGATCTGGTTGTGAGTCTTTCCGTTCGGCGCATGCCAGGTTGTTCTTCTTGACAGTTTGTGGGGGTAGAGGGTGTTGGCAATGGTGAGCCGTTGGGTGCAGGCAAACTCCAGAAGGCGAAGTCCCCTGTCATTAGTTTCCCCTGTGCCAAATTGACCCACTGTTCCAGCCCAGTTTTTGTAGGCATCTGGGCCGACTTTGGCGTTGAAGTCCCCCTGAACTATGATGATGTCTTTCCTGGGGGCTTTTCCGATGGTGTCTTCTATTTTCTCATAGAATTCTTCAACCACCTGGTCTTCGTGGCTGGTAGTTGGAGCATACACTTGTATGATGGTGATGTTCTTTGGTTTGGCAGACACCCGAATGCTGGTGATTCTGCTGTTGACAGGCGTGCAGCTCATGATGCATCCAATGACTTCTTTGCGTACGATGAAAGCTACGCCATTTTCATGTAGTGACTCTTCGCCACTGTACCACATCTTGTGTCCTTCCTCTGTGATTGCTTCTCCGAAGCCTGTCCATCTTACTTCCGATATACCCTCAATGTCCCATTGGTAGCGTCTCAGCTCGTGTTCTAGTTCTTTTACTTTGCCGCACTGATGGAGTGTACGGACATTCCAGGTTCCAATGGTAGCTTTTTCCGTTGGCAATTTGAATGATGTCTTTGCCCCAGTAGCTGACTTTTCACTTCCACCCTGGTGCTTGTCAGTGGTAAGCGCGGTCGTTTGTAACCCGGGCCCCGACCGATCCGGTATGTTGTTGGCTATAGTGTCTCTCATATCTTTTCTGTGGGCTTAGGTTAATCCTTGGTGGCGCCAATCCCCTCTCCAAGTCTCCTGCTGTGACAGGTAGTACTGGGCTACAGCTTGCCAGTAGCAGACCTATTTGTCTGACCTGACCGGCTTAGTATTGCTAAATGACGGTCGAATAATTAGAATTCCAGTTAATCCCAAACATAAGGCTTCAGCCATTGACCTAACTTTATTATCACCTGACCTCGTCATTAATAGCATGTGGGATGTTACATCCGACTCCCTTGGAAGTGATCACCTACCAATTGTCACAGTTATAAATGAACCGTTTGATAATGCACCAGAACAAGACGACATTATACCTCGATATATGTACAATCGTGTTGATCTGGGTAAAATACCGTAAAATTTTAATGGGAAAAGATTGCACGTTTAATGAATGCGACAGTGTTAATGATATGTATTCCCGCTACACCAACGGGCTACATGAGGCAACAAACAATTCCATTCCAACGAGGAAAAATGTAAACAAAGGTAATCATATTAGAAACAGTTGGTGGAACCAATTATGTGAAGAAGCGAACAATGAAAAAAAAAGAAAATGTACATGTATAAACTCTATTTAAAAACTAAATCTCCAGAAGACCATTACAATATGAAAGTGGCAAAGATTCATTCAAACAAAGTTATAGCCCAAGCCAAAAAGCATTATCGGTCAGATTTTTGCTCTGAATAAATTTCCAGGCCTAGAGATCTTCCTAAAATTTGGAATAAGGTCAAAGAAATGAAAAATGGTTTTAATTTACCACCGTTTCCTATTAAGATAAAAGATAAAGACTTTTCTTCGTCATCTGAGAAAGCTGAAGAATTTGTACAGTTCTTTTCAAGAGCGAGTAATCCCAGTAGCTTGTCTACTCCAGAAATGGAGGAAAGACCGAAAATTGAAGATTCAGAAGCATACTCCGATCCTGCCCCTGATAGTCACATGTACATAAATTCAAAAATTACTTTAAAAGAACTTAAAGATGCCCTTCTCTCGTTGAATTACAAAAAATCGGCTGTCGGACTGGATGGCGTTTTATATACCCTTTTAAATCATTTACCAGAGAAGTGGATTGAATACTTACACAATATCATACTAAAATGCAGGGAAAATGGTCGCTTACCTGACATTTGGAAGACTTCGATTGTGTTGCCCATACCAAAAGCTAATAAACCCCTTTCTGATCCAGGTAGTTACAGACCTATCTCGCTGACATCCCATGTTTCAAAACTAATGGAAAAATTCTATTGAATAGACTGACTTACTTTTGTGAGAAAAATAACATAATACCTATTAACCAATCTGGGTTTCAAAAAGATCAACATCAGACCATTTAGTTATACTAACAACTCAAATAAAAAATCAGTTTGCTAAAGGAAAAAATATCTTAGGTACCTTCTTTGGTCTTAAAAAAAGCATACAATCAAGTCTGGCATGCGAGACTTTTGTTGAAATTAAAACATATTGGTCTCAACGGTAATCTTTATTATTTTATCGAAGCATTTATGAGTGGCCGAAGTATAGTCGCTAAAATAGATAATACATACTCTGAAAAACGATCTGTAAATATGGGAATTTCACAGGGTTCCGTAATATCTCCTCTATTATTTAATATTTTGATCAATGACCTGCCAACACAAGTCTCAAACAATGTCAACGTAGCTCTGTACGCTGAAGATATAGCGATCTGGATAAATGTTTCGTTAAAAAGGAAGACTTCCTTAAGAGAAATAAAAAGGTCTATCAACGTGACATTAATCATATTTCCACTTACTTGACAGTTAACGGTCTGGAAATATCCAATGAAAAAACACATATGCTTTTTAATAATGGTCTCAGTCCGAAAGAGATACCTTTGTTTAAAATTGATAATGAGGAACTGAAATATATTACTCATGTGAAATTTCTGGGAGTACACTTGACGTCTAGTTTACAGTGGAAAGAACATATTGATGCCTTGTTATATAAAGCTATGAAAAGCTATAAATTAATAAAAATTATTAGTAAACAATCCTGGGGACAGGACACTAAAACGTTGTTACATCTTGTCACAGCTTTAGTCAGATCGAAGTTGGCTTATGGCCAAGAAGTGTATTTTTCAGCTCCGAAATGCTATTTGAAAAAAACTTCAAAGCTTAGGTAGTAAAACTGTTAAATGTGCTCTTGGGGTACCGGTGTATACAAAAACAAAAGAAGTATATAAAACAGCGGGCGTCCTTCCCTTGGAAGATTGGAGGAAGTTATCAACTGCTAAGTATATAGTTAGAGCAAATGCAGTAGCTAATTATGCCAATATGGAACTTAAAATTCGGTCTGACATCCATTTCCCCAAGACAGCAAGAACATTAAAGGCACAGGAAACAATATCCACTTACACAAGTGAGCTCTTCAAAATTTCCCACGTAGTACCTAACAAAGTTTCACATAAAATGATATGTTGTCCTCTACCCCCCTGGGAATTGTCCAATCCTACTTTTGATATCAACTTCACTGATACTGACTTGACAAAAGATATTAATCCACACTTGTTAGCAATTGATGTTCTGTCACATCTACGTACAAAATATTCATATTACTTAAAAATATTTACTGATGGCTCTGTTCCAGATGACGGTAAAGCAGGCGCTAGCTTTCTAATTCCTAAATTTAAAGTAGAAGTGGCTTACTCTTTAGGACAGGGACATTCAATCTTCACTTCTGAATTACATGTAGTTGCCATCCTAATGGCACTGAAATACATAGTAGATCTACCCATAACTTTGTATAGTATCCTTTTACGTGTAGATTCGAAATCTGCATTACAAACCCTAAAAAGTTGCGAATATAAAATAAATAGTACGTAAATATTTGAGATAAAATTTCTAATTCATTGTTTAATAACAAATAATACACAGGTTACTTTTTGTTGGATCCCATCACACTGTGGTATCCTATATAACGATCGGGTCGACAGAATAGCAAAAAATGCAGCAATGAATAGGGCTGGCAGTACTAAATTTGATTTACCACTCTCTGAACATGAAACGAATGCTATATTAGAAAGCAAAGTACAGTGAAACTCTGTTATAGCGAGAGCGGACGGCCCAGGCACATTTTCTCGCTATTGCCAAGTTCTCGTTATTCCCAAATGACGAATTTACCAAGGGAAACAAAGGGAAATAATCTTGGCACCGGCGCCGTCGATGTGTTCATAATTAATCGATAGTGTCCCTTGATTACACACCGCACAAGGACGCGCCTTTCGTTGTTTTTCTTTGTTACCGGCCACCACGAGATGTGCCCTACCGGGAACTTGACGACGAGGTGGGGGTGGGGCGAGTGGCGAGAACTTTTGTGACCAGGAAGGATAGAAAATCTCTCGTTATTACCGAGATGATTATCCACTAACTCTCGTTAAACCCAATGGTTTATTCTTAAAGATTAAGAAGGATAAAAAACGGGGATTGAAAAATGTCTCGTTACTACAGTGTTCTCGTTATTACAGTTGTCGTTATTAATGGACTCCACTGTAAAAGCGCACTGTGACCTTCGCCCCTTCTCGGTAAACTACCAGGGTTTTACAAGACTAGAAATAACTTTAGCTTACATATTATCTCTCAGCTCACTTCGAACTAAATTTAGTAAAACCATCAAATGTATTTGTGGTGATTGTATAACAGTTAATCACCTTTTGCGTTGTCAGCGAATGTAACCTTATTTCCCTGCGTCAGTAACAAACTTAAAACAGAAACATACTGATTTCACTCTGTTTTTACACATTGCTAGGCGCTTACTGCATAGTCCCGTAGGTCGTTTCCTTTGATTCAGCCGGATTGTTTTATACCTTTAACACCTTTTTTCTTTTTTTCTTTTTTTCTTTATATATATATATATATATATATATATATATATATACATGTACATGTATATATATATATATATATATATATATATATATATATATATATATATATATATAATTCTTTTCATTCGATAAGACAATCCTCTGCTCTCCCTTGTACCTCACCAGATTATAACAGGTGACTTGTCATACACCAGCACAGGACCTTACATCTCGTAGCATTCAGACACACACACACAGACGTACACAGACACACACACATGCGCGCGCGTGCGCACGCACATATGCATACATACATACACACAACCCAGAGCAAACCGATAAAGCCTGATTGTTCTAATGTTCTGATTGTTTTTCTCTTGTTCGTTAAATTGTTTGATGTTACCTTAATTGATACAACGCCTTCATGATTTCATAGATTCAATTTTTTTTCTAAAAGCACGTATGTGATTAGACGTTAAAAGAAATAACGAACAAACACACACACACATCACAAACACACACACGCGCGCGCGGACACAATGCGTATATCAAGTTCAGACGGAAAACTCTTCAACCTGTCGAGACTCCAACCGAAACCATGTGCTCGAAGCTGTCCTGCAGGTATTTCCCTTTGCAGATAACTATGCAATAGCTGCACAATCACACGGAGACACCCAGCGTCTTACTGACCTATTTGCTGACATCTCTGCGCTCGGAATGAATTTCATATGCACTAACGTCACAGGTGCCATGTGATGGAGAAGATCCAGACTGATCACGGCTCAAGCCTTAAGCCTGCACATAAACCCATGAGCTGGCCAGGTCCTGAGGTCCTACCTAGATAGTTCCATAACCCTGGGGTCGAAGGGGAGTGAGGTGGCAGAGACCTCAACTTTTCCTGGGGCCAGCACCACGAGGGCGGTGCCCATCCCCTCTCCCTCGCGTCAAATTCATATTCATATTCACTTTTTTTTTAACCAAGACTTCAGAGAGGCAAGAAGGCTAATTGGTCTTCAAGGGGTGCAACCTGGGAAATTAACCTATCTGTCCAACGTTTTATACCAAGGCAGCTGGGCAATGCCCTGCTCTTCACGATTTTCAACTACCGTGGGATCTTTAGCCTGAGCAGCCAGAAGGCACATGAGTTTGACTCGTTTTGTGTCCCCGTCCAAAGGACTAGACGTACAATTCAATTTTCCTGTCAAACTGAGGAGAAAAGTCGAGATCTGGCATTCTACACAATGATTGAATAAATGAATGAGCCTGAACTTTGTTTACAGAAAAAGCTGACGTCACAAAGCCCCTTCACCAAACGGCCAGACCAAGGAACGCTTCAGACAAACTCGGGAACCTTTTGTGATTCCGGACTCTTGCTGGACGGAAATGGAAGACACTGGAGACCATTTTGATAGCACAGTAAGATTTTAGTACAATAAACAGAATAAGATGAGAATTCAAACTGTGCATAATGAAAATAAACTCGCGTAGACGTAAGATCACAAACAAACAATTAATCCTTTTCTCCAATTGGACGAAGCGGCAGGGAAGTTTCAGCCTTTTCCTCCTTATTTTTGTATTTGGTGTTT
Organism: Monoplex corrugatus; assembly: GCA_030674185.1. NCBI lineage: Eukaryota > Metazoa > Mollusca > Gastropoda > Littorinimorpha > Ranellidae > Monoplex > Monoplex corrugatus. Next base: position 46,599,884 of record JAPXFY010000023.1, read on the forward strand.
GTTCATTTGTGATCTTACGTCTACGCTTGACAAAGGCCAGTTGGCCGAAAATTTGCGCCTGTCTTGTTGTATTAAATACGCGTTCTGATATTTTTTCTGGTTCCTGTTTGCTTGAACGCAGCATTCACACTTGTTTTGGATCGCTTGCTCTGAGTTATCTATAGATGCGTTTGTGTCAGTTTCAGGTAGTGTCTCCACACTAAGAGCATTCGCATATGCACTAACGCTGCAAAAGTCATGTGATCGAAACAGAAATCTAAAATAATCAAGACATATGCCAAAATCACATAAACCCTACACGCTGGCAAAGTGTTGAGGTTATACCTAATTCATGGTTTTTATACTGTTGATATCCTTATCAATCTGGCGATGGACTAAAAGCAGTTATCATCTATTATACCCGTCAAGTTCCACAACAATCATTATCATGTTTCTACACTGTCTTAGAACTGTTTGATTGTCAGTGTACGAGACCAGGCCATACATACGCTGATGAAGTTCCTAGTTTCGTTTCAGTTTCAGTTTCTCAAGATGATGTCTCCGCACTTGGAATGAATTCCATATGCACTAACGTCACAGATGCCATGTGATGGTGATCACGGCACAAACTTTATGCCTTTACATAAACCATGAGCTGCCAGTCTGAGGTCCTACCTATCCTATGTTTACTAGCTACAAGTCTCCATGTAACATACAGGCTCCATGACCCTCTGTAACTTCATATTCTTCCTCCCACCGCTACCTCACGGCCAAAGCAGGCTATATCACTTATACCGGAATGAGTCTTTCCACCAAGGACCCAACTTGATGATGGCATAAAGTTGTCCCATGGAGACTGTCGGCATTGTCACCATCTACCCAGCAATCCAAAAATGTACTGTCAGCCCCTCATTATGCCCATTATTTTTCTACCACTTAACACCCTGTTCGGTTTGTTTTCTTATTCTTCTTTGTTTTTGTCATTTCCATTTCCTTTAGTTTCTGTGATCTCTGATTCAGGAAAAGTCCAAAGGGTTTCCATCCTACGTTGCAGGAGCATAGGTAACGTTAGTTTAGAAACAGTGCCAGTGTTTGAAAACATGATGGTTGCTTTTTACATAGCATAAACAAACACGTTCGGGATGGGGAGAGGTTTCTATGTTCATACATTAATTTTAATGCAGTATATATACAGTCGGGCGTACACAACATTAGAGGTCAATTATCTGAATAACTACAGTTCATAACATGAAATTAGAAAGAGAAGTAATAATAATAGTCCACATCAATATCCAAGGAAAGCGAATACATACAGTACCTTTCACACATACGCACATGCATGCACGCACGCACACACACACACTCACACACACACACACACACACACACACATGAAAACACACACGCACATGAAAACACACACGCACACACATGAAAACACACACACACACATACACACACATATACATTAAATATGCAAACACACACACACACACACACACACACACACACACACACACACATTAACATACATACACATCAACGCCTACGTACAATATACAGAGGGAGGGAGGGGGGGGAGTTACAGGGTCAGTACATTAATGCAACACCAACATAGACATTAACGCAGTGTATGAACATAACAGAATGCTTACTGTTCTAGGTGACCCCTGACATGCTGGAGTGGGTGGTGTACTTGATGACCGCCATCTTGGTAGTGCCAGGTCTACTAGGCAACGTCTTGCTCTTTTGCATGTCACTTAGAACGGACATTCGAAAGTTCTCTTACAGGTATGTCTGCTTATCCGAAAAAGGTAATGCTAAATAGTAAAGTGGACTACTGATTCGGGACTTTTGGGTACCAAGCCACATCAGTCCAAAAAGTCACTGTGGGATTTTTCAGGCCCAACTGGCTCTGAGCCCGACTTAAGCATGCTATGAGCTCGTTGGGAAAACTAGGATCTCACATCCTAGTCTCGTCTGTGTCGCTCAAATTTTCAAGGCCAAAACCAACTCTGCAGAGCGTTCCATTGAGTGTTCAGTATGCAGCCGCCTGTGTGCATCAGACTTTGGCCTGAGATCCCCCACAAATAGAGTGTAGGTTGGACTTTATCGACCGCGATAGTCGACCGTATACATGTGTATGCTCAAATTTCCTAACCAACACCGCAGGCATCTGTATTTCTCGGACCTGATTGACGCCGAGATGAAAGTAAACAAAATGAATAGCGCTGTCACTTAGTCACCCTCACCACCATCATGTACCATGCCGCATGGCGTTGGCAGTTATCTGGATGTTATATGTTTCAGACCAAACAGACCAGTTATCAGTTATCTGGATGTTATATGTTTCAGACCAAACAGACCAGTTATCAGTTATCTGGATGTTATATTTTCAGACCAAACAGACCAGTTGTCAGTTATCCGGATGTTATATGCTTCAGACCAAACAGACTTGTTATCAGTTATCTGGATGTTTAATGTTTCAGACCAAACAGACTTGTTATCAGTTATCTGGATGTTATAACGCTTCAGACCAAACAGACTTGTTATCAGTTATCTGGATGTTATATTCTTCAGACCAAACAGACTAGTTATCAGTTATCTGGATGTTATATGTTTCAGACCAAACAGACTTGTTATCTGGATGTTATATGCTTCAGACCAAACAGACTTGTTATCAGTTATCTGGATGTTATATGCTTCAGACCAAACAGACTTGTTATCAGTTATCTGGATGTTATATGTTTCAGACCAAACAGACTAGTTATCAGTTATCTGGATGTTATATGCTTCAGACCAAACAGACTTGTTATCAGTTATCTGGATGTTATATGTTTCAGACCAAACAGACTAGTTATCAGTTATCTGGATGTTATATGTTTCAGACCAAACAGACTTGTTATCAGTTATCTGGATGTTATATGTTTCAGACCAAACAGACTTGTTATCAGTTATCTGGATGTTATATGCTTCAGACCAAACAGACTAGTTATCAGTTATCTGGATGTTATATGTTTCAGACCAAACAGACTAGTTATCAGTTATCTGGATGTTATATATTTCAGACCAAACAGACTAGTTATCAGTTATCTGGATGTTATATGCTTCAGACCAAACAGACTTGTTATCAGTTATCTGGATGTTATATGCTTCAGACCAAACAGACTTGTTATCAGTTATCTGGATGTTATATGTTTCAGACCAAACAGACTTGTTATCAGTTATCTGGATGTTATATGTTTCAGACCAAACAGACTTGTTATCAGTTATCTGGATGTTATATGTTTCAGACCAAACAGACCAGTTATCAGTTATCTGGATGTTATATGTTTCAGACCAAACAGACTTGTTATCAGTTATCTGGATGTTATATGTTTCAGACCAAACAGACTTGTTATCAGTTATCTGGATGTTATATGTTTCAGACCAAACAGACTTGTTATCAGTTATCTGGATGTTATATGTTTCAGACCAAACAGACCAGTTATCAGTTATCTGGATGTTATATGTTTCAGACCAAACAGACTTGTTATCAGTTATCTGGATGTTAT
>JAPXFY010000023.1:46608416-46620916 GCA_030674185.1 Monoplex corrugatus
ATAGATAGATAGATATACAGACAGACAGACAGACAGATAGATAGATAGATAGATAGATAGATAGATAGATAGATAGACAGATAGATAGATAGAGAGATAGATAGATAGATATATAGACAGGTAGACAGACAGGTAGACAGGTAGACAGTTCGATAGATAGATAGATAGATAGATAGATAGATAGATAGATAGATAGAGAGATAGAGAGTTAGAGAGATAGATAGATAGACAGAGATATATAGAGAGAGATACATATGCATGTATGTATGTATATCTTACAATTGTCTTGTTGAATTGTATGTTTAAACGACGGTAGAATAACTAATATTGTAGATAGTCCGAAATATAAGGCATATGCCATTGACCTAACTTTGCAATCACCTGACTTTATAATTGATTGTGTATGAGAAGTGACATCTGACTATCTACCAACTGTCACAGTTACGAACAAGAAAAAAAACGCTGATAATGTGCTAGACGTAATACCTAAATATAATCGTGCCATTGGAAAAATGTAAACAAAAAGAGTATATATGTAGAAAATGGCTGGTGGAATGATTTATGTGGAGAAGTAAAGAAGGAAAAGAGTGTATAAGATCTATTCAAAAATCAGATCACCAAAAGACCATAAAAGAGGCGAAAGAACCACTCCAACAAAGTTACAGCCCAAGTCAAATAAGAAAACAGCAATGGGAAGATTTATTGTTCGACAGCTAATCACCATTTTTATTGTCAGAAAATATAGCTTCGTTTTCTTTGTACTACTATTACCACCGTCATCATCATCATCATCAAAGTCATCACGACCATTAGTTCCAGTACTGCTACTGCTACTGCTGCTGCTGCTACTACTACCAATACCACCACTGCTTTTACCATTAAAAATAGTGCTACCACTATTATCACTACTACAATAACTACTGCTACCACCACTATCGCCAGCATCAGAACCATCACCACCACTACCAACTACTACTATTGATGCTACTAGTACTACTTCTGCAACTTCCACTACTATACTACTACTATTACCATCATCATTATTACCATCAAAACCATCACCACCACCACTACAACTACTATAGCTACCATCATCACCATCACAACCCTCACAAGCAGTACTATTACTCTACTAATCCTGGGCCCTACTCCACAGGAAGGCAATGATGGATGGCACAAACTGCACGGCTCAAGCAGCAGTCAACGACCCCGAGACACAAAGACGACACACAGACGTGACCAGCATTCAGCCAGAAACATGCGACTTCCAGACAGAGGCCAGCTCTGGAACGACAGCGACAGGCAGCCACGACCCCCGAAAGTCAAGCCCCACGCAGAGAGGCACTAACCAGGAGGCAGAAGCCAGTCTTGGATACGCAGAAGCGAGCCATGGACAGCGAGAACTGAGCGGACGACAAGGAAGAGAGAGCCAGCAGAGTGAATCGAGTCGTGAGCAGAACAGACAGAAGCAACAACAGAGAGAGGCGAGCCGTGAGCAACGTGAGGTGACCAAAGTGCTGCTCTCTCTGCCCATCTTCACCTTCGTCGTGCTCATTCCTCACACCATGACCGTCAGTTTCGTGCTCGAGTTCAGCAAGGTAACGATAGTAACATTTCATCGTGGTTGTCCTCGGGCCGTACAGGATACTGTGCGATGCTTAGATCAACCCGTTTTTACCGGCTCTCTCTCTCTCTCTCCTCTCTCTCTCTCTCTCTCTCTCTCTCTCCTCTCTCTCTCTCTCTCTCTCTCTCTCTCTCTCTCTCTCTCCTCTCTCTCTCTCTCTCTCTCTCTGTCTTGTTCCTCTCTCTTTCTCTCTGTCTTGTTCCTCTCTCTTTGTCTCTGTCTGTCTGTCTCTCTCTCTCTGTCTCTGTCTCTCTCTCTCTCTCTCTCTTTCTCTCTCTCGTTCTCTCGTTCTCTCTCTTTCTCTCTCTTTCTCTCTCTTTGCATTATGTAGTAGTGGTAAAATGGATGATTGTTCATTATATATGATTTGAATATGTTCGACTGTTCAAGGAATGGATGTTCGATATTTTTTTTGATTATGCGTGAAGAATTTGCGCACATACAAAGAGTGGATTATGTGTCGCACTACTGGAAAATTGTTATCCCCCTTGTCAAAAGACCTTTTTGGGTAATGACAATAAACAGTTTCAGTTTCAGTTTCTCTTTCTCTCTCTCTGTCTTGTTTTCTCTCTCTCTCTCTCTCTCTCTCTCTCTCTCTCTCCTCTCTCTCTCTCTCTCTCTCTCGACTGCTTTAGAGACAAGACACTGTGAATTGTAGAACGTCCAAGGATCATTTCTCTGTGTGAACATTTGTTCGCTGAGCGTGAAAAGAAGCTTGTCTTTAACGGCATTATGGCTCAGGGAAATTGTGACCCACCCCCTTACCCTAACTTGATTGACTGGCGATTTGCACAGATACAACATGCACTACAATTGCATTCAGCAGCAGTACAGAGAACCATGGAAGAAAAGTTCAGCAACTTAGACGACAAACTTTCACAGTTCTTTACTGAAGTCAGGAAGCTGAAGGAATGTGTTTTTACAAATAGAGAATCAATTGACGATCTCCAAGAAAATAGCACAATAATGATGGACAGAATTGAAAAACTCGAAAGAAAACTGGAAGCAACTGAAAAAGAAGCAAAAGCATGTAACTTGATATTCATCAATGTAGCGGAGCAAGAATGGGAGGACGACTACGTCACAACCGAAATTATCGTAGAAGTCCTCAACGGTCACACAAGGAAACCAGACTGGTACAAAGAAGACATTGTACATGCATTTCGCATTGGAAAACCGCGCACCCACGGAAGCGGTCCTCGTCCTGTCCTGGTGCAGTTTTGTCGCTGGGCTGACAAAATGGCCATATTGAGAGATCCAGAATTAAGAGACAGCATGAGGTACAACGGAATCAGAGTGGCCTCCGACCTCACTACCTACCAAAGGGAAATGCTCGCATTTCATCGTGGGCTTGGCAAAACAGCGTACATTCACAGGGGAAAGCTCCATGTGAGGAACAGCCAGGACACATACCACCAGAAGTACAAAAATGGCCAATACTTCCCACCAGATACTACACAGTGCATGGAAGACTGGCCTCAGGCCCATGACATTGGACGTGAAGAATACAAAAACAGTAGAGATCCACGGCCCGTAAATACACACCCGGCAAGGCTCAACTATGGACATTATAACAGAGACCACCCCACCAACCATTACGACGATTTCGTTCAGGAAATGGTCACGAACCGAAGGAAGAAGAGACAAAACACCAGGATCTCCCTTACTGACAACGAACACCAATATCAACATCCCAGGGACGTGTCAGAGAGGAGAGGACATTCCCATACAAACCCTACCTATAACAGAGACATCGAAAGTCACAGAAGTTGGAAGAGCCCGTTTCGTTACGGTTCCAACCAGGATACCGCCACACCTGTTGTTCCTGGAGACTTTTCTTATAGTGAAGTGACACAGAAGGGATGTCAGCGAGAACCGGTCATTACAGGACACAGGAGAGTGGTGTTCCTTAAAGACAGTGACAACAGACGACTCACTATTAATACAGGCAGACACCGACAAAATGATACCAACAGTTACCGCCAAGAAGGCACTGCCGTCACCCATGAAAATGTTTCACGACGAGCACGAGTCAATACCCAAATGACCCACGTTAAAGATGTTGGCAGAAAAATAACCAGAGAGGAGTGCGCACATGATCATACTGATAGAGACAGTGATGACAATAACGCTAGTGTTTCGTACACGGACGATAATCATGGCGAGAAAGACGATAATAAAATCGATGTGACTGATGATGACTTATCAGTTGTCACAGACGAGGTTCAGGGACAGAAGATAGTAGAAAACGACAATACTGAAACTGAAGCACCAAATGGTATTACAGATGTAAGAGACGATGTTAGTGTCTCACAAAGTGATGCGCAAAATGATAGTGACCTTGATGATGTTAGTCGTGAAGACACTGACAAAACAATGACACAAGTCAGAACAGCACTTAGGGCTGACACAGACAGAGAGTCAGATGGACACATTGACGAGTCCACTAGGCACACGCAAGCAGCACCTGTAGAATCCCAGCAGGATTCTTCAGAGAAAGAACAGGACAGTGGTTCATGTTCACCGAAGCAGCAGCGGCCAAAACGTACTGCCCCTCCTAAAAAGAGAAGCAGACAGATGCGCAGTACAACAGGCAGGTCAGGCAGTCAGACCAGTATTCTGGACTCTATGAAAAGAACAGCTGCTGATAGTTCAAAAGGCGATAAAAGTATGAAATGTAAGTCCAAAGCTAGCTCTAGTGGTGCCTCGGGCACTGATAAATAGGACATCGGCCGGGCCACTACAGCAAGTAGTAAAAACAAAAGAATAAGTTCTTTACCAGGAGCCCAAAATGTGGACGAATCCCAAATGAGATCGTGTCCATCAGTGGTGAATTTACATGTTCATAATGTTAACAATCCACAGATTAAATTTCTCACTTATAATGTGAATGGATTATTACCGAAACTGGATGATGAGGATTTCATTAATTTCATTTCGCAGCATGATTTCATTTGTCTCACTGAGACCTTTATAGCGAATGATTTTGATTCATCTTTGTTTCAAGAGTTTGTTGTATTTACACTAAAAGCAAAGAAACTGTCTCATCAAGGAAGGTATTCCGGTGGAATAATAGTTATGGTAGGAAAGACTTTAAAATCGTTTGTTAAACGAATTGAGGTTGGAAACGAAAATGCTATTATTGTTGAAATCAACAAAGATTTGTTTTCAACAAATAAACCTATAATGTTTGTATGTACATATATTCCCCCTCATGATTCCACATACTGGAAAAATCAGCATGATGGGTTTGGTATGGAAGTGTTGGAACAATGTTTGTTAGATTTACAAGTTTCGCACGACGACTTTTATGTTTTGCTGACTGGTGATTTAAATGCAAGAACAGCTGATGGTAACTACTGTTCATTTGGATATGACAGTGGCAGTGTTTTAACTGACCTTTCGGTATACAGTGATTTTTTGAGACAGTCTCATGATTGCCGCACAAATGTTTTTGGAAACCAACTGCTCGAGCTATGCAGTATGTTTGACTGTATCATTTTAAATGGTCTGTGTAAACTGGACTTTGATGGTAGTTATACATACATTGGGGTTTCAGGGTCGAGTGTAGTTGACTATTTCATCGTATCATGTGATCTGTTTTCATCAATTAAAATTGCTGCATTAGATGTTGACAGTCTCACAGAATCAGATCATTTACCGGTTATAATGAAAGTGGAGCGAAAGCTTGAAACAGGAATAAAAGCGGAGGGAAAAGTATCAAAAAATAACATACACACACAAGTTCATATGGCAAGAAAATAAGAAAGACGATTATACAAACAAATTACAAAGTGAGCACATTCAGAGAAGACTTACATTGGCTTCGAATACTCTAGACACTAATGTAGATAAGGCTTTAACCATATTTGTTGAATGTCTCAAAGAAGCTGGTGCTTGTATGTACCGTAAGAAATGTACAGAGAAGAGAAAAAGATCTGATTGGTTTGATGGTGAATGTGAGAAAGCAAAAGCAGAAAGCAGAAAAACTCTCAAACACTACAGAAAAACAAAAGATGAGGATGATAGAGTTGTGTTTTGTGAAGCACGGAAGAAGTATAAAAAATTATTAAAGAATAAAAAACAGCAGTATAATAAACAAAAAGCAGAATGCTTAGCCAGAAATATTTCAAATTCATCGCAGTTTTGGACTGAGTTAAGAAATATAGGGTATGGTACCAAAAACAAACTCACTAACAATATAAGTATTGATGAATGGTTCAGTCATTTTAAAAACGTATTTCAAGATAACAGATCAACAAATGATGAGCGCTGCATTGTCGAAGTAGATTTAAATGAATCATCAGAACACCCATTAAATTCTAAGATAACTATAGAAGAAGTTAGAGAATCCATCAGAAAATTGAGGATAGGTAAAGCCAGTGGAATGGACGGTGTTACAGCCGAGATGTTAAAAAATGGTAACACAAATATCCATAATTTTCTTTGGAAGCTGTTTAACACTTTATTCGACCGAGGAATTTATCCTCAAGACTGGTCAAAAGCTATTATCATACCAATATTTAAGAAAGGAGATCCTGATAAAGTGGACAATTACAGGGGTGTGTCGTTATTAAGCATTGTTTCAAAATGTTACACATCAATACTGAATACTAGATTGTATGCTTGGTTAGAAATCAATAATTTAATATCAGAAAGTCAGGCAGGTTTTAGGAAAAAATATTCTACAGTGGATCAAATTTTCAGTCTGTACGCTATGGTTCAGAAAACTATGTGCAAGAAAGGTAGAAAACTATATGTTGCTTTTGTAGACTTTAAGAAAGCCTTTGATTCGGTTCAGCATGACAAACTCTTAAAGTGTATTCAAAATCAAGGAGTAAAAGGGAAGTTTTTGGTTTCGCTAAAAGCAATGTATGAATCATTATGCTCATGTATTCGGGCAAACCGGGAATTATCTGAAATATTCGATAACTCCATAGGCGTGAGACAAGGATGTGTCTTAAGCCCTACTTTATTTTCGGTATTAATAAATCAATTAGCCAATTGTATGGATGAAAAGGGGCGACATGGCATCCAGCTGATGCCAGGTTCAATGGAAATATTCATTCTTCTTTTTGCAGATGATGTAGCCCTTCTGTCAACAACACCAAATGGTTTGCAAAACCAGTTAAGAGTCTTGCAGACATACTGTGCCAGCATGAAACTGGAAGTTAATCTTGAAAAAACTAAGGTTATGGTTTTCAGAAGAGGGGGCTTCTTAGGACGACATGAACAATGGTTTTACAAAGGGACAAAATTGGAAGTAGTTAGTAAATATTGTTATCTGGGGTTCAGTTTCACGACAATGATTAGCACCAAGGCCGGCACAGAACATTTGGTGACAAAAGGTAAAAAAGCAACTTTGCTATTAAACAGGACTTTTCAAAAATATAAAGACATGACTATAGAAACTTTCTTCAAGTTGTTTGATGCAAAAATTCAACCTATTTTGTTGTATTCTTCTGAGATATGGGGACTTAACAGACTCGAGCATATAGAGAAAGTACATTTGGTATCGTGCAAAAGACTGTTGGGTGTTCCAGTCAGGACACCTAACAAGATGGTATATGGGGATTTGGGAAGATATCCTCTTTATGTCAACTCCTCAACTACCTGTCTTAGATATTGGTTTAAATTACTGGAAATGAATCCAAATAGGTTACCTTATAAGGCTTACCAAATGTTAGTGGAACTTGACAGGGCTGGGAAAGAATGCTGGGCTTCAAAAATAAGGGAAATTTTGTGTGAAACGGGATTTAATATCGTGTGGCTGCAACAAGGTGTTGGTGATGTAAAAGCCTTTTTGCGTGTATTTAAACGGAGACTTGTAGACTTATATATTCAAGAATGGTCTGGGTCACTCAGAGACAGAGATAGGTATGAAAGCTACAGATCATTTAAGACTATCTTTGAAAAAGAGAAGTACATTGACTCTATTGATATATACTGTTTCAGAGTTGCCCTTTCACAAACAAGGTTGAACGTTTTACCACTAAACAATAATATAAATAGATACAGTGAATCTGATCAAGAAAAGGTGTGTCCATTTTGCAGGACAGAATCTGAAAACGAAGAACACTTATTATTTAGATGTTCCACTTACGCTGATCTCAGGGCGAAATTTTTAAAGGATTTAGTCAGCATGCCTATGTGCATACTGCTCCAATCAACAAATAGCCACCGAAGCCACAGCGTATCCAGATACGTTTTCCACGCCATGAATAGGAGAAAAAAATTGTTAAAAGGAGAAGAAAAGTAAATAGTTATGTAGATACTAGCACTAGAATTTCAAACAATAATTAATTTCAATTGTAAAGAAAAAAAAAATGTTTATTTGAATATGAAAGGGGTGCTCATATAGAGACACATGTGCATAGGTGCCTGTGTATTCACATTGACGTTGGTGTACTTATGTGCATATATAGGTGATAGTATCTACATTATGTATATGTGTGGGTACATATGTATATATATATCTATGTATGTATATATGTATGAGTGATTATGTATGTGTGCGTGTATATAGATGTGTATGTGCGTTTATACATAACCTTCAATTCAGTCTATGGCCTGAACCATTGCTGACCGCCGAAGATTGAGTTATCTCTGAACTAAAAGATGCACGAAATGCTAAATATGCGTTGAATGATCATTTGGTATTGTCTCAATGTCAATTGTTTTGGTAAATGAGTGACTGATCTGCGATTAGTCTGATTAATGGATTGGCATTATGAATGTCTGTTTTTGCCAATTAACCGACTGTTTTGGGGTCGAATTGCTCTTATGTCATATATTTCTTGTTTCACTTCATTGTACATTAATTCCATTGATTGGTTTAGATTCACTGGTGAATAAATTGATAAACTGAACGCATGATTAGCTGACAACGGAATGATTATATGATTTGTTAATTGATGGCGATGGGTGGCTCACCGACCGATCGATTTATAGATTGATGGTTTTAGCTATTGATCGATCAGTGATTGAATTATGGAATGTATGGATGATTGATTCGCGTTATTTGAAGTAACGATTGCAAATTGATATATTGAACTCAGTTAAATTCTAGGTTATCTGGTCGATTAAGTCACTGGATGACTGATTAACTGGTTAAATGATTGATCGATTGATTGATTGAGAGAGGGACTGATTACGTTAAGTGATTGTTACTGAAGTGATATCGATTGTACAGTTGGATGATGCATCTGACCCAGTCAATTGAAAGCTGATTTGTCAGTTGAATCACGGGCTGAATGGCGGATTCTTTGATTGATCAACTGGTAAATCAGTTGATTGATTGGTTAATTGATTGGTTGACTGTTTGATTGATTGGTTGTTTGGTTGACCGATTGATGGATTGAGTGTTTATGTCAAGTACCTGTGGTTGAATATATTGATCAACTGTATGATCTCCGAAGGGTACAAGAAATGTCAGATCTGTGCACTAATTGAATGGTTTGTTTGTCTGATAGCCAGTTATTGTAAAATTGACAGTTGGATGAATGATATAGATGCGGTTAATGACAAATATTCTTAGCTGGCCAGTTAAGGAATATGGACTAGAATACAAATGAAAAGACCACTGTAAATGCAAAGATGAATGTATCCCAGCTTATGTGACGGTAAACGATAGAAGGGGACAATGTGACAGAGTTCACTGCAGTTTGAAAGTATAACTTGTATGAATGTATAAGAAAACCTGATCTCCTCCCCTCCCCTTCCCCATGCATGTATTGTGGCCTAAGGCCGATGTACAATAAACATTTTCTGAGTTCTGAGTTCTGAGTTCTCTCTCTCTCTCTCTCTCTCTCTCTCTCTCTCTCTCTCTCTCTCTCTCTCTCTCTCTCTCTCTCTCTCTCTCTCTTTCTCTCTATCTATCTATCTATCTGTCTGTCTATCTCTCTCTTTCTTTGTCTGTCTGTCTGTCTCTCTCTCTCTCTCTCTCTCTCTCTCTCTCTCTCACACACACACACACACACACACACTCTTTCTTTCTCTCTCTCTGTCTCTCTCTTTCTCTCTCTCTCTCTGTCTCTGTCTCTGTCTCTGTCTGTCTGTCTGTCTGTCTGTCTGTCTCTCTCTCTCTCTCTCTCTCTCTCTCTCTCTCTCTCTCTCTCTCTGTTATCTATACATTCCTGTGTACGTGCGTGTTTGTGTGTGTATGTATGTGTATGAACTAATTAATGTAAAGCGCAGTGAGTGCTTACCTATGTGTGGGAGAATAGCGCTATATAAATGTGATTTATTATTAATATTATTATTATCCACACTGATGCACACACTCTGATATACTATCCACAACAGAGAAAGTTCTGCCTCTATCTCCAGCAAACTATTTCTTTTTCCTGGTAGACAGGGTTTAAGTTTATTTCGTACGCTATTCCACAGTCACATACTCTGTCTTCCTACAAGTCTAACTTGAAGACATACCTTTTTGTCCAGCACTGATTTCCCCTTCCACGTGCCCATTCTCTTGACCCATTCCCCTCCTGTACTCTCCCTCCTGGTTCGTGCGTGCTTTGCATCCTTGGGTTTTGGTCATCCTAAATGACAGCGTTGGTGAATGCTGCGAGTGCACGCTTTGATTTGGTTCTCATTTTTCATATTCATTATTACCATTATTGTCATCATCACAGCGTCGTCATCATCATCATCATCTTCTTCTTCTTCTTCTTCTTCTTCTTCTTCTTCTTTCTTCTTCTTCTTCTTCTTCTTCTTCTTCTTCTTCTTCTTCTTCTTCTTCTTCTTCTTCTTCTTCTTCTTCTTCTTCTTCTTCTTCTTCTTCTTCTTCTTCTTCTTCTTCTTCTTCTTCTTCTTCTTCTTCTCTTCTTCTCTTTCTTCTACTACTACTGTCGCTGCCGCTGCTGCTCCTGCTACTACTACTACTACTACTACTACTACTATAACTACTTCTACTACTACCACCACCACTGTTACTATCATTGCTGCTGTTGTTGCTTCTACTTCTACTGTTACTCTACTACTTCTACCATAACCATCATTACATTACAACTGCCAGCACTACTGCTTCATCTTTTGTTCTTAAACTTTGCGCTTTTGTATTGACACTTCCCACACGTGTGTGGATCCTCTCATGAAGATGTGGATGTCTTGCGCATATGCTGTACTTGAAATCAGTAGTTGATTTTGCTTTGCGTATTGTGCTTGTCTTTGCATTTTGCTAAGAAAAAAAGAAAGAATAAGAAGTAAGTTTTTTTTTAAAAAGCTACTATTAGTATGTTGATGTTTTACGAGTTGAATTTGAAGTCGTTTATGTTGTTGATTTTGCTGTACATATAGTGTTTGTCTTTGTATTTTGCTGAAAATGAACGAGAAACAAGTTTAACAAAGCACGACTATTTAATACTATTCCTAATTGTAGTGTTTCTCCTTTCCATGTGCAGTTTTCCGTCGATCTTCGAAACTTCGTGCTGGCTTCTGAAGCGTACTTTCGCATGATCTACTCCTTGAGTTTTGTCAGCAATTTCTACCTTCTGGTGGCCACTTCCAAATCCTACCGCAAACTGACACGGGACATGCTCTGCTGCTCAAGATCGTAGAAAACTTCAGCTCCCGAAGCACTCTACCACGCTGTGTCGCGTTTCCAAACATCATCAGAAGTCAGTCGGTTAATCAGATCCCACCAATCGCCAAGTTCATAGGGGTGCTGCATTAATGAACACTGCACCAGCTGCCTTCACTTCTCACGGTGGTAGGATACTGCCCAAGTTGTGGCAGATCTTTCTAGTCTACACTTCAATGTTGTTATGTAGCTGTGCTTATCACGTCGTGTAACTTGGACTAGCAAAACCTGGCGGCGCCTACCCATCTTCAGACCGTAAAGCTCAGTGCTTCAGGCTAGACCACAGCCGATGGCCTTCAGCTTGCTGGCTCGCCCTGGTACTGAACATGTGACCATTGGCGTTCTCTGGGGGACTTCTCCGCCTGAAGCGATGATTCCATCAAGAGATTCTCAAAGAAAACCAGTTGATCAAAGCATCATGGTTTAAGTGTTCGTAGTGTCGTTTCCAGAATTTCTTTCTTGTCGCTTTGGTGGGTTTTTTTTGGTTTTTTTGTGTTTTTTTTTTTATATGGAAGAGTTGTATTTCATTGTCTGAAGTTGTGTTTGTTCACGTGTTGCTTCTAATGCAGCCTTGATTTTGATTCAAGCTATAAAGAAAACGTGCAAAAGATCTGTCTTGTTCTTTGAGTATTGAATGTCTTTTGAATGCTGTCTCACGAATGCCAAACAATCTTTTAGTCAGGAATTTGCCCGAAAATTGGCGTTAAAAAAACGTTCACATCGATAGATCTTTTTGTGAGGTTATGTTGTTGTTGTTGTTGTTGTTGTTGTTGTTGTTGTTGTTCTTCTTCTTCTTCTTCTTCTTCTTCTTCTTCTTCTCTTCTTCTTCTTCTTCTTCTTCTTCTTCTTCTTCTCCTCCTTCTTCTTCTTCTCCTTCTTCTTCTTCTTGTCAGATGAAGACCGCAACGAGACCATGGCGGGATTAAAAACAAACCCTTTCAAAGGATGGATGAACTCAATAACAGTCAACGGCCACCCACAAAAGCCCAGCTGCCTTTTGGTAATCTTCGAGGCAAGAAAAGACTAGGCTGAAAACCTGTCAGAAATCTGGAGCTGGAGTCTCAAATGCAATTCGCTACTGTCCTAATCCTCGTTCCGACAACTTTTGCAACATCAGTGATGCCAAGCTGTATTGGCCCTTGCCTTTCTCTTGAATTGCAGCAGTGGTGTGGAGAGGGGAGACCTACTTCGTGGACAAAGGCTGGTCTTTCATATCTTTACCCAGGCTCGCACGTTGGAGAGGATACTTCAACGTCCATTTGCAGGGACGATCCAACACAAGAAGCAGCAGTT
>JAPXFY010000023.1:46625916-46678416 GCA_030674185.1 Monoplex corrugatus
ATTATTCCAAAATATAATTACAAGCGTTCTGACTGGTCCTTATTTCGAACTGCTCTAGCTAATCAAGATTACAGACATTATGAAAGTGAAAATGTAGACATTATGTTTTCTAAATTCCAAGAGTCAATTTTAGCCGCTGCAGACCTATCGATTCCGAAACTCAAATCTTCTAGATCAAATAATCGATTGGGTAATGTTTGGTGGACAGAGGCATGTGAGAAAGCAGTTCAATATAAAAGGGAGAAATTCAAAATCTACATCAAAAGCCGGAAACCTGAGGATCATGTCGAAATGAAAAAAGCTAACATCCAATGTAACAAAATCATTGCTGAAGCAAAGAAAGATTATTGGGCATCATTCTGCACAAAAGAAATTTCAGATTTCAAAGATTTCCATAAAGTCTGGACGAAAATGAAACAAATGAAGGATGGAACCAACTTACCTAGGTGTCCGATAATGATTGAAACATGTAACACATTTCCTTCAGACATGGACAAAGCAGAAACTTTTGTGGATCTGTTCGCCAAAAACAGTAAAGTTGAAGGTTTATCTCCAGACTGCAAACATCACAGAGAAATGGAAGATTACAACCCAATCTACACTGATCCAGTACCACAGAATGATCTCTGGTTTAATTCTCCAATCACCTTAGAAGAGCTAAAAAACACAGTACTGTCTCTACACAACAAAAAGAGTTCGGTAGGTGTTGATGCAGTTTCGACTGAAATGATTAAACATCTCCCTGAAAGCTACCTTATTTTCCTACACAAAATTTTGCAGAAATGCTGGGTTACTGGAACTGTGCCACAAATCTGGCAAAAGTCTATAGTTATACCAATCTTAAAAACAGGAAAATCGAAAACCGATAAAAACAGTTACAGACCTATTGCTTTAACGTCCCATACAAGCAAACTAATGGAAAGATTGGTCTTAAACAGACTTTTACACTACTGTGATAAAAATAACGTTATTCCGGTAAACCAGGCAGGTTTTAGAAAAGGAAGATCCGCAGTTGAGCACCTAGTTAAACTTACAACTCAGATCAAACAACAGTTTGCCCGCAGAAAAAGTGTTTTAGCTACTTTCTTTGATGTGAAAAAAGCTTACGATCAAGTTTGGCATAAACGTTTATTGTTCAAGCTAAAATCTGTTGGTTTATCGGGCAATATGTTCAATTACATTAAATCTTTTTTAGCTAATAGAACAATTCAGGCAAGAGTGGGAGCTAGTTATTCTTCTTCACGATGCCTCGACATGGGGATTCCACAAGGTTCAGTGATAGCACCTATTTTATTTAATATCCTTATACAGGATCTTCCTAAAGCTCTTTCAAATCGTGTTGTTTTAGTACAGTACGCTGATGATATATGCACTTGGATGAATATCACTTTAAAAAAGACAACTCCACAGAGAACGCGAAATTACATCAGGAAGTTGTATCAAATTGATCTTGATAATCTTGGAAACTATATGTTAGAAAATGGGCTGTCGTTGTCAGCAGAAAAAACTAACATGATGCTGTTTGATCCTGGTGGTAACTCAAATAACTTGCCTATTTTCAAATTGCTTGGTGAAGTGTTAAATTACAAACAGGTCGTAAAATTCCTGGGAGTTTACATCACGTCCAAATTAAGCTGGAATGTCCATTTTGATTATATTTTAACAAAAGCTCGAAAAACCTTAAATTTTCTAAAGATAATAAGCAAATTACCCTGGGGAATGGATACAAATGTACTGATTCATCTGTCAACAGCGCTGGTCAGGTCTAAATTATCCTACGCACAAGAAGTTTTCTTCAATGCACAAGAAGTTTTCTTCAATGCACCCAAATATTTACTAAAAAAGATTCAGAGCTTGGACTGCAAAAGTCTTAAAATTGCACTAGGTGTACCAACTCATGCTTCTACTCTGGAAACGTACAAAGTTGCTGGAATTCTACCTTTAAACAACCATCGTGAGTTAGCTACAGCAAAGTTTGCAATTAGAACTACTTCACAAGTGGATAATTTTGTGAGCAAAGAAATTAAGATCAGGTCTGATACTGACTTTCCAAAACGAGCAAAAAACATTTCATCACAAATTACAGCCGCAACTTACATATCTGGCCTGATCAAACAGTCCAACATAACAATAGATGAAATTGCTGAGAAACCAACGATAACGCCTATCCCTACATGGGAAATGCTAAATGCCACATTTGATCTCGATTATGCAAAAGTTAAAAAAGATGATAATGTCAACATTACGCTATCCACAGCTTGTGAACACATCGATGAAAAGTACAGTACCCACCTCCACATTTTTACCGATGGGTCAGTCTTAGCAAACCAGAGCGCTGGAGCAGCCTTTTATGTTCCAAAATTTAACATTAAAAAGTCTTTTTTCATTGGGGCAAATGTATCTATATATACAGCAGAATTGGTCGCTGTTGTTCAAGCGTTGCATTATTTAATAAGCCTTCGGCCTGTGTCATTCAAAGTAGTTCTCTTTGTTGATTCAAAATCTGTATTATATGCCTTACAGTCTTTTGATACAGACACAAGACCTGACTTAATTATTGAGGCAAATCATCTAATACATTGTTTAAAGATAAATGGTTCGGAAATCAATTTATGCTGGGTGCCTTCTCATGTTGGTCTTCATGGCAACAACGTAGTTGACAGAGCAGCTAAATCCGGTGCCCTCCATTCTGAAAATTCCATAGAATTACATGTTAACACCTCGGTAAAAGAAGCTTACAACTCGCTAGAATTAGCATCATGGATTCGATTTCATGAACATTTAAATGAAAAATTTGTGTCTCAAAAAAGAATCAAACTTTCAGTTCAAAATATCTGTAAAAATTTGCAGTATTCCTCGTTATATCATTTGAGATTAATTGTTATGACATATTTTCGCATTCAACTGAACGCTTTGAAAACAAAATATTGTAACAACGTTTTATGTATTTGTGGCGAACAATTCACATTGTATCACTGTTTGTTTTACTGCAGAAAGCTTCGTTCCTTTTTACCAAAGACGTTTACACAAGGAAACTTATCTTGAAACGCATTTTAAAGAAGTAGTATCGGATCAAGTTTTGTTAGTTAAAATTTCAGAATCATTGGTTCACAGTCCTGTTAATGCGTTACTTTAAGATTATAATTATGATTATTTTTGTTTTGTTTTGTTTTTATGACGATTTTTCTTTTACATTATTGATGTTAGCGTTGTTCTAGTTTCATTTCTCTGTTCATCCACATCCTTTTTCTTAAGACCTTGCCGCTTCCTTTTAATTTTTTTTACGTCCCTTACTCTGTTCCCCTCTCCCCTCCCACCCCCCCCCCCCCCCCTTATTTCATCCTCCATGCCATTTTTCCCCGTCTAATATCACTTATAGTGAAAAGACGTTAAATCAAGCAACGAACACTCATACACACTCACTCACTGTTTTATAATGCCCACCACTCCTCCTATGTCAGCGTTAGGTCAGGAGTCCCTCAGGGTTCCGTGTTGGGACCTTGTTTATTCCTGGCCTATATCAACGACCTTCCGGACAAGCTGACGGCACTGGTAAGACTATTTGCGGATGACACAGCGGTGTACAGGGTTGTAGTCAACAGCGAACAACAAGACCAGCTATAGCAAGACCTCCAGCGCCTATCGGAATGGGAGAAGAGCTGGGACATGCAAAGTGCGTGTCTATGCCAGTCACCAGGAGCAGGAGCCCACTGGATCACTCCTACGTCCTGCACGGCCACAGCCTGGACTACGTCAACACAGCCAAATACCTGGGCGTCACACTACATCGAGAAATGACATGGGACACCCACATCAACGAGACGGTAAACAAAGCTAACCGAATGCTGGGTTTCCTCAGGCGCAATTTAAAGATCAGCTCCAGTTCCATCAAGGAGAAGTCGTACAAGGCTTTCATGAGACCCCTTTTTGAATATGCATCATCAGTATGGGATCCATACACACAGAAGAGCATAGACAAGTTGGAGGCCGTTCAGAGACGTGCCGCCCGTTTCGTGCTCAACCGATATCACAACACGTCAAGTGTCAACTGATTGATCAACCAACTGGGCTGGCCATCTCTTGAGCAGCGAAGAAGAACCACACACCTGGGGTTCATTTATAAAATCCACCATGGACTAATCCAGTGCCCAATTATCCGGAGCAAGCTAGTCCCACTCCCACCACGACAGCGCCGTACCCACAACCAGCAGTTCTGCCTCATCATCACCAGAACTCAGTACAGAGGTGGCTCATTTCTACCCAGGACTGTTGGGGACTGGAACCATCTTCCCAGTGAAACAGTAGAGGCAGCAACAGTCGATGCTTTTGTGTCACGAGCCTTCACCCAACAGTGAGTTTCTGGACACCACGTGACCCTTTCGGTAACGGATTTCAGCAATGTCTACGGACAATGAGAATAGTGAAATGATCGGAGCTTACGAATGGACTGTGTCTACAACACACACCCCCCCCCCCCCCCCCTTTATGTGCCGGAATGATCATCCTCAAGATCGTGGGCACCAAAGGAAGGGAAGGAAGGACATAACAAATTCCAGACAGTGCATCAATACTGGGAGGGTTGCAGTGAAGTTCAGTTTTTAAGAATTGATACTTTCCTTGCACAAAAGGTAGGAAAACTTCTAGTAGGGCCATTGAATTAGAAGTAACTTGCATCTCCTTAACCACAGACCAAATTTTTAGTGTTCAATTTCCCTTGTGCTCATTCCAGTCCAGTAGGCCTACATGAAATCTTAAACAGTCAGTTCAGTATGGGCATCTCACCTGAGATAATGCATTACACCACCAGAATTCCAATAACTGTTTCCTCCAAGATACTTTCACACTTCAAGGTAATAAATGGCTGGATTCATGTTTATCAGTGATTTCATATTCCCAATTGATGCACATGTTTAAATTACAGGATATACTTTTTTTATGCATGTACCCATCCTGCAACATAAGAACAGTCCTGTTCATCATCCCATCTTTTTGTTCGAATCATTCTGGTGGTATTGGCTTAGCATTTCATCTTCATTCTCCTCCATCTGATCTGTGCCCTTTCTCCTCCCCAGTTTAAGATTTTGTTGGCGCGTAAGATTTTATGCAGCCTAAAGAAGTCTGCCTAATATTTACTGGCAGGTTAGTGAGGAAGGGGGTAGTGCTTATACATGGAATCAAAGTGTGATAAATCATTCTTGAGCAAACTCTGAACTCGTACATTGTCCAGATAATAAAATGTTTGTTTTGATATCCCATCTAACTTAGACAGATATTCCTTAAACACATTGCCTTAGTTTGTTCCTGTTTTGAACAGGAAAGTCAGAAAAAGGAAGGAAGTTGGTGAAAAACTATAGGACAATGTTGGATCATCGACATGAGCAAGCATCCAGGTCTGTTCTGATCCGTGTGCCCATGCACCCTCAGGGTGTGTGTGACACACTGCAGGCTCTGGGGCCCATCAACAAGGCCTTCAGTCTGCACAGAGTCAAGGTAGGAGTGTGTATATCTGTTGGTGTGTGTGTGTGTTTGTGTGTGTGTGTGTGTGTGTGTGTGTGTGTGTGTGTCTGTGTGTGTGTGTGTGTGTGTGTGTGTGTGTTGGTTGGTTGTTTGTTGTTGTTTTCAGTGTATAAAGTTAAGATCACAACCTCTAGCTGCATGCTGAGGTTGATAAAGTGAGTCTGGATCCATTTTGTGACATTTTCAAGTTGCAGTGCGTTCACTGACTGAACTATTCAGGTTGTGTGTGCAGCATGCTGTTTGCACATGTCAAAAAAAACATTGAAAGAGAGTAGTTTTTCCTGGCAAAATTCTGTAGAAAAAGGGGTCCAGTCTTGGTCCATTTGCTGTACCAGTCTATGAGCGTTTTTTGTTTACCACTGAAAGATAGAGCCTAAATAAGCTTTTCACAGTTTGTTTATATATATATATTTCTATATATTATATATATATATATTCCTGATTTATAATTATCTGTCCACTTTGATCACTCTGCTGTTCTGGACTGAGACAGCATAACCCTTGTGATAAAAAAACTGCTTTTGACCAGTGAGATAACATCATATTTTTGTAAATAAGCTGTGGATGCCTCCAGAGATAGCTCATGTTTAATTCATTTTGAAGGCAGATAAGGGGGGTGGGGAGCTGACGTCATTTGCAGAGCAAGAGTATTTTTCACTTTTGTTGGAAATGAAAAGCAGCAAACAAACTTCCGATGAGGGCAGATTCAGTTGTTTTGTCTGTTCAAAGTTTTTGATCAACCCAGTTTATATCTTCATTGTGCTTGTGTGTGTGTGTGTGTGTGTGTGTGTGTGTGTGTGTGTGTGTGTGTGTGTGTGTGTGTGTGTGTGTGTGTGTGTGTGTGTGGTGTTGGAAAGGCTGACTATACATCTACAGAGAAGGAATTAGAAGTTATTTGATAGAATTGTACACACACATATCTCAGTATCACCAAAATTTAACTTGTCTACCTTTTTGTGAAAGCAGGACAAATATTTCACAGGAGAATATTTGGTTAGGACCAACAAAAGAACACAAAAAAAAGGTCTAATCTAGTCTAAATCAATGGCTGTGTACACTGACATTCATCAAGATATTACATAAAATTAAGCTCCTACAATTGGTGTCCTTCTGTTTCAGAACTACCTGCTTGTGGAATTCAAGCGCAAAGAGACAGTGGAGAAGTTGATGCAGCATGTGAGTTACTTTCCTGATGCCAGCCAGATTCCCATTCGCAGTCGCCTGCTGTATGCCATGCAGAATGTTCAAGTGCAGCGACACAGGCCAGGTATGTATGTGTATATTTTCGTTTTCTTGTAGTATTAATTCTGTTTCAGAGGTCTCTCTTTTGCTGTTTGTTGACAAACAGGTGAAGCTTATGTTTCCAATCTTATTTGGTTCAAGTCTTATTCAGTAAGGGGGGGGGGGGGGGGTATAAAGGCTTCAGGATTGGGGAAGATAAAGCAGCAGGAGGGAGGAGATAAGATTGACAGCACTCTTGTAATGCTATCTGCAAGAGAAGTTGAGATTTCTAAATGTTTTAGTGTCCTTAGTTATGATTAAATTTGTGTTCAGGTATGTTTTTAAATCCCCTGTGCAATAAATTGGGTGGAGTGGTCAACGCGAGGGGCATCTCCTTAGATTATGTGCGTGAATGCATTGATAATTGATATGTGTACTTAATTTTCTTTTCCTTTTTTCCCCTGTTGAAGTATTGTGTGTTTTTAACTGGTGACAGCCCTGATACGGCTGTACGCTGTGGGCTGGGCTTTAAACAACAATAACAAAGAGATTTCTGCCACCTCATTCCTGTGTGACATCAGGGTATTGGGACTTTCTTTATTATCCGAAATCTGTCAATTAATTTTATGTTTTGTTAGTGGTGTTGATGGTTGTTTGCTGGGTTTTTTTGTTTTTGTTTTTGTTTTTTGTTTTTCTCGCTCTTTATTTTACTAGCTGAGGCAGATAACATGATGTGTTCTCTTGTGAGGTTGACATTCATTATGTTTACTTCTTATGGTGTTTTAAAATGCAGCCCTTTACAGTCATTTCTCGTTACAACAGGCAACTCTTTTGTGCCGGAGACAATTGCCAGCAAAGAACTGACTTCCGAGGATTACATGGCAGCAGAAAGTGTAAGTTTTATTTTGCGTGTGTGTTTGTGTGTGTGTGTATGTGTGTACATTTATATACATGTATCATGTGTGTGTGTATGAATCTGAACCATAATAACTTGTATTATTGCCCTAGGAACTTCACTTTCAGTTTAGTTTTCTTAATACAGCATCTCTGTGCTCAAAATATTTCCATGTGCACTAATATTGCAGACACCATGCTGATGGAAAGGAAGGAGTTTGGAGTTTCCTTAAGAGAACTGATCACACTTTGACAATTCCATGTGAACTCCTACCAATCTGCAAGTAGTTATCTGGCAGATTCCTTCAGACTGCACAAAGTCCTACATACTGGCAGGATCTTGAAATGGGGAAGGAGCAGATTAGGAACTAAGAAACACTAAGCTGATACTATTCTACCAGAATGATTGGAGTACTAACTGTCTCTCCCATTTACCCCAGCCATGTCCAACCGAACGCTGGTCATTGTGATTCATTCATCTTAACCACAGCTGGTCACATGTTCTCACACTTATACAGTAGCCTACTTTTCCATCATTTTATAACATTGAGCTAGTTCACTTACTATGAATGAAAGTGCTGGGGAAGGTCAGGAAGAACCAAGGAACTGATAATGCTAGCTTAACTCTTTTCCCGCCATGGTCACAATA
Source organism: Monoplex corrugatus (assembly GCA_030674185.1). NCBI lineage: Eukaryota > Metazoa > Mollusca > Gastropoda > Littorinimorpha > Ranellidae > Monoplex > Monoplex corrugatus. Next base: position 46,634,198 of record JAPXFY010000023.1, read on the forward strand.
AGCGGCTTCCCGTACGACCGCTATGGTCGCATTTGTGCGACTTGGTGGGGTCATGCTAAACGATAACTTTTCACGCGGGTACAAAGCTTCTGTCAGCTCCACTGGTGAATGCAGGCAACTGTGCTATTTTTAAACTTTACCCAGCGACCTAGTTTTTCTGCAGTAAGGCCGAAGTGTGGCTTTGTTAACTGTCGGAATTTACGAAACGTTTTCTCCGAAGCGTTTTCTCCAAAATGGCTGCACATCAACATGCATTGTCTACCACTGCGAGTAAAATAAGCAGACAGCTTACTTTGTGTGTAGATTTTCCATTGCTTTTCCTCATTTATTATAATGATATCTGGCGCACAACTCACGAAATAAGGTCAGTAGTACAATTAATAAACCGTATGAAAAAAAATTGTTTGTTTTTCTTTATAATAAGATTATCTGTGCAATAATCAGTCAAGCACATAAACATAACAAGCATTCATATATTAATACAACATCTGCCCTTTACACAGCAAAACTAAGTAAGTGAAAATCTTTAATAGTCTTTGAGATATAAGCTTTTAAAAATGCATACTGCACTGCAAAATTGGCTGCCCAAAATATACTTGGCACTGAGGAGTGCTGTTTCTGGGAAAATTTGGCGGTGAAAGAGTTCAGACATTACCACTTACTTCATCGAGAACTGAGAGGTTGGAAAAGTCACATTCCATCCTCTCTGACAGGGGAAAATGAGGCTAAGAATGAAGGAAAGACTTGGAGGAATATACATCTACAGAGAAGGAATTAGAAGTTATTTGAGAGAAGTGGCTTAGTGTGAGACACAGAAAGAGGGAGAAGTTTATCGCAGTCTGTGGACTGTGTATAAACTCTGCCACTTAGTGTGTGAGCATGTTTGTGCTTGCTTGTATCTGTGTGTGCATGTATGTATGTATGTGTGGATGTCTTCCTTTTTTCTTTTTTTTTTTTTAATCCTTTTTTCCTTTTATGACTACAAGGTTTATATTACATCCTTGACAAGTTTTTTTTTATCTATGACCATACACTGAAAACTGCAATGTGCTGTGCAGGTTACTCATCAGATGGAAGTGCTTCACGATGTGCGTCAGCTGTCCGATGTAGGATCACGCCTGCGGTTTTTAGTGTGTAGTTTGGTAGAGGACCTGGTGAAGACCAGCATGCCTTTCTGTCGTATCGAACCCTTTGGCTCATCCAGTAACGGCTTTGGATGGGAAGGTTGTGACTTGGATATGGTGATGAGCCTGAGGCCTCCCCAGTCTGTAAGTTACTCTGTAATTACATGATTTCCTAGATCGTTTGTTTGATTCAAATATTTTGTAAATTTTATATGTACATTCATAATCTATTTTCCTCATGAAATTCAGGCTGTTTGTTTTTGGTTTTGTGCTTTTTTGGAGTGTGTTTTGATGGTTATTTACTAGAAATTTTCAGTAGAATTTCGCCAGGGGCAGTGTCTTTGTGGCTGTTGTAAAAGTTTATGCTGTGTATAGTAGCTAGTCCTTCACGGAAACATCCCTGATGCCTGCAAACTGGGGCTCCATGTCATCATACACCAGGGTAGAGACTATTTCACCTGGCGATCCTTCATGACAAAGAGTGAGCGTCACCATCGTCCATGGTGATGGAGATGGATGAGATGAGATTGAGATAGTAGCTAGGTTTATCATCTCATTCAGAATGACAGCATCTAGACCATCTTCAAGAACTGTTGGCTGTGGAAGTAAAATCCCTGTCCAGCTGTGAATTGAACCCAGAATTTTCTGGCCTCCTAGGCATGTTGTTTAACCACTGGCCCATCATTGCACAGATAGTGTGTGTATGATGTCGGTGCTGAGTGATTGAGTGAATAACGAGGAAACAAAAACATCCAGGTTTAGTCTCAAGTTAAGATGGGAATTTTTCTACCCCTTAAACTTTTGACTTTGCACTCTATCCACCCACTGACTCTCTCACCTATTTGTGCAGGAAGCTAGTGGAAATGGTGAGGGAGTCAAAGGGTTAAGTTTCTGATTTTGCTAGCATGGTTGACTATGCAGGATGCTGGTGGATAGGGTCCAAGAGTCAAAGGGTTAACCACATCTTGAAGGTTTTCTAAGTGTTAGTGTTTTCAATGAGACAACGATTAGTATTAATCTTTTCAATGAGACAGTAAATCAACATCCAACGTGCAGTCTTACTGCATGTAAAGAATGCACTGCAGCAAACATGATGACCAGGGTAGTTGTGAAATTCTATTGGAAAATGCCCTTTAAAAACCCTTAAATAGACAATAAACAAGAAATGCTTGTATACAACCACACAGTAAGAAGGAAATTACAGATATTTCCCACAGATCTTAGTTATTCTGGAGGCCTGAAAGGTGGTCATGGATCAGTTGGCAAAAATTTAGATTTTTGTGGTTTTAGGTGCTTAGCTGTACATCCTGTACTTTCCTGTTCATTCTTTTTTCAAGACACAATTTTAGTTCTTATGATACTTAATGGGTGTACAAATTTTATAGCTAAAAATAAACTGACAGTGGGCATCTAAGTTGACTGAATGCATGAAAAATCTGTTTACAAAGTTTCTGTAGATTTCTTTGAGATTTCAATCTGTTATTGAAGACTAACCAGATGTATGTGTTAAAAAAAGATATCAAATTTATTACGGACTTTCAAACACCATATCTCAAGTTAATTTTCACAGAGGAGAAATAAAATAAGGTTTTCATTATAAACTGAGAGTGTGTACTTTTTTCTGACATGTAAATCTGAAAGTATGCAATATTTAGCTTGTTAGTGAGTTTGTGAGATCCTGTCACATATAAGTAGGTACTGCACACTGATGATGTGCTCTCTCCAATGATAATAGCTCTAATTTCATTCAGAGAGCCCATTGAAAATTGTGTCATGGCGTAATCTGTGTATATGAATCACGCATACGGTGTAATCTATGTATATGAATCATTGAATGTAAGAGCTTATTTTGCATGTATGATTTTAATCTTGCTGATGAGAAAATGATGGATCTGAATTTGATACCATGGGTAACACAGTGATTTTAAGTTTAGATTAATTAACCCTTTGACTCCACACTCTATCCACCAACTGCAAAAACTTAACCCTTTGACTCCCTCACTCTGTCCACCAGCTTCCTGCAGGAAGCTGGTGGATAGAGTGAGGGAGTAGCTGGTGGATAGAGTGAGGGAGTCAAAGGATTACGTTTTTTTTGCTTTCCAAGCATGGTTGACAATGCAGAAAGCTGGTGGATAGGGTGAGGGAGTCAACAGGTTAAGTTTTTAGCTTTCCTAGCATGGCTGACAATGCAGGAAGCTGGTGGGTAGGGGAGGGAGTCGAAAGGGTTAGAAAGCTGTAGTACTAGACTTCTTGGTTGCAGCAAATTAACTCCAACACCCGGTTCCGTTTCCTGACAAAACGGGGGTCAGAGGAGGAGCGAGTGTTTGGACAGCAGTGTCTGGACGTAGTGGGGGAGATGGTGAGGGGTCTGATGCCCTCCACCCACAGCGTCAACAAAGTGCTCAACGCTCGCGTCCCCATCATCAAGTTTTACCATGAAGCCACAGAGCTGGACTGTGACTTGGCACACATCAATGTGTGAGTTGGAAGGGGCAGAGAGACTTTAGGCATTGAGAAATGTTGAAAGGGGTGGGGGTAGGAGGCTGGGTTGTAATCTGACGTTTGATAATGTGCATGAAGTTTTGTGGTTTGGATAGTACTTGTATGGAGGGGAGAGGGCACAACTGTGAAGTTAACTTAGTTTGACTGTGGATGGCTAGTAAAAAAAATGTTTTTGTTGTTGATATAATAAAAAAAAAAGTACATTAAACCCAATGGAATGGAAACAAGATTCTTTGTCCCCCTTTGGAAACACATCTGTATCATTGGATGGTTCTGTCATCATCATCATCATCATCAGGTGCCCTGCCGCATGGCGTTGGCGACCATGGACTTCCAACCATCTCTATTTCTCGTTGCCCCCAGCATTTCCCCCACCCTCCTCAACCCCAGCCACTCTGCAAGTCCGTCCAGCATTCTCTCCCTGGGTCTACCTGGTGCTGTCTTTCCCTCCAGCTTTCCCGTTGTGACCAGGTGCTCCAAATCCCCTTTCCTCATAAAATGGCCTATAAATGTTGCTTGTCTTTTCGTAATCTTCCTTATGAGTGATCTACTTGTGTCTGCCTCCATCAAAACTGTCTCGTTTGTTTTCTTTGCTGTCCATGGAACTCTCAACATTCTTCTGAGAAACCACATCTCGGCTGCCTCGATCCTGCTCTGGCTTTGCTTGCTAATTGTCCACGCCTCGCATCCGTACAACAGTATTGGTTCTATATAATATTCAAGGACTCTCTTTCTGATGTTAATTGATAGGCATTTGTTGCTAAGAATGCTTGTCATCTTCTTGAATGTTGTTTTGGCTTGGCCAATTCATGGTTCTGTCATAGTGCCTAAATCTAGTGTCAGAAACCTGCATTGTGGTCTGTTGCCTGGTTTTTGTTTGTTTGTTTGTTTTGTTGTTGTTTTTGCGTGAAAGTTTTTCACTGGTCTTTAAGATTGCCTACGTTGAATTGTGAAAATTTTGGTCTTTAAGACTGCCTACTTTGAACTGTGAAAAATTTTGGTCTTTAAGACTGCCTACTTTTAACTGTGAAAAATTTTGGTCTTTAAGACTGCCTACTTTTAACTGTGGAAAATTTTGGTCTTTAAGACTGCCTACTTTGAACTGTGAAAAATTTTGGTCTTTAAGACTGCCTACTTTTAACTGTGAAAAAGATCATCTATTACATTTTTTCTCCCATTGCAGCCACTTGCCAACTTATTTCTGTCTTTGTCCTAAGTCGTCTTGACTTCTGCAACTCTTGTCTTGGCTGGATTTTCTGTTGTTCAGTTACTACATTTTCAAACAGTTTAGAATAATACTGCCGGATCTATTCATAAATAAATCAAAGTGCAACCTCATTATTCCACTGATATTAAACGTCACTAGCTCTCCATAAATTTCCATATCCAGTGTAAAATTACCATGCTTGCCTTTCATCTCTTTCACGGTTCTCCTCCATTTTGCTGATCATCTTTACTGAGTTGTCACAGGTCTCATCCAGCATGCTTATCATCTGTTCTGACTTTTCATGTTTTTCATCTATGATGCTATCATTTCTTTTGTCTATCAGCCTTCCCATCATCAGTAGTCCATTTCTGAATTGCTCCTCAAAGTGCCTACAGTCAAACAAAAACCTTTATCTTTGAAGCTGCAGTCATCTGGAACTCTATATTTTCTCTGCATCTATATTAAATTGCATATATTTTGTGTATCTCATGAGTGCTAATCAATATTGTTTAGGTAGGTCTGGTCCTGTACAAAATAATACCCTGCTAGGGAAAGTAAAAGCAAACATAAGATACCACACAGCACACTCTGTAGCCACATGGTATCCTGTCTCTCACAAGCCAGTTCACTCTATTTCTTTTAAGCACTGTTCAGCAGGCTGCAGTCTCCCTATGACTGCATTTTTTTTTTTTTTTTTTTTTTTTTTTTTTTCACTTTCGGCATTTTGGTAAGATCTGTCTGTTATATCCATTGAGATGTCGTTGGATAAGATTTTACTTACTTTTCTAAACTGAAAGGGTCAGGACAGATGCAAAGTAACTCCATGATTGTGACTATTGCAGTTTAACTCTCTAGCGCCGACCACTACAGATATGATAAATCCAAAATCAAGCTCCTGTAGCGCATACTTTAGTGATAACCTGATGCATCCGCCTGGGATATCCGGTTTCAGACAGGCAAGAACTACACTAACACCATGCCACCACATCCTGGCACCGTGTCTGTTATTCCTCACACTTCCTTTTCTACACTGACCGCTAGCAGTTACCAGCTTCCTTACAGTCCATCTGTTTTTGAGCCTCTGGTACACAAACATGTGAGTACACATCTATTTTTAATTGGGCTTAATAAATGCACAGTAGTATGTAGATTTCAAGCATATAATCATTTTGTATGAAGCAGATTAATGTTAGTCATTAAAAAAACGGTTTATCATATGTGATAAGAACGGCCTTTGTGGAAACTTCAAGAAAAGACAACTCGTCCGCCATTTATCAGAAATGATAAGAGCGGCGTTAAAGGTGCAAGTGCCCTTTTCTAGCTGTAGAAAAGCTAACTTTGATTGTTGCTTTGAATGATCCCTTTGATTCAGAAATGATTTTTTTTAGTATTTGTTTGTTTGAATGTTGCAGATTATATGTAATCTGTAAAGAAAAGTCAGTAAAGTTTGGATCTTTCATCTGTTTTCAGCATGACAACACAGTTCCACTGACAAACGTTTGCCTGTTTGTTGCTGGTGGTCAGAGTGATTTTGACCCTTCTGACAGCAGTGGAGATGAGTGGAGGCCAGGAGATGACTTTCGGGTTTATCAAGGATCAGTGGATGGACAGAGAAGAACGCCTGGAGGTCTTGGTCTTGGAGGGAAAGTAGTCATGAAGATGACACGAGGTCTTCAGAGAGATCTAAACTGTAAAGTCTTTGCTGACAACTTCTTTTCCAACTTGCCTCTCTATTCAAGCCTTGAAAGCCAAATCCATCTACTTTGTCGGAACCTTTCGAGCCAACATGTTCAAAGGCCTCAGCCTGAAGTCTGAGAAGGAGCTGAAGCAGGAAGGAAGGGGAGCCTGTGATGTCAAGGTAGAACTGATGTCGAATGTTGTAGCTGTGCGCGGTTTGACAAGACTGTGGACACTGTCTCTACCTATTTGGGTGTGGAACCTCAAGGTGAGGCATCACGATATGACAAAAGCAGAAGCAGAAAGTCACCATTCCCCAGCCTGCCATCATCAAAGAGTACAACAAATTTGTGGTGGAGTGGATCTGCTTGACAACCTCACAAGCCTCTACAAGTTCCCGCTAAAGTCGAGGCGTTTCTACATGTACATTTTCTATCACACCATCCCAGTTGCTGTTGTTAACAGCTTGCTGTGGTACAAGAGGCACTGCACCTGCTGAACCTCAAGCCAGTAAAGCTCAGCATCTTTCAGAGCCAGATTGCTGATGCCCTGGTGCTGATGAAGAATGCGGTTGGTCGCCCAGCGGCTGTGTGACGTCACCACCTCCAGCCAAGATTGCCAGTATGTTCCCACCCCTGATGTCCGTCTGGATGGTGTTGCCCATCTGCCCCAATGGGACATCGTGCAAAAACAGGAACTGCCAGAACCTGACCTACGTCTTCTGCCCAAAGTGCAAAGTGAACCTTTGCTTCAACAATGACAGAAACTGCTTTGCGGAGTTCCATCTGCTCAAATAACTATGAAATCTAGCACAAAAAACGCTTGAACAGAAATTTAACTGCATTGATGAAATTTGAAAACAGTTAGCTGAATAAACATGCAATGAACTGCTGTTCCAGAAACAATTTATCATATATGATAAGATCGGTCTTGGTACCGCAAAAGCCGTTCTTATCATATATGATGATTTTTCTAACTTTGTCATTTTTTCACTTTAATTAAAAATAACACCGAAAATGTGTTTCTTTGTTGTATCTAATGTTTTTTTCATAAGAAATAATTTTCCCTAGTCTAGAAGTACTTTCAGGCTCTAGAGGGTTAAATTTGTTATTGTTCTCTATCTGCTAGCTGTTTTAGCTTCAGTGATTTAAAGATGGGTTGGATTCTTTATATTTCATGTTAACCACCTCTCAGAGTGTCCAGTTTCAAGTATTTGGGAGCAATTTTGTCTATGGATGGAAACTGCTGTCAGCAGAAAACCACATTAGAATCATCACAACCACAGCGTTGATGGCCATGCTTAACAGTGTGGAAGATCAGCATCAGCTTCTTCACCAAGTACAGGTTTTTCAAATCCTTGCAGCTCTCCACCATACCTTATGGGTGTGAGTCATGGACACAGGCAGAGTCAGCTGGATGAATTCAGGTGTTCAAAACAAAATGCATGAGGAAGCTGCTGCACATCTCCTGTGAGGAGCACAAGACCAGTGAATATGTGAGGAGCAAGCTTATGAGCCTTGTGGGTCTCCAGGAACTTCTCCTTGTCACCATAAAGCAACAGAAGCTGACATGGTTTAACCACATCATGGTGCACAACAGTTTATGCAAGACCTTCTTTCAGGGCATCGTTGAGAGAGAGTGCGGACAAAGGTAGCAGTGGAAGAGCTGTTTAACCAGAGTGGACATCTGTCACTCTACACCAGCAGACCTAGCCAACATATGCTTGTCTTATTAACAGATCTATACCTCTCGTCCTCTATAGTAAAACAATACAAGCTGTTATCTGCACAACCCTCAGACATCTGAGACGTCCTGACTTCTCAGTTGAACTTCTCCTCGGACATCTCATTCACAGCTTTTCTGTTATCAAAGACCACTTGCAGATCTCCAGCATGGGACCTCCACTCCATTCTCCTATTCCTAAGGGACCATCCTTAAACCAGTCAGTGACATTCTTCTCAGATTGTTGTCTCAAAAGTTGCTTCTTATTCGCTCTAGCATCTGGCAGAAGCTGCAGTGAAATACACAACCTCTTGGCCTTCCGCAAAATAGAGCAGTTGAGCTGCATGGTTCATGTTCCCTGAAGTATCTTCTTGAGTTCCTTGCCAAGAGCCAGAAGCCAGGAATTACCCTCCCAGAAATAATGGTAATTCCTTTAACAACCTGTGTAACTCCTGCCGTGAGGATCACCACTTGTATCCAATTAGACGATTATGGACCTTGGACACTTCGACCCATTCAGATCGTCTGATCAGTGTCCATTCACATCATCAAATCAGTGTCGAGATTTCATCTCATGTAATGAGGCATATAAGATGAACATCAAGTCATTGATCTACCATTTCCTGCTCAATTAAGAGGTTAACAAAGAGCTAATGGTCACATGGGTCAGTCCCTGGATTATGGTCCTTGCCAAACACAAAATTAGGGCATGCACTTCCTCTCTGACCTTTGTCCAGGGTGTCTCCTTACAAGAGGTCATGAACACAGCATACTGGTATTCTTCTGCCACTTTCATGGAATTTTACCCTAGTTGTACTTGAGGTAATAACTATCACCTCCAGCTTCTCTTCAGTAACTGCAGCTCAACACTTTCTCTTCTAGTAATCTGTTCTTCCTGCATTCATGAGATAAGGTAGAGAACAGACAGTTGCACACACATCATTTTGTCAACAATGTTTAATAAACATACATATTGTGTCTCACTTATAGTGCCGCATGACCTCCCCATCTAACTAAGCGTTAGAGCTCTGTTTCTATGTACTCCTAAACTAACCTCTAGAAAGGAGAGAGAATCAGATCTCACAGGACAATATTACTTAAAACTAAAGAAAAACCGTCACTGCAAAGAAAAATTGTGTTCTGAACCCTTGTTGGTGGTATATGTACCCCGTACCCTCCGCTCTGCCTCTGATCCTCTGACTTTTCGCTTTCCACGCACTAAGCTCAATACCTATGGTCCACCAGCCTTCTCTGTTTCTGGTCCACTTTCCTGGAACAAACTTCCTCTCTCAGTCCGTCAGCAACCTACTTTTGTCTTCTTCAAATCTGCTCTCAAAACTCACCTTTTCTCTTCTGCATAAAATCCTGACCTCACTCAACCCCCTCTGCAACCTGTCTCTGCTCGGTGTTGAATCACATTGTAATATATATTTGTATATAATATGTTCTCTATAATTTTCCATTGCTTTTCTTCTTTTTCCCCATTTATAGCCATGTGTGTGTGTGTGTGTGTGTGTGTGTGTGTGTGAGTGTGTGTGTGCATGCGTGTGTGTATGTTCAGCGCTTAGATTTGATTTCTATCAAGGTTTTGCGCTATACAAATATTGTAAATATTATTATTAAATTATTATATGTTGTGTATGAGTGCAAATCCAATGCAGCATTTTTCAATGTTCTTATCTGCTGCTACTTTTATGTCATGGTTGTACACAGGTCAGGCAGCAAGATGTCAGAGCTCATGTACCTGTTGGGAGAGCTAGATCCCCGTGCACGCATACTGATGACAACAGTCAAACAGTGGGCAAAGTTGTGTGACCTGACACGCTCACACCCGGTCCCTGGCCATCCAGCTTCACTTTGCTGACCATGGTTATCTTCTTCCTGCAGACACGCTCACCTCCCCTGCTTCCATCCTTGCGATACTTGCAAGAGTTGGCTGGTGAGTTAGTGTGTGTGTGGAGAGAGCAGAGAAGGTTTGCATGCATGTGCATGGGAGAGGGGGAGGAAAGGCAGGGTTTGGCTGTTCAGTTTGGTGAGTGTGGGATTGGTGGGGAGAAGGAGGGGGGAGATTTGGGAGAATGGGACAATATGTGAGAGTTGGTGTATGTATGTAGGGAAGCCGACATCTTCTTGCACAGGCTTCCCACTCCTGCTTCCTTCCTTGAAACACTTGCACGATTTAGTGAGTAGATTTGGGCAAATGTATGTTTGGGGGGATGGAGGAGACATGATGAGGACAAGGAACAGAATCGCAGGAGAAATAGCAGAAGAACAATGTGGTTTTGTCGAAAGGAAAGGAACTATGAATGCCATATATATCCTAAGAACCTTCATAGAAAGATCATTTGAGTTGAGTAAGGATTTATATCTATGTTTTGTTGATTATGCCAAGGCTTTTGATTAAGTAAAACATGAAGAATTGATCAACCAACTGGAAAGTCTTAGTGTTGATGGAAAGGATCAAAGAATGATAAAGTATATGTACTGGGAACAAACAGCAGCAATGAGAGTAAAAAAAAAGTGATATAAGCTCTTTCCAAGTATCAAAAGAGGAGTTAGGAAGGGATGTATTCTGTCGCCAGATGTTTTCACTTGACAGTGAAACCATTAACCTCTTAAGTGCCATCAACGTAAAATTTACAGAGCTCTTAGAGCCTCCTGTGATGCCTACAAACGTTTCAGCCTTATGTAAATAGGAGAGAAGCACTGACTGATGTCAGTCTCAGAGAGGGTTCATAAAAATGACTGGCTTCCCTTATATGACTTTTTGACCTATGCAACCCTCACCAGATTGGTTTTGTTTATCTGATAAGAGAAACTGGTTTTCAGCAAAATGCTGACACCAGGACTGTCTTGCAATGCTGCATGTTTTCAGCCTTTGAAAGCATGTGAGTTGAGTCAAGAACTTATAAATGACTGTAGGATGATTCTGAAGACAATTCTGACACAAGAAGTAGTTGAAAACAGCAGTAGTTACTCGCTGTTGGTATGAAATGTGCACCAGACAGACCCAACTCGAAAAGTATTGATTTGACGAGGGCGTGACACAAAGGGTTTGTGGGGGCAGGCAATACTGGCAGCTAGCCAACAAATTCACAGGGATCAAACAGACAGGACGACATTGTAGAATACTGCAACACTCTCGGTGAGTGGCAAGGGGAGGAATAGGATGATGGAGTGGGGTGGGGGGTCGTGTAGTGGTGGACCACTTGACAGGGTCAAGCCACTTAGTGCACTAGTACACTGCGGCTCTTTGTAGCTCATCAGCTGTCAGTGATCTGTCAGTAGGAGGTCAGCCAAAGTCTGAATACTTTTAGATTTTATCAGGAGGGTCATATCTTCTATTTTTTTCCTTTGTTTTTTGGTTTCTATCATGAGCGGTTATGAGTTTTTTAAGGGAATTTCCTCACAGTATTACAAATATATAGTAATTTCGAGAAATTACTACATAAATCATCTGAAAATACATTTAGTCGTGCCTAATGCATCATTCTGTGTAATTTCATGCATAGATTCCCATAAATATGGAAGCAACAATTGTTTTATTGTAAATGATAGCGATGCAGCGTTTTTCCCTGGCACATGAAAAACAGGTGTCAAAAAACATCAGCACTCAAGGGGTTAAGAGAAACCTAGAAGAATGCCTAGGAGTAAAGGTTGGAGGAAAAATGATAAACAATCCGAAAAATGATAAACAATCTTTGTTATGCAGATGACATAATTCTGATTGCAGAAAATGAAAAAGACCTACAAAATCTTGTGAATATAATCAAAAAAGAAAGCAGAAATAAAAGGCTCGATCTAAATGGCAAGAAGACTGAAGTCATGGTAATCAGTAAATAACAGTAAGTCCCCTCATGCAAAATAACGGCAAATGGCACCACATTGAAACAATTGATAAGTTTAAGTATCTCACCAGATGTCAGGTGCGCATTAGAAATAGCAAACAGAATCAGCCAGGCTAAAACAGCATACAAGAAAATGAAAAGTGTTCTTACCAATGAATTCCTATCAATTTACATCAGGAACAGAGTTCTTCGTTGTTATAAAGAACCAATATTGTTGTACGGATGTGAAGCGTGGACAGTCAGCACGCAAAGTCAGAACAAGATTGAGGCAGGTGAAATGTGGTTTCTAAGAAGAATGTTAAGATTTCCATGGACAGCAAAGTAGACAAACGAGACAGTCTTGAAGGAGGCAGATACAAAAAGAACATTAATAAAGAAGATTAGGAGAAGGCAAGCAACATTTATAGGATATTTCATGAGGCAAGAGAAATTAGAACACCAGGTCACAACAGCAAAGCTGAAGGGAAAAAGACCCACCAGGTAGGCAAGGGAGAAAATATTGGATGGACTTGCAGAGTGGATAAAGACAGACAGGGTGGGGAGAAGTACTTTCAATGACAAAAGTTAGTTTCATATGGAGGGCCATGATCACCAACGCCATGCTGCAGGGCACATGATGATGATGAATCAGCAAATACAGCTGGACTAAAGAAACATAAATAGGGGTCTGAAATAAGTCTGATGGAGATAAAGTTGGATGGAAAACACAAGAACTGACAGAACTTTTTGCGTGAGGAAAGAGAATGAATGGGCTGCGGCTGTAACTTGTTTATCACTGCCCCTAAGAGAAGAGGTGGAAAAAACAGTGTGGCTGGCGGAAACTAAACAGGCAGTGTCACTTGCCATGACTAGGCCACAGACACCACAAGGCAAACCAAACTGCATGAGTTAAGGTCACCAAAGCACTGTGGAAGATAAGGTTGTCAGAACAGATTTGAACTTATGTGTTCCTGTGCAGTGTGATGCTGTGTTTCAGGTCCTGATGATCATTTCATCATCGATGACGTGGACTATGCATTTGTCACGGATGTTTCCAAGGTGGTCAGATCTACCAACACACAGTCACTGGGTAAGCTTAACCCCATAAATGCTGCCAACATAAAATTTATGGAGCTCCCAGAGCCTTCTGTGATGCATACAAACAAAATTTACGGAGGTAGTTTGACACACGTTTCAGCCTAATGTAAATGGGAGAGAAGCACTGACTGATGTTGTAAATCTCAGAGAGGGTTCATGAAAGTGGTTGGCTTCCCTTACATGACTTTTTGACCTGTGCAACCCTCACCATATTGGTTTTATTTATATATGAGAATAGAAACAGGTTTTCAGCAAAATGGCAGCACCAGGACTGTCTTGCAATCCTGCGTGTTTTCAATCTTTGAAAACGTGAGTTGAGTCAAGAACTTATAAATGACTGTAGGATGATTCTGAAGACAATACTGACATGAGAAGAGGTTGAAAACAGCAGTAGTTACTCGCTGTTGGTATGAAATGTGCACCAGACAGACCTGACATGAAAAGTATTGATCCTATGAGCACATGGCTCAAAGGGTTTGTGGCGCAGGCAATACCGGCAGCGAGCGAACACCTTCACACTGTTGAAATACAGTCGGGACTTCCAGTGAGCACTTTTAGAAGCGGTAAGGGGAGGACAAGGTTGATGGAGTGGGGATGGGCGTGGCGGCAGCGGACAATGTGACCAGGTCACACCACTTTGTGCACTAGTACACTGCGGCTCTTTGTAACTCATCAGTTGTTGGTGATCTGTCAGTAGGTGGTCATCCAAGTCTGAATACTTTTAGATTTCATGAGGAGGGCCATATCTTGTATTTTTTCCTTTGCTTTTTGTGTTCCTGCTGTGAGCGGTTATGAGTTTTTTATGGGAATTTCCACAAAATATTACAAATATGTAGTAATTTCAAGAAATGACTGCATAAATCTTCTGAAAATACATTTAGTCATGCCTAATGCATCATTCTGTGTAATTTCATGCATAGATTCCCACAAATATGGAAGCAACAGTTGTTTTATTGTACATAGTAGTGATGCAACATTTTTCCCCGGCACATGGAGAACACCCGATGTCAAAAAACGTCGGCACTCCAGGGGTTAAAGGGGGTTTAAGTATGCAGTAGTTGTGTGGATGTGGGTGTGTGGGCATGCATGTGTGTGTGTGTGTGTGTGTGTATAAAAAAAATGAGTTACTATGGTTCCCAGAGTATCGTTAGAAAATAACTTTTCCATTTTATTGGCTTTCAGATGAGCTCCTGAAGGAATTTTTCCATTTCTTCAGTCATTTCAACTTTGCCGATCAGGGCCTGTCTTTGATAGAGGGCAGCACGTTTGCCAGACAGACATCCAGCCCCATGCACATTGAGAACCCCCTGGACATTGGACACAACGTCAGCAACACCGTCAGCCCCGTCTTTGTCACCAGACTTCAGGAGGCCATGATACAGGCTGTGCAGTGTCTGGAATCACACAGCATCCCTGATGGGGCCAATCCTTGGGGACTGTTGTGTCTGTTCCAGCCTGTGTCGCAATCACAGGCATCTAAAGTGTACAGCGTGGCCAGTTTGTTTGAGGGGGACGGGGAGAATGGAGAAGGTGAATTTGGCAGTGATAAGACTGGTGATCATGATGCAGAGCGTGGTGGTGAACCTGAGAATGTAGGACTTAGCGGGAAACTTGATGATACTGCGAGTCAAAATCAAAATCGTGTCGAACTTGCTGCCCAAACTGAGAACGTAGAACATAGCACAGAACTTAAAGAAGTGGAGAACCTAAGACTGGATCAAGATGTGGGACTTCATGGTGAACCTGGTTGCAAAGACAGCGAGTCTCAAACAAGCAAAAAGACTGTTGTTTCAGTTGAAACTGAATCTAGCAAAGTTGTGGAAATAGAAGGACCGAAGACTGGTTCTCAGAAAGGATCAGTTGTGTCTTCCTAGCGTTATTGGAAGGTTTAGCAGGAAGAAGAATGTCTGCACATCGATTATGTGGTTTTGAATGTATTTGAATTGGATGACACATGACTGATGACATGCGATCGTTTAGATTGGACATCTATTGATATGGTATGCTTAGAGAACCTGTATGCTGTTAAAAAAGCAGTGTTCTTTGATTCATCTGGGGTTCTTTGTTGAAGAGGTCAGTTGATCTATTCATGAAGGGTAGAGAGGGAAGACCACAAAGTGATACACTTGTATTTTTTGTCATGCTACTCTGCCTGGATGTGTTGGAAAAAAGTGCTGCTCTGTATGTGTATATGTGCATGCATGTGGATGTGTGGACCATTTTTTGAGTATTTCCCAAAAAGGAGATGAAAGTAACCAGTGCCACACAATTGTTCCAAATTGTGTTTGTCATTGGAGTATGTCAGTTTTGTTTTAGAGCACACTAGTATTGACTAAAAAAGAGGTGCTATGCACGTTGAAATCATACTGTGACTTTATCATTATGTGTTCAAGTTCTCATAAGAGCATAAAATAGTTGCGGATGTGGATTAATCCTTCGAAAAACTGGGACATTTGTCAAACTGGAATGATGTCGTCTTTCCTGGTGAAAGCTTATCTAAAATGGTAAATGTTTCTTGTTAGTGGTATCAAACTATGTCTGGAGAAAAGAGAAAGTAATGGCTCCAGCATTTGAAGTGGTTGGCACACAAGGCAGACAGCGACAAACTCCATAAAAAAACAACAGCAGAAACAAAATCATCAGCTGAAACATCTGAGACAACATTTACAGAATAGCTTCATGCTCCTGTTAAAGAAGCAAGCAAGGTGACAGTGGTGGATGTAGGGACATCCCCTATTTTTTTCATGAAACCCTGTTTATCAGATGTCTTGAAGACCCAGAAGGCCCATTCATAAAGGAAGAGGAGGAATACTACATGGGGTTTACATGAAAGAAAATGGAGCTCTCAGAAAATAAGGAAACTGTCATTTGCAAAACATGAGGTCAACCAGTAATCCTGAAGCAGTTAGTGAAACCCAGAAAATCATCAGGTTCAGCTAATTCCCTACTGAGGAAGAAAAGAGCCAGGGAGCTGCAAAAACTGAGGGAACAGTTGTCTGACACATCAACTGATGATTCTGTGCAACAGCTCGGATCAGAATTGGAACTGATATCAAGAATGACAAGAGAGACCATTCTAGTTTCTGCTAAATGTGGACCTGTACACACTACACTTAAGGAAAGCACAGAAATGAAAACTAAGCTATTACTCAGTCGGGAAAAACACAGGGAGAACAGGAAGTTCATGAAAAAAAACAACTGGCATCAAACTTGAAAGTGAAAGACCAGCATGAGCATTTCAAAAAGAGTTGGTTTGTGGAAAAGTTGATGAGAAAGCCCTGTCTTTTCCTTCAAAAAAACAACAGTCACGAGAACCAAAAGAAACACAGCAGTTGCCACCATTGAAGATTTGAAACAGTTCGTATCAAACCTCCTGGATCAATACCAGTCAAAGCAAAAGCTTACCAGACACAACAGCATACCCCCAGAGGATGAAATCTGGATAAAGGTAGGGGGTGACCACGGTGGTGACAGTTTGAAACTTGTACTTCAAGTTGCCAACGTGGAAAACCCAAATTCAAAAAGGAAATTTTCCTTCTAAAATTACGGTTAATCTAACATACTTACCGTGGCTCACAAATGCAATAAGCGGCAGCGGTTTGTCAATTCTGCCTCGTAACAATAAAGTCCGAAGGGACAGTAACTCTGAGAGTATCCATGTCTTGCGCATGCGCATGTACTCTTCCTCTTTTCGAGGAGACCTAGACCCTGACTGTGGATAGAAGGAACCAGGAAGGCGGGGAGGACGGGAGGGACTCTGCGTGAGCCACGGTAAGTATGTTAGATTAAACGTAATTTTAGAAGGAAAATTTCCTTTTAATTACACATACTATACCGTGGCTCACAAATGCAGAATAGCACTACCCGGATGGTGGAATGCGCAGACATCTTTGAAAACTTGAGGAGAGTTTTGCACCCACTGAAAGACCAAATCACTGGTTTGGAGAACATGGCATGGAACGAAAAGAGGGTATGCCATTTTCTCTTTGGAGACTACAAAAATTACTTGGAATTTCAGGAGCACAAAGCATGTATCCATGTTTATGGTGTAAGATTTCTAAACGTCACATGCAGAAAAACCCAGTACAACAGCCCACTATTTCAGAAAGAACTCTCAGTAACATCAACAAGAACGACCACAACAGGTACAAGAGAGCAGGCAGACCGAAAACAAGGGCCAAAGAGCACAACAGTGTTGTGATCACTCCCATTTGGGATATTGAGATGAGTCATGTTGCCCCTCCTTACCTACACCTACTCCTTGGTATTGTGAAAAAACATCATGATCTGCTCCAGAAAGAATGGCAGTCTAGGTGAACAAATGATCACTGGCTAACAAGAAGACACTGACAGACAAGAATATCAGCCCACTTTTTCTCAAACACATAGGGGAATACAAGGTAGTGCAACAAAAAATGAAAGAAAAATGTCAACTTGAAAGACTGGGCACACAAGCCATTTTCCAAGAACTGATTAAGCATACAGTGAATCTGTACTGCTTTTTTGTTTCAAGAATGCTTTGGTGATTGATACTGAATTGTTTTGTTGAAGGGAATGAATCAGTTGATTGATAAAATTTGGGAGAGTCAGATATACATACCTGTTCCTATATGAGAGCGAGGATGCCTAGGAAGAGTCAGGTGTACGTACATACATGTGCTTGTGTGAATGCAAGGATGCTTAGGAAGAGTCAGGTATTCATACCTGTGCTTGTGTAAATTCGAGGATGCCTAGGAAAAATCAGGTGTGCATACATACCTGTGTTTGTGTGAATACTACGATGCGTAGGAAGAGTCAGGTGTTCATCCAGATCTGTGCTTCTGTGAATTCGAGGATGCCTAGGAAGAGTCAGGTGAACGTACATGTGACCTGTGCTTGTGTGAATGCGAGTATGCCAAGGAAGAGTCAAGTGTATGTATATGCATACCTGTGCTTGACATGTCGGGATGTCCAGGAAGAGTCAGATTACATACTTGTGTGAGTGCGAAGATGATATTTACTTCAGATTGCATGTTTTGTGCATGTGTGATAGTGTGGAAGCACATGAGCACACATGTGTGTGTGTATGTAAATGCAAGGATTAGTGTATTTGAACAATTGCAAAACTTTTTAAAAAGAGTGTGTGCAAGTGGATGGGAATGTGGTGAAAGTTATCTGATATTTGACAGAGACATTGGAGGAAGAATGCTTGCTTCCATACAACAAGTAAATGATGTTAATAATGCTGTGATTGCATACAGTATAAACATGTGAAGAGGAAAACATTGAGGAGAAGTATGTGAGAAAATGCACAATAGTTTTACTTTTAGCTATGAAATATCAACTAATTTTTTTTTACACATGCACTCCCAGTCAGATTTGTAACTTGTCAGATATGAACAGTATGATTTTTTATGCACACACACACATACAACCTACCCTCTCTCTCTCTCTCTCTCTCTCCCTCTCTCCCTCTCCCCCCTCTCCCTCTCTGTTCCCCCCTCTCTCTCTCTCCCCTCCCTCCCTCCCCCCTTATATTCTTCAACTGGACTAATATGAAAACAAACATTACAGTTTCCTGGTATGACTCAAAGAAGAGCTCAACAAGGAAGTGGACTTCAAATTGTGTCTTTAATTGAACTCGAGTATCAGTAAAAATAACATTCACCGTTAAATCAAATGCAAACAAAACACTGACACATAATGTAAGGCATTCACCATTAAATGCAAACAAAACACCAACATATGATGTGATGAACACGGTAAAAAGAAAAACAGTGGATAAAAACAATGAAAGATTTCATCTGTGAAAAAACTGTGATGGTTTTTTTAACACAAACAGGACATCATATTATTTACATAACCCAATCACTGTATATGTTCTGTCTTCTCTTACAGAAAACGCAATTAAAACAAAGGCAAAATAATTCTTTTTGGCCTGACAACACAACACATGCACATGAACACAGAGGGTTTGGTCAAAAGGCATAATTTGAAAAGTACCTATAACTGTTTGCCAATGAATACTAAATAATGCATATTTTTAAGCTTTTCAACAGTAACATCTTACAAGACTCTTTCTAAACACAGCAACTTATCAATGCTTTTATTGTATTTAGGGTGTACAGTGTTCTGGATAGGGCAGTACCATTTTTCCTACTTGTAAGATGGACAGAAAGGTTGGTCTCCATCTATCTTCTCCATCTCTCACAGCTGACTCCAAAGTGCAACACCTTGGTACACTGCCTAAGCTGGTGAGCTAATGATGTAAGGGAAAGATGTTAAGAAGGCATCAGTAGGCGAATGAACTTCCCCAATAGAAGTAAATGGCCAGGGTGGAGGGTCTAAAGTCTTGTGTTCTTGATCAGGATGAGCCACGTGGTCGGAGAGAGGATGCCAACTTGGGCCAACAGACTGAATGTACTCTAGCTTAGGACTCTTGTGTGTGCATGCATGCGAGTATGGGTCATGCAGAGAGAAGATGACAACCAGGGTCAAGGGTCACATCCCCAACAGGCTACATGTAAGTGTACCCTAGTTTAGAAGTGTGTGTGTGTGTATATGGAGCCAGCAAATATCCCAGATTCTTAAAAACAAGAAAACAACCCTGTTAATACAAACTATTTCAAATATTTGGTTTCATTCAAAACAGCAAATGGCAATTGTACAAAAGACAATCTGACAAGAATTGGCATGGCAAAACAAAAAAAAAGGTTCAGCTTAACATCATCTGGAAAGATCGTGCAATACCTAAGTCCTCAAAGTAACAATTCTGAAGACTCGTTTGGCCTTTATAATCAATGTGAAGCTTCTTGTTGTTTAAAACCCAGCCGATTGCGTAGAGCCATATCAGGGCTAGAACCGTTTCAAAACGCACGCACAATGCATTCGCGCACATAATCTAAGGACATGCCCCAGCGTTGACCACTCCGTTCAATTTATCGGACATAGGATTCAAAAAACATACCTGAATACAAATTTAAGCATACCTAAGGACACTAAAACATACATAAAAACAGGCCTAAATTACCTAAAATTGCTTCCACATATCTCACCTCCCTAAAACCACAAATGCATTTAATATATGTACCCAATTGTCAATCCTAAGGAAAAGTACGTAAGACTTTATCGAACACATACAGGTGAATGGACCAGCAGGGCAGAAAATGATAAGAAGAAATGACAGAAAGCAAAGGAACAAGGGGGAATGGGAGAAATGTGAAGCTTGGAAATGGAAGAAAGCTGATAAAATGAAAATTAACTCGGCTGAAATGTGAGTCTACAGACACCTACTGCGAATTACCTGGATAGAAAATCAAACCAAACAAAGCATTCCAGATGAGCTGAAACAACTCCACAACTGTTATCTGAAATCCACTAGAGAAAACTTGCATACCTGGGACATACAATTAAAAACATTAAGTGTCACGTGATGATAACACTTAACAGTGCTCTAAGTAGGTACCGGCAGCCTCTCTTCAGCAATGCGGGAATTGTGTCTGTCAGTAGAAAAATTGCACATGTTTATCAGTCAAAAATTCTTGCAGATGAACATGAATGACAAAGTTGTTATCATGAAGATAAAGATTGTTCTTTCCTCTATCGATCTGTGCTGTTTGTTTTTATTATAAATGCACCCATGGATACGAAAATCTGCGCAAAAAAAAAAAAAAAAACCACTCACCGACGAAGTTTCACCATGTGTTACGTAGTGGCAACTGGCTCACGGCAACTTAAATTATACGGGTCACACAGGACTACCTTCAGGCAAATTAGTACAGTTGACAGGTCGAAACCCTGTCTTTCATTCCAGTATAATATTTATTCTATAAAATTATTAGTTTGTAAGACTTCTAAAGGTCAGAATATTGGCAAACTTTAAAGAATATCTGAGGACTACTTAATAAATCAGATGTTTCCGCGGATGCGTAAACAGCTTATTTTTTTGCTGAATCCAACTGTATACGGAACTGTGAGACGTGATGTTTACGGGATGTGTGCGAGCCAACGAAGGGCGAGTACCCTTGACCTGCCATTTTAGCATATGGGAACTTCAAATCATGGCGGCCTTCGAAGCGATTGCTGAAAGTCCAGTCAACAAATTTCTACCTGTGATCGTCAAGCTGAAGGACAAAACATTGTAAACATTGACTGATTTTTCATGAAAATTGACTTAGAAGTTTGATTCAATGAATTAATTTTGATGTTTGTCTTTGTTTTGAAACATTTTAAAAGAAATCCGCGCGCAGGTATAGCCTGCATAAGCAAAGAATAGAAAGTACGATCTCCGGTTTGATGTTTTATTGCCAAGGGATTTTTTTTAAGCGACCTGGAACTAGTAGAAGTATAACTGTGTGAAGCAATTGCCAAAGGTGTTTACATTGCTAGTATTTAATGAATACGATGGAATTTTGTTTAATGCATCGAAATCATCATATTTGTACTAGTACTCTGCTAGAAATTCAAACCGGAAGATGGTAGGCGACTGCATGTCGTCTATCGGATCAGATTCGACAATGTTTACTATCATCGTAAAGAAACAGCAAACAGCAGTTTTGTACAGTCACACACGCGTGCACACAGGCACGCACACATTATCAGAGCACTATATAGCATCAGGCAAACACGGACACATAGCTCCACAAAGTCCAATGAGCCTTTCTAATGGCACATATAAGAATACTTTACTCTCAAAAGTAATACAGATAGCTTGCACAAATTGAAAAAAATACTTGAAAAAAATGCAGGTTTTATTTCTATTTGTTTTCAAGGCAATGATGATTTTCTGTGGATGAAAGCAACCATCACTGCCACCAAAACTTAAACAGCAGACACTGATAAACTACTTCTACAGTTAGATCTGTTCAGAACTGAGTGTGATAAGTCGTGGGATGAGAACACAGCTTTTGTTTCAAAAATCAGTAACACTGATTAATCATCACCTCAGGGGCTAAATCTGAAGACAAAAATTGAGACAGTTTTAAAAGAAGCGGGGATATTTTCAGTAGATAGACCAGACATTGAAAATTTCTTTGTCTGTGGATATGGCGCATGTTACTGTGAAATAACTGATGAAAATAACTTATTGATAAACATTGGGAATGAGTATAGAAATGGCTGTAAGTCATGTACTACATTGCCAGGCATGCATCTTCTGCTGTTACACATTTTAGTTTCATTATGTTATTGAGAAGGATGTCTTTCTGTGCTAGTATGATATAAAGTCATCTGTGGATCACATTAATTCAGACTAAATAAGTACATGCATACAAAATCTTAAAATCTCGTATATTAGCAACATTTGCTTGTACAGAGTGAAGCTGTAGCTTTGTATTTGATTCACATGCAAAATTTCAGGAGATTCCATCAAGACATAATGTGAGTTATGTCTATTTTAAGTTGGCCCGACACATGGGCCCTCACATTATTTGGGTGCAAACGCATACAAAATATCTTACATATTGAATATAACTAAGCTTGTAAATAGTTTACTTGTAGCTTTCTGTCTATTTGATTCACATGCAAAATTTCAAGGAAATGCATAAAAAAATAAGGGAAATATGTGCGTTTTAATTTGGTATGGTACGTGAACCATGCTTTTTCCGTCGTTCAAATGAGATATTTTCCCATTTTTGGAGCCTGTCACTTTACGCTGCTCCCCAAAAATTAAGTTTCATACAATAACATTGTTTCTGAGAAAAAGTAAACTCTAGTCAATTCTGTCTTCTTATTTTTGTGTTATGGGGGTGCAAAAATGGCTTGCCATGCAATTTTGAACATTAACAAATTGGTATATTTATGAAGTGTGCAGCACTGCTGTGTAAATGTATGAACAGATCTGCTTGTATGCTTGCTTTTTTATGTAGTTTATGTTGTTAAAAATTAAAATCAGGAATGACTTTCTCTGTCTGAGGACTTCTGGAAAATTTAGGTTTCTGCAAACTTGCTACATTTCACAATTGACAAAAATGTACATAAACTGCTGTTTTCAAATTGTGTTATCTCTGGATCTAATACAGCTAGAGACTTACTTTTTTTTTTGCATTGTGCTAATTTTTCGTGTACGTTTCAGAAAATATAAGTGTTAATAACCTTTTCAGAAGTTTATTTTTTGGCTGCCAGTACACACTCTAAGGAAAAACTGAAGGCCGGAGACAAAGAGAAAGACCAAAAGTGTCATACATGGATAGCATTGTGAAGATAACTGGGATGTTTGATTGCAAAGCAGTGAGAACCTGGCGATGTGGAGAAAGACAGTCAAGACATTGACTGAAACGAGTGATGACACCAACAAGTGGCAGGTGAGGTGATCATGATCTGACAATTTCAAATACTTTCATTTCCTTTGCCATGTGGAGAATGTGGTGGCCTTGTTCTAAAAAGCATATCTGCGCGCGCGCACACACACACACACACACACAGTGCACACACACACACAGTGACACACACACACACACACACAGTGACACACACACAAAACACACACAGTGACACACACACACACACACACAGTGACACACACACACACACACACACACACACACAACACACACACACACACACACACACACACACAAAAACACACACACATATACACACATACACACACACACACACACACCGCTTGTTGATGGATCACAGAAGGTTGGGGGGGAGGACTGACAAAATGGGGTATGGGGTACTAGTTAGGACAGAGAGAAGAAAAGAGGGAATGAGATGAACAAGACTAGGTGGCTCCACTCGGTGCATTTTGGGCTGCTAACTGCTGTTGCAGTTTGGCTTGTAACATCTCCACCACCACTGTAACACAAACACAACATGATTCATACTTCTTGTATTAAATACAGTCCTATAAAAGCTACAGATAAATAATAACAGTCACTGATAAAACTTTTACACATTTCTAGTGAATGTCATAAACCATACCAATCCTGAAACATTTGCAGACACACACTGGACAGTTCACAAACATAGGCATAGAACAGATACAATCAAACCAACCATACTCTACTCTGTACAGATATGACTGTCTCTCTCTCTCTCTCTCTTTCTCTCTTTCTCGCACACACACACACACACAATGCACACACACACACATTCAGATATCAACAGTTTCACTTCTTCCAGGACATTCGTGACCTTCAAAGTCAAAATAAATTTCACATGCACAAGTGACTTTTGAGTCTGTTCAATAGGGCTTCATTACATCTGGATAATTCCAAAAACACTCCACCCAAATCTGCCAGCAGTTAACTGGCAGACAACCTGCACCTGCACAAAATCCTATGTACTGGCCAGGTCTTGAAATGGGAAGAGCCACAGGACCTACGAATTAATGATATTATTAGAATGACTATATATGATAGATGCAGCAGGCAAAAAGGCTGGATTAAACTTGCAACGCCAAGAAAACAAAAGTGCTACATACCAAAGGCAAAGACACTGACAACAATCATGACAATTAACAAAGTTCCTTTAGAAAATGGTGAGGATTTCAAAATAAAATTGGAATGGCAAAATAAGAACTGGAATAGAAAAGCAAAAACTGGTCCAGGTCAACAACATTTGGAATGACACACGCATATCAAATGGCCTGAAAGTTAGACTTTTAAAATGTTTGATCAGGCCAGTCATGATTTATGGCTGCGAAACCCTGACTCTGAGAAAAACTGATTGCAGAAGAATCAAGGCAGAAGAGATGTGGTTTTATCAGAGGCTACTATGTGTCAAATGGACAGACAGAAGAACTAATGGAAGTGTCCTGGAAGAATTTGATGCCACCAGAAAACTACAAGCAGGCATCAACAAAAGACTAAAATACACTGGCCATGTGTCATGCAGCAAGAACACTGACCTCATGGCAACCATCTTTCAAGGAAAAACATTGGCAAAAAGGAAGAAATGCAGACCAATCTCATACATTGAGAACATAACCAACATTAGTGACCTTAAGAAACTGTCAAGAAATTGTCCACAAAAGTCAAGACAGAACGGCCTGGAGGGAGATGGTGGTGTCAAAATGTGCAGCCGCCAACACTGAACCGGTGACACCAATGGGAGAGACAGGTGAGACTAAAATGACTGCAAAATAAGACAAGCAGCAAATTCATGTTGTGGGATGGGACTGAACTCAAGACTGGAGACCTTGACTCCATGACACAATCAAACGAGCCAGCCAGCCCACACAAAAACATGGCACAAACAAGAGATCAGAAAGAGAGGGGTCTCATGCAAACTGTTACAATAGCAGGAGGTCACAAGATCAGTTTACCTTGTTTTGTTCGGAATTTTTCCTGCAGGATTGGCTGAATCTTCTCCATCTGTTTGGTGATGAACTCCACTTTACGAACAAAGTAATCTTTGGCCTTTTCTGGGGTCTGTCACAAATCACACACACACAATAATATCAAAATGATAGTTCAAGAATGTGAAGGTGTGGCCCAGTGGATAAAGCATCCGCCTAGGACATAAGAAACATGAATCTGAATACATATGCACCATTTCAATCCATCAGCAAGCCCTATGTTGTGCCTCCTCATGGCAACATGCAGTAACTGAGCACCTCACAGACTCGGGCTAAACTTGAGGGATTCAAACAGGGGCTCCTGTGAAGCACCTTCATCTGGTAGGAACCGCCATGCTGTGCAGGCGACACCCAACTGTCAGCAAAGAAATTGTAGCACCTGGTCACAACAGGAAAGCTGGAGGGAAAGAGAACACCAGGTAGACCCAGGGAGAAAATACTGGACAGACTTGCAGGTGGCTGAGGATGGAGAGGGTGGGAGATGCACTTGCAGTGACATGGGATAGGTTTATATGGAGGACCATGATCGCCAACGCTACACGGCAGGCACATTGATGATGATGATGATGAAACAGAAATGCACACAGACAGAAAAATAGCGCAATGGGTGGCAGTGCACTACCGCTCTTCCTGGGAAGAGCAACCTAAATTTCCACACTGTAAATCTAGTAAAAAATGAAATGAAAATAATTAGAACAAGGAGACAAGTGACTTGCACATGTAGATTGTCAAAATGTAGGCACCCATAACACTGATGACTGGAGTCTCATGTAGTGGGTGTGTATGTGTGTGAAGCACACATAATGTGTATCTGCGTTTGCTTTGACAAAGACACTTGTGTCTGAAAGTGTACATGTGTGAAAGAGATGCATAGAGGTATATCATGTTTCTATGCTGGTTACTTGTGTTAATTTCATTTTACATGTATGCATGTTACAATTTTCAGAAATTTGATTTTTTTTTTGTTTTCACATGAAAAATGGTAGTTACTCATTTCTTTTTACAGTTTACCTTGTTAGAGTTCCAATCACAAGAAACTTTTCCCAGTGACACATAAACTGCGATGCACTAGAAAAGCAACCATGAAATCATTCACTAGAAGTATGTGCCCATATTAATAAGTTATCATATTCAATCTATTGTCATAATTTACAAACATCTTGTGCCTATGCCAACATACATCAGATTAACTCACTCACCATATCTACATAATATCCTGTGCCTATGTCAACAAGGACAGTGTCCATATCAGTCAGCTGACCAGGAACATACATCTTGTGGTGGGTCAAGGATACTATTTTCATTTCTAATATTTATGGTAGTCACGTTTCATTCATCATGATTTATGCTATCTTAATTTAATCAGGAAATATTCCACTGGAGGGGAAAGTGGACATCCAGTTAGATCTGACAGTGTCACTTACCCCAGCCCCCAAAAGTTAAGATTAAAAAATAGGTAAACACATTCATCTCCATTCCAATCTGTTCAATCTCTCTCTCAACTCGCCAGCACCATCCCCACCCCCACCACCACCCCCGCTTCATCCCCCCAACCTCTCTTGACTGATCAACATTTCAAATTAGTGACAATAAGATTTAGACTTCAGATATAACACATTCAACATTTCAATTTTGTAACAATAAAGTATGGACTTAATAGGGTATATAAAACATTCCATTTTGTTATACACTGTTTTAGATGCAAAATACTTAATGACTGTCAATATGTAAGCAATCCAAAGATATCCTCTGAATCCAAATATCTCTCTCTCTCTCTCTCTCTCTCTCTCTCTCTCTCTCTCTCTCTCTCTTTCTCTCTCTCTCTCTCTCTCTTTCACCTGACACTCATTTACTAGTCACACCAGGATTAAGCATCACCTACAAATAGGGGTATATCACATGATTAACTTGAAATCACAGAATGAAATCATAATGAAAAGGTATCAATGCAAAAGGAATGAAGTCTGGAGGCATCAACACTTATTATTACATATTTATAGAAAAGAGCCTCCTTACATAATGATTTGCCAAAGAAGGGTTTCCTGACCAAGTCTTGGACCAAATTAACTTAATCAAGCTTTTCCTCCAAGACTTAGGCACAGCACAACCTTAGCATCAAAGCTATTCTATGTTTTGGAAAAAAGATTTTCATGATTTTGTATGTGCACTGAAATAAATAAACAAGACTGAATCCTGTTTAGGGTCCTCAGATAGTTTTGTAGCAGTGTTCTCTCATCAAACAGTATTCTATTACATATAGCACTTGTACGTGAGTTTAAATTGAGCCACTGAGACCCGACTTCAAAGAACTACAAACCTTTCCATACAGTGGCTCACAGGGGAAAGTTTCCCAGTGAAGTGTGAAATTGTGGCTGTTTTTTTTTTTTTTTGTGTGTGTGTTTTTCAATAACAAGTATTCCAAGTGGAGCACAAAAACTGAATATATGTGATACTGAACATGTGTGGAAGAATGGTGTATGTTACGAAGATGAATACAGCGTGCTAAGAATTCTTGTTTTTTTTTGGCTTAGGCAGACCTTTCTGGTTACTTCAGACCTGCCAACCCTGACTTTTAAGTTGGAGTATTTGTCCAGGAAAAATGGAGTATTTTTGAAAATATTGGTGTATTCTGATGCGCAGCGCCGAAGGCGCAAGCTAACTAGGGGGTCCGGGGCATGCCCCCCGGAAAATTTTTAAAGAATTGGTGCAAATCTGTGCAATCTAGAGCATTCTGAGCCCAAAAATTCACTTTCTAATGGTACTTGATTTTTTTATCTTTAATTTTTTTTTCGTCGTATTTTTTATTAAGTCGGCGTATTGGTCGTATTTTGAGTAAACTGGCGTACTAAATACGCCAAAATCGTATGGGTTGGCAGGTCTGTTACTTATAACAAGAAAGTTGTCATGAATATTCTTTTCAAAACTTCATTTCTTGTATTTTCCAGTACCGGTAGTGTTTGTTTTGTGTTTCTGCTGTTTGTAGCTGATTTGTGGTAATTTTTATACACTTGGCTCAAAATTGTGCAATTTGAGGGGAAAGTTGCACTCTTTTGACTGCGACTGGATTGACTCAACTGTAACTTGTAAGTTATGCCAGCAGAAAGCATGCCAGTCAATCTCATCCATCCCTGATTACACAGGGTAGGCCTGGGCTAATTAAAGTGTTTGCAGATTCTGGTGACATGTCAGCCACAGTGGAGTAAAAAGCTGGACAAAATCACTGACAAATTTACCAAAGACAAGGAGAGACTGAAACAATGGAAGGGGTGAGGGGTATGAGGGAGAGACTTCAGGCCTACATTTGACAATCCAAATACTGATGCAGAACTTCGCAGGCAATTTTGGACGTGTCGTGATAGTCAGGTGTGTAAAATAGTGGATGTTTCAACTAGAAGGCTACCTCACAGCTGGGGGATAAATGGTGAAGACTTTTTTGAGTTCCCAAGCCAACAAGCAGGCAAACCTGAGTACCAAAACCACTCCGTATGTATATGCACAAAGAGTATAAAATATGTTAAAGATCCTGCAAATCAAATATGTACATCATGTCAGTGTCTAGTGGCGTAAGGAAACATGAAAATGCCTAGCATGCACCCCAGTTTCAGTTTCAGTTTCTCAAGGTGATGTCTCTGCACTCGGAATGAGGTGCCATATGTATGGTGATCATGGCACAAGCCTATAAGCCTGCAAGCCCGACCTATCCTATGTTTTACCTAGTCTATATTTCATACTGGTATTGTTATCAGCCTTCACTTAGTCTATATTTTATACTGGTATTGTTATCAGCCTATCATTGGAATAATCTTGGTTACATGTAAATGATATGTGTATCTGTGCATCTTATCTTTAAAAAAAGGAACTCGACAAGCTATTCTGTATGAACTTGTTGGGGGCTTGTCCAGGATATGAAAAAAAAACAACCAATCCTAACTCTTCCATCAGAATGTTTCCAGTAATAATGGAAAACAAAGTGCACATAGTGCAAATCTATTCTATCTTTTTCATCCTGTCCACATAAACCCCTACTTTTATTCTGCTAGCTGTGCAGTGGTGAGGTTTATCTGTGCTTTATTCACTGTTTTACACAGGTTTTATAGATTTAATTGAAGCAGTTGGTTGCCACTACATTTGTTTACATCATGGTGCTTGTGAGGTAGCAGTGGTTTGCAGATGCATCCCAATGAAGACAGAGTGGTATGAGCAGCAACATAAGACCAACATAGTGTGGGCAAAACATTATGCATACACACATCCAAGAAAACTTGAATGAAAAAAAACATGGCTGTGTTCCAAAACATGATTCAAGTGATCATAACAACAGTTCTAACAAGAACTAAGTGATCACAAGTGCCTTTCTTTAATGAAATCAGGGTACGTGAGAATACTATACAATACAGGCATGAGAGAGAGGAGGAGGAGAAGGAGAAACAGCATGACAAAAAATTGGGAGTACGAATGTCTCCTCAAATTTTACTTTGGGGGGAATGAAAACCTCATTTTATCTGAAAGGCATGAAAACATTTTGTGATTTGTGGTTATTGACAATGTTCCAGGAGAATTGTTAAAACATGCTGGAAAAGAAGGCCTAAAAACAATGCACCATCTTTGTTGTAAAATCTGGAATACTCATCAGTGGCCAACAGATGGGAAGCTTCAAAAATTTGTGATGCTTTATAAGAGTGGCAATGCTAAAGATTTTAACAACTACAGAACCATTGCCCTAATAACTCATGCTAGTAAGATTTTGCTCATAATTATTCTCAACAGGTTGAAGCCCTAGACAGAAGAACTATCTGACTGTCCAGAAGGCTACAGATCCAACAGAGGCACAACTGACATGTTATTTGTGTTACAAATATGCACAGAGAAAATAAAAAAGCACTGATGAAGAAACTTTTGTCACCTTCACAGACTAAAACAATACATTTGATAGCGTCATTCATCTCTACCTACTCAATGCAGTGGTCAAAATGGGCCTTCCTAAACATCTCATTTCATTAATTGCCTCATCATACAAAGACCAATAGGTTACAGTTAGATGGAACAGTCAGAAATGTGAATTTTTCAACATCCACAGGGAGTTAGACAAGGCTGTATCCTTTCACTGTATCTTTAACATCTATTTAAAAAAAAATTACAAACATGTGCTATGCCGATGATACTGCGCTATTAGCAGACAACAGTACCAGTATGAAAAGAATTCTATACATGGTGGATGCAGCAGGCAACAAGGCTGGCCTAAACTTGAAAAAACTAGAAAACAAAAGTGCTACATAATCAGACAAAGACATTGACAACAATCAAGACATCTTAATTAATGAAGTTCCTTTAGAAAATGTTAAAGATTTTAAAGATCTGGGTTCTGAAAAAACTGATGATGGAACCCGCTCTAAAGACATCAAAATAAGAATTGGAATTGCAACGCAAAAAATGGTCCAACTCAACAATTTCTAGAAAGACAGACTCAGGCATACCAAATGGCCTGAAAATTAAGCTTTTAACTCTTCGTAGACATGACAGCGGATATTCCGCTGCAGCCAGCAAGGCTGTTAGAGACATGACAGCGGACATTCTGCTGCAGCTGGCCAAACCATTAGAGACGTGACAGCGGATATTCTGCTGCGGTTTTTAAAAATAGATGCAAGCCGGTCGCTGGTCTAAGGGAACTAACTACACATATAGGAACACTCTTTGGTATCTTCTGAAGTGTTTGTTACTTCCCTTGCATCGATTTTATCCCGATTAGTCAGTTTCTTGCCTTTATCCAAACCAACCGGAGTGACCGTCCTTGCACCAAAATGACGACATTTAGGCCTTCTTCTTCTTCTTCTTCAAAGGATCGTCATAATCACTTTGCTGCTTCACCTGTGTGAAAACAAAGCTGTGTTTGTTCTTTTATATCTTCTGGTCATACCAAGGACTTGTGATTACCTGGATTTCTGGATTACCTGGTCAAGAATGGATGTTTCACTGACTTTGAGTTGGATTACTGTTGTCAATCAAAAACTTTTTTCCCAGAGCCAAAACCCTACCCCATTTCACCTTCTAGGAAGGTAAGTAGAATAGATGTATTGTCCTTGTATGTAGCTTCAGCTCAAAGAGCGTAAACTGAATTTTATTTTGATATAAAATATGTTCTTGTGCTGTAAAATCTGTATTTTTGAGAATTTTTTAAAACCCCCCAAAATCGTGCGTCACCA
The DNA here is from genome assembly GCA_030674185.1 of Monoplex corrugatus. Classification (NCBI taxonomy): domain Eukaryota; kingdom Metazoa; phylum Mollusca; class Gastropoda; order Littorinimorpha; family Ranellidae; genus Monoplex; species Monoplex corrugatus. The sequence continues at coordinate 46,665,838 of JAPXFY010000023.1, forward strand.
AGGGTTGTGGCAGGTCCCGTTGATCGCGTCCACAGTGGTTGCGCAAGGCCACTATATTACGTCTTCAAGTTCAAAGAGTTAAAAAGTTTGATCTGGCCAATCATGATTTATGGCTGCGAAGCCTGGACTCTCACAAAAGCTGACTGCAAAAGAATTGAGGCAGCAGAGATGTGGTTTTATCAGAGACTCCTACATGTCAAATGGAAAGATAGAAGAACTAATGAAAGTGGCCTGGAAGAACTTTATACCATCAGAAAATTACTAGCAGACATCAACAAGAGAAGACTAAAGTACACTGGCCATGTGCCATGTTGCAAGAACACAGACCTCATCATCTCATGGCAACCATTTTTCAAGGAAAAACAGAGGCAAAAAGGAAGAAAGGCAGACATCCAATCTCAAACATTGAGAACAAAACCAAAATCAGTGGCCTAAATATTCAAGAACTTGTTCACAAAAGTCAGGACACAGCCGTTTGGAGGAGAGTGGCGTCAAAGAGTGCAGCAGCCAACACTGGTGACGCTGACAGGTGAGGGTTATGCAACCATGCACACCCACAAGCACACACAGGTACTATAAACACACACACACACACACACACCAGTATGAAAACACACACACATACACACACTGTATCACAATTTGTTGAGTAAAGTCAAATAAAGGATACAGAGCTTGTCAAAGGCACCAGGATAGTTTTCCCCTTGTTCTCAGTGTTCATACGCTCCACACATTCCTCTGACTCCATGAACTTGCCCTGGGCCACCTTCAGCTGATTCAGCGAACTGCTGAAGAACTCAACTTCCTGCAACCATGCACACACATTTACAATATAGGCCAACTGAACATCTTTAAGAATTTGACAACTGAAAAAGCACATATTTTTATTATGATACGTCTTATGTGGTTGATGTTGACCAAGATATACGAAGAAGAAACATGTGCATATTACAATGAGGTTCAGGTAGTAGATGTTTTCCTCTCCCATTTTGATTAGTTTTGTCCCACGTGGTATTTCACAAACGCTCGATTCAGCAGGTGCTCATGAAAAGCCTTGCAAATAAACTGTCATTTCCACTTTGTACTAACCACTGCTCTGGTTGTATACTATCCACGCTCAAAACAGACAATGACACTTACTGTCTCAAATGAATTATTTATTCATTTATTGCAATGATTACCAGGCAGTCTTTCTCTTTGATGATCACCACCATCATAATGTCATGTCGGATGTGGTAACGATGCAATTTACGTGCAGTTTAGGCCTCTCTCCGTCATATCTTTTTGTTAGTTTGCTTGTTCGTTGTTTGTTTGTTCGTTTGTAATGATAGCGTGCAACGACTGAAGACAGTGTAATAACGGAGTAGATTCAATACATGAATACTGATTAACAATTCGAGTCACAGGACTGAGGTCTGCTATCTGAGTATCTCAGTTAGTCAGTATCTGCTATAATAATCTGGTCACTCATAACACGTGTTTCTAGTTGATCTAGACCTGTTGTATCTACTTCAGATTGTTTTTGGTATGTACAAAAGTGTATAAACAAAATCTAAACAACCTGCTCAATTTGCTGAGACAGCTGATTCAGCTGCGCCAAGGGCAACTGACTAAGATCAATTTGCTGTGGCCCACCACCGGTGTTAGACGCCATGCTGTATTTGTTTCGGCTAGCAAAGGTTGTCTTTCTACAGAAAATGCGAGAGAGCTCTGATCTTTTGTTTGTTTTGTTGTTGTTTTTGTTTGTTGTTGTTGTTTTGTTTGTTTGTTTGTTTGTTTTTGTTCGTTTGTTTGTTTGTTTTGTTTTGTTTTGTTTGTTTGTTTGTTTCAGAATGTACACAGATGTATCTGATCACAAGAATAATTATGTGATAAATCTTCTTGTTTAAAGCAAATCAAAGCGTACATTCCAGTCGTCCACTCTCTGCCGTTATCTGCGGCTGTGGTTCACTCAAACATTCATCACTCACTGTGACAAAAAAACAAAAACAAAAACAAAACCAGTTTACGAGTACAAAGTACGTCTGTTAACTCCTTATCGGTATAACTAGCCGTAACGGTATATTCTACTGAAAACAGCATACACAACAATATCTACGAAATCTAATGCGTTGTCACTTCTGCCGTTATCTGCGGCTGTGGTTCACTCAAACATTCATCACTCACTGTGACAAAAAAAAAAAAAAAAAAAAAAAAAAAAAAAAAAGTTTACGAGTACAAAGTACGTCTGTTAACGCCTTATCGGTATAACTAGCCGTAACGGTATATTCTACTGAAAACAGCATACACAACAATATCTACGAAATCTAAAGCTTAACGTTTCAACATATTGTTTCAGAAAACTATGAATATTTACATAATGAACAGTAAACGGCCACTGTTGTACATACACTTTTTGAAAATTTCATCGTACAATTTGGCCTCAAAATATCGATCTACTTTTGCTTTTGTCTGCTTTTACCGTGGACAGTGACTCATTTTTCTGGACCCCCAAAAATCGTTTGTAGCCGTTTCATCAGTTCAGTAGACAAACCTATTTCTATCCAATGTGCACGTAAGAAAATATTTTTCGATTCATTCTATAGGAAAATGATTGTGATGTTTCCAGATCAGAAGGAATGTACATGAAGTATCAAGTGGAATGGTTTAAGTTTTCCATGGCTATGCGCGCTGGCTGACCACCGGTGCCAATCACATTGATGAGATACACGTAACAGCTCCTGTTGGCGCTCTTGTTCCTCAGCCCTTCATGTCAAAAAGTCACACATGTGGCTTCAGGAATGCGCAAGATTAACGCTAAGGGCTCCTGGGGAGGAGTTGTTAGTGGGGATGTGTGGGTTAGAAAACACCTGTTTCCATACCGATACAGCGAAGTATATCGATATGCGTTAACATTCGTCCATCTTGAAAGACGGAGGGCAGGAGTTCGTCCATGTCCGTGTTTTGTTTATGTTCTGAATCTGTTTGTTTGTTTGTTTGTTTTCTGTTGGCCCGTTAGTTTAGTCTGTTATAGCACCTTGTAGATAACACAGAGGCTGTTGGTTCGGGGATATAATGTCAGTCCCAGCTCACAACATTAACCCTTTAACTCCTGCGCCCTGTCTGCCAGCATCCTGCACTGTCACACATGCTAGAAAAGCAAAAACTGAACCCTTTGACCCCTCACCCTTTCAACCCGCTGTCTGGATAGGGTGGATAGGGTGCGAGAGTCAAAGGGTAAAAATGGGATGTTTGCTGCTCATCTTAATGGTTTCCATCATTCTAGTGGTGCCAGCTCGGTGTCTCGAAGGTCTTCCGCTCCCCCTCCTTTGGCTAGAATAGACTTCCTCTCTCCCTTTGCTTAACACCTACCCTTTCGGCCTTTTCAAATGCAATTTAAAAACCCACCTCTTTTCCTAGTAATGAATTCTACAACTACTTCTTTCCCCCAGTTTGAGAGCGTTTTTGTTGTTGTTGTTGTTGTTTTTGGTTTTTGTTGTTGTTGTTGTTGTTGTTGTTGTTTGTTTGTTTGTTTGTTTGTTTTCGTTTGTTTTGTTTTGGTTTGGTTTTCAATATTGTAGTGCAGTCTTTGCCGATTGTACGCGTATGCCTGGTGCGTGGGTGCCCTTTGAGTTGATTTGTCAAGATCTGGTGCCGTATCAATATTGTAATTATTACTATTGAACAAACTTCAAACTTATAAATCAGGTAAGCCACAGTTTTAGAGATGGCTGGCTGGCTCAGTAGCTCAGTTGGCTGAGCGTCGGATTCACATGCTAAAAGTCACGGGTTCAAACAAAAGGATTTAATGATTGTAAAAAGTGCAAAATATATGGGAATGAAAACAGAGATTGGAAATTACCTAAGAAAAAATAATTGGTTAGTTGTAGAATGTGTCATGAAAATAAAAAACAATCAGAAAACTCCTTCGAAATTTCTGTAGATTTGTGAAAAAGATATTTGTGATGAGTCCAGTGGGAAATCTAAGTCTCACACCCACAATGCTTACCGACAAGTCCAATGATAATCGTAAGAATATACAAAAGCGGGAAAATAAACAGTCTACAAAAAAATAAAAAAACTCTTTTACGTTGAAATAGATAATATGCATAATCAGCAGACATTTGGGCGACAGTTTACAAAATGGCACCGAAGCATTCCAAAGTGGTTAATGAATTTGTGATAAATGGTAGAAACACTTTTATAATGTCCTGGAAATAAATGAGTGTGCGGATAACCGTAATGGGGATATTATTTTTGATGAAATAGATCAAGTGGACGAAGTTACAAGCACAATAAACAACATCACTTATGACGAAGATGTAAATGCGATAAAAAGTCTTGAGAATAGGAAAGCCCTAAATCTTATCGTATCATTGGAGATATATGTAAAAATGCCTACTGGCTGTTGTATTTGGGTTGAAATTGTTAATCAGCTAAATTATAAGAATATTCATCCACACAAGTTGTCAAAATCCATTATCCAGACGATGCACGAAAAGGAAAATCGAAATGACCTTAACAATTATGGACGTGTTTTTATCAGACATCTGTGGAAACCTATTCAGCGTTACAAAAACAATAAAATAAAAGACTGCAACTTGGACGAGGAAATGCCTCTAATGGTGGTTATCAGGTAGGTTTCCAAAAAGATTACAATAGATCATTTTCTTGCTCTTGTTCAGGAACAGCTGTACTTAAATCGAAAACTGTGTGTAGCCTTTACCGATTTAAAAAAAAAAAGCCTATGATTGCATTTCAAGAAAGCTGCTCTTGCCAATCATCAAGTTAAAGGCAGGTCTAGTTGCAGTGAGTCTGTTGAAAAGTCAATATAAGAAGTACAATGATTGTGCAAAAGCACGGTGCGAAATATGATAACGTGAATGTACGGGTAAGAAAAGTACTACGTCTTGTAAAACAAGGAAACGTTTGAACTCATGATTTAATTTCAATATTTATCAGTGATTCAGCTTAAGACAGGAATATTATAATATTATCGGAAACCTGTATAGATATACAAAACAAGCTGAAAGTTTCATATGATTCATTAAAGAAGTTGAAATTCTAAGTTAACACGGATAAAAGTAATATTACAGTGTTTTAAATCTTTTTCTCATCAAGAGAAAAATGCTTTTAATATGATTTAAGAATAAGGTTGTTAATGCATACTAGCACCCAGGACTGCATCTGACAACAAAATCCAGTCTTTTTCTTGCAGTGGCGTAACTCAGGAAAGATGGCCACATTATGAATGGGATTTTAGAGCTTTATGCACATATCAGAAATATTTCATGTATTTGAAAAGTTATTTGATGCTAGAGTGCAGCCAGTTCTTTTATATACCTCAGAAATCTGGGTTCTAAAACATTGTCCTCACATAGCAGAATCGCATTTATTTGCACTTACAAGTTTTGTTGGTGTCAGAGAGAGAACACCAAATGTGATGAGTTATGGAGACACTGGAAAATACCCATTACATATTGACGCATATATTACAGCCGTCAAATTCTAGCTCAAGACTATTAAATTGCATGAAAATGGATTACCATATAAAGCTTATTGATGCTGACTGTTGCATTTGGAAGAACAGGGACGACATAATTGGGTAAGTGAATGCTAGTCAAAGTATTTTTTTAAATTCTGATTTAGATTCGTTTGAGATCTATAACCAAAGCGTTGAATCAGAAAATGTTGTTGTAGGCTGTGTTAACTAAATATTAATAGACTGCCAGTGGCATGACTGGTATTCCCAATATCAACAATGGAAAAAGGTTTGAACATTACAGAATATTTAAATCAAACTATTTCTATGAAGAGTATATTTCTGTAGATATGAATAAATACGTAACAGCTGCTGTTTCTTTGTGATCGTTCTCTCAAGAGTTTTGTTTAATATCTGACACTGCATAAGTTACTAATGGCTACAACGACTGTGTTGATAAGCCTGGTTTTTGTTTGAATAATTAGCTTACATTAAGTGCTTTGCAAAATGTCGACTATGATCTATATTCTAAACAATGAGAGACTGCTTTCACTTAAAACAAGTTAACAAATCACAAATAACGTGCCTTGGTTTCAGTAATTAAAGTATTGCACTGTGTTTTCAACCAGTTGTAACTTAAAGGCCTGACAATGACCAAAATAAGAAACCGTTCTGAATCTTTGAATCTAGAGTCTGTCACATACACCATCGCCGCAAACCATTTATTTTCAGGTGTACCTAAAAGTTGACATAACAGCACACACACAGACATCAAGACACACACACACACACACACACACACACACACACACACACACACACACACACACACACACACACACACACCACACACATTTAAGCTGAAATGAAGCGTGCAATCTCCATCCATTCTTTAAATAAAAATAGCTTCCCTCTTTCTATTCTCTTTCAATTTATATTTTCTCCTATTCATTCATAATGCTAAAAACCAGATCCACGCGAGTAATGAAGGGGGAAAAGTGAGGGTGACTGGGAGAAACAGAATGCGTCTTCCACACGACCTTAAAGCCGTGAAGCCCACCTGCGCGAGCTGACCTTTGAACTCGACCCGATCTTGAAGGTAAACGATCTGCTTAGCAACGCTCGACGGCCATTTTGAACAGAAGTCAAACGAAACGTCAACCACGCGAGCGGTACAACCAGAGCAGAAACAAAATAATCGGATCAAATTTGCACCATAACGCTGCCATGTAGACTACTTTGATTTTAGCAAAGATGAACTAAGGTGCTGACAGGAAATGAAATCGCCAAAGGTGGCTGTTGAGTAGGCCTACAAGTGTGGGATTCGATCGTTTGTTCGGTTCTTGCCAGGTCTGCGTGTCTATGTGAATTCTATTGTTATTGTTGGAAAGCGGTGTCAGGAACGACAACTCCTACCATATCGAAATGTGTCGTTGGGGTTGCGAGTCGATGAGCACGGTAAGCGTGTGTGTGTGTGTGTGTGTGTGTGTGTGTGTGTGTGTGTGTGTGTGTGTGTGTGTGTGGTGTGTGCAACCATTGATTATTTGATAATACTGGACAACCATTTATTATTTTATGATACCGGCCTGTCCGTGTTACAGTGATGCGAACTCGTGTTTGTGCGTCCATGTCTGTATGTGTCTATATACACGTGTGTGAAAAAAACATAATTATGAAGTGTATGAATGTGTGTGTGTGTGCGCGCGCGCGCGCGCGCAGGGGGCACCCATGTTTTCAAGAATGTGTGTTGTAGTATGTATAAATCGTATCATGTGGGGGGGGGGCGGGGGGGGTGAGTATGCGCGTGCCTGTATGTGTAGTTATTAATTTTTTTTCTTTTAGTGTCCCTTCAGACGAGTGCTTTTAAACATAAACGAAAATGGGAAAAATATGGGGGGGGGGGGGGGGGGTCATAGTACTGAAAAATCAAATCGGCACACGAATATGAGGAAAATGAAAGGCTTGGACAGGCCTATGTGTGCCGTAGTGTGGTGGTGTGTGTGTGTGTGTGTGTGTGTGTGTGTGTTGTGTGTGTGACACACAGAGAGAGAGAGAAAGAAAGAGAGAGAGAGAGGGTTGTGTGTTGTGTGTATGTATGCATGTGTGTTGGGAAGAAGAATACGTTTACAAGTACATTGTATGTTACTTTTTTTTTTAATCTCCTCATGTATTGTTTCTTATATTATTCTAGGCAGATATGTAGATCAACAACAGCAAGTTTCAAAATTGGCCTTTAACCGATAGGCCCTAACTTCTCCTCTTGGAAGATAAAGCTGTACATCTGCCCGTTATCAGCCATAATCAAAAGGACTAAAAAGTTGTTGTCGTATATGACGTTAACGATGAATAAGCTGTAGGTCAAAGGAGAACGTACGAACGTGTTTTACCCTGTGACACCCTCACCTTTCCATCAGCTTCTTCAAATACTTAACCCTTTGACTCCCTCACCACATCCACCAACTGCACTGTACCTTTCACTCCTTCACCAGCTTCTTACTGGTGGATGGAGTGTAGAAATAAAAGGGTGACGTTTTTGCAAAAGCTGGTGGATAGGATGAGGGAGTCTACAGCTTTTTGCTGTAAGTCAGTCGCCGTAGTGTTAGTGGTTAGCGCAACAGATTACCGACCGTAAGGTTGTGGGTTCAAATCTCCATCAGTCTTTTCAAAATCACTGTAGGATTTTTCGGCTCCGGCCAGCTCCTACCCAAAGTTGACTACGCCATTGGGAAGACTGGGATCACGCAGTTGAGTCTCATCACGGATACGTCATTGAGGATATTGTTTAAATCCACCAACGGCTTGGTTGATGCCAGCACATACTATGATAATAAGCGCAAAGTACAACCCTGTCACGCAATCACAATGCTGGATGGAACTCCATAACATCATGATTATCATCCCCATCGTCGTCATCATCATCATCACATTGTAAAAATATCCCAGTTTCTGTAGCCACTAAGGTGCGTAGAGAAAATAGAACAAAACAAAACAAAAAGATTTGAACACAAAGGAAACTGCTTCAGTGCAATGACCTTAATAAAATCGTTTCAACTGTGTATACTATCGTGACTGAAAATGAAGAAAGTTGGTGGATTGGGTGATGGATTCAAAGGAATAATAAACGCCTTTTGTAAAGAAAAAAGAAATTATTGCATCTTTTCCGTGGGAGGTGTCTGTCTGTCTGTGTTCCCGTCTGTCTGTCCATCAGTCTGTCCGTCTGTCTGTCTGTCTGTCCGTCTGTCTGTCTGTCTGTCCGTCCATCCGTCTGTCTACCTATCTGTACTGTCTGTCTATCTATCTGTCGGTCTGTCTGTCTGTCTGTCTGCCTGTCTGTCTATGACAAGAATGATGAACAGTATCTTTTCAGCTTTATATCGATAGATCTTTACAATATTTCAGTCAAAACTGGATTTATAACAGTTTAGTCAAAGCTGTCGGTCATTGAGGAATTGTGGATGTATAAATTTGTAAGAAAACTTCAAGACTGATAAAGGTCACACTGATCACATCATCATCAGCATTGTGCCCTGCCACATGGCGTTGGCGATCATGGTCCTCCATACGAATCTACCCTTTGTCGCTTTGTCGCTGCAGGTACATCTCCCACCTCTCTGTCTTCAGCCACCCTGCAAGTCCGTCCAATGTTTTCTCCCTCGGTCTACCTGGTGTTCTCTTTCCCTCCAGCTTTCCTGTTGGACAGGTGCTCTAATTCCCCTCTTTTAAAATGACATATAAATGTTGCTTGTCTTTACCTAATCTTCATGAATGTTCTTTGTATGTTTGTCTCTTTCAAGACTGCCTTGTTTGTTTTCTTTGCTATCCACATGGAACTCTTACATTCTTCATAGAAACCACATTTCAGTTGCCTCAATCTTGTTCTGGCTTTCTTTGTTGACAGTCACGCTTGACAACCGTACAACAGTATCGGTTCTATATAACATTGAAGAACTCTCTTCCTGATGTTAATTGATAGGCATTGGTTGGTAGAACGCTTTTCGTTTTCTTGAATGCTGCTTTAGCTTGGCCTATTCTGCTGGCTATTTCTAATGTGCATGTGCCGTCTGAAGAGATGATTGTTCCCAGATATTATCAACTTGTCTCAATATCGTGCCATATACTGACCACATAAAGTACCTAAAATCAGCACTTTAGTGATAGGTTTTGAACAGCACTTTTCAGGACAACTTCTGACAAATCTGAAATGTTTTCACTGCTGTAACAGTTTATTTACGACTGTCCTCGAGGTACGCATGTACATGCAGATGTGTGCGTGTGTTTTTTTTTGTAAGAGTGTGTGTGTGTGTGTGTGTGTGTGTGTGTGTGTGTGTGTGTGTGTGTGTGTGTGTGTGTGTGTGTGTGTGTGTGTGTGTGTGTGTGTGTGTGTGTGTGTGTGTGTGTGTGTGTGTGTGTGTGTGTGTGTGTGTGTGTGTGTGTGCAAACGTGCGTGTGTACATACATATCAAACTGACTTCGCTGCTGCTTTTGATGTGAATGAACATGTTCTTCAGTTTCTCGTATCTTTGTGTCCTCTTGGTTTGGATGTCAGCGGTACCCAGAGAAATCAAAAGGACTGTAACAACAGATTTACCGCTCTATTCAGGCATTAAGCGAAAGTCTTGTGACATGGGAAATAACATACGTGCTGTATGTTGTTTCAGACGTTCATGTGCAAGTGGTGTGGCACGTGGTTCTGCAGGGAATGTCTTCGTGGTGCTTACCCAGGTCTGGCTAGAGAATCCCTAACCTGTCGAGTCTGCAATCAGGTGAGTTTTTTAATCACACCCCCATTGTCCCTGAAAACCGACAACACACACACACACTACAACACACACACACACACACACACACACACACACACACACACACACACACACACACACACACACACACACACACACACACACACACACACACACACACACACACACTCATAAACACACACACACACACTCACACACACACACACACACACACACACACACACACACACACACACACACACACACACACAAGACAGACACACACACACACACCTACACACATCAAAACAAAAGAAGGGGGATCGAGGGGGTGGAGATGGATATTTGGTCGGTGATGTCCCAGCAGTGCGTAGTCCCCTGTGATGGACAGACCCACGGCTGTTTGATATTACTAGCTCTTTGGACTATATCCCAAAGTTTGGAGTTTTGAAATTCGGTCAAGAGATTCATCAACTCCATATGCGCTTCTCTCAAATCTGTTGGTAATTATCTAGCATGGTCTTGACGTGGGGAGGGGTGGGTGGCGAGAGGGGTTAGGGGGGAACCAAATGAGACCTATGAATCACACAACGGACACCACCAGGATGACTGGAGCATTCAGATGGACAGCAAACAAACAGTTTTTATGTTGCAGGCTGAGACTGAATTCAAGATATCATGCTTTGAGCTCACAGCTTTTTCAGCAGAGCCGAACAGTCTGTGATGAAAATATGTGGCCCGTCTGAGAGTGGAATTCACGACCTCTATATAATAAAGGTTGTGGATTCGAATCCCCATCAGTCCGTTTAAAATCGTCGTGGGATTTTTTGGCACCAGTCGGCTGCTACCCAGAGCTGAGCGTGCTATGGGCTTATTAAGACTGGGACCACACTCTCGAGTTTCATCCACATAAGGGATGCGTCACTGAGGGAGGGTGTTGCTCAAGTCTCCTAAGCAGCACGTCAGGTGTCTCGAGCCTAATTGACACCTGGATATGTTAAAACAGTTAACCTGTCACACAGTCTCAGTCCTAGATGGAACTCCACGGCATCATGATTATCGTCCTCATCATCACCATCACCAAGGTATTGTAAAACCCGTCCCAGTTTCTGTGGCCATTAAGGTGGCTTAGAAAATGGCACACATATTAAAAAAAAAAAAAAAAAAAAAAAAAAAGGTGAGCACAAAGGAAACGTCCAAGTGTGATATTCCTGAAGAAAAAGTAAAATAAAATAGGAGTCCCGTGCTGTACCCGCTGAGCTATCGAGGGTTCTTAGAAAGACGGGGGGAGGGGGGGGGGAGATGCAGGGGGCGTCATACTCTGGCACTGGGACTCATAATAAACTGAATGGACATAGATGTGATTGGATGTTGAAGGGCCAGCATGGAGGCAATGTTACCGTGCGTAGCAGCACAGAACTTTAGGCAGAAATAATGGGATAGACATTGGTCAGCCAGAGATTTCCCCCTGCGTCCACTGGATAGGTCTTTTGGCCACGAGCTAAGAGCAAGGTGACCCATAGAGCGCTGAAATGAGGGGTACCAGGCCTGCAGGTGACTTCTAAGAAACGATGGTACCGTGCAGTGAACAAAAATGTCTGCACAGTCATGTATGTACATCAGACGTGAAGTGCTAACCTTTTGAGGTCCCTTCAGCACGAAGCTTTGTACCTGAACAGGATCGACCCTCAGCTACTGGAAGTCCGACAATTCCTCTTATGGCGCCTTGGCACGAGGGAGGAAAGCTACTGTCTGCATCTTCTTCTTCGAAGGAAGGCCATCAAAAGTCCGTTGTTGGGCGTAGGCCTTCCCCAGCTGCTTCTATTCACTTCGTTCCAGCGCTTTTCCTCTCCAGTTCTTGTCAAATCCATCTAGGTCGTCTCTCCATTTAGTTTTTGTCTTTCTCCTTTGCGAGTGCTGTCTCTTGGTATCCAGAACGTGGTTTTTGTTGTCCAACGATTGTCCATTCTCCGGGTGAGATTTCCTGCCCAGTTCCATTTCAGTTTGTTGATGGTTTCCAGGATGTCTCTCACTTTTGTTCTTTCTCTGATCCACTGAGCCGTTTTGTGATCTTTCCAGGTGATACCAAGCATGATTCTTTCGTGTGCTCGCTGCTTGATTCTTAGTTTCAAAGCAAGTTTCTTCGTTAGATTCCACGTTTCTCTATGTAGGTGAATGTGGCCAGAATGCATTGGTCGTAGACTTTTCGTTTCAGCTGGAGTTTTGTCATTCTTGAAAACCGAACTTGCTCTTTCAAACGCTTGCCAGTCAAGGGTTATCCTACGTTGGATTTCCTCCTCTTTGGAGAAGGATTCTCTCTGCATAATGACTCAGAAAACATTCTAGCCAGCAGAGACGGTCATAGTCATGAAGTGGGAC
>JAPXFY010000023.1:46683416-46703416 GCA_030674185.1 Monoplex corrugatus
GTCACCCACACCCTCTACCCCCAACCCTCCCACCCATCATTACCCATTGTCACCCACACCCTCTACACCCAACCCTTCCACCCGTTCATTCACTGTCACCCACACACCCTACCCAACCCTCCCACCCATCATCACCCACTGTCACCCACACCCTCTACCCCCAACCCTCCCACCCATCATTACCCATTGTCACCCACACCCTCTACACCCAACCCTCCCACCCGTCATCACCCACTGTCACCCACACCCTCTACACACAACCCTCCCACCCATCATCACCCACTGTCACCCACACCCTCTACACCCAACCCTCCCACCCATCATCACCCACTGTCACCCACACCCTCTACACACAACCCTCCCACCTATCATCACCCACTGTCACCCACACCCTCTATACCCAACCCTCCCACCCATCATCACCCACTGTCACCCACACCCTCTACACACAACCCTCCACCCATCATCACCCACTGTCACCCACACCCTCTACACACAACCCTCCTACCCATCATCACCCACTGTCACCCACACCCTCTACACCCAACCCTCACCACCCGTAGCTCATATCCCTTAACTTTCCCCTCCCTCAGTCACCCACACATCCTACCTCCACCCCTCACTTCACCAGATAATGATGATGATAATGACATTAACAATGATGATGATAATAATGATAAGAATAATGTTATCAATAATACAGTAGCAATGATAGTAATAATGGTAATCGTAATCATTATCGTAATAGTGATAATAGCAACAATGATAATAACGACAATAATGATAATAATATAATATAATGATTCTAGTTATGTTTATCCATGTTGAGAATGCTTGTATTTTACACACAAAGAACAGAACAGAACAGAACAGAACAGAAAGAAGGGGAAGGGGGGGGGTTGCCTTGTCAATATATCGATGCAATACAAACAGATGGCTACTACACCAATACATCAATGCAGCATAAACATAGGTCACTAAAAATGACGACAAATATATTTTCCTTTGATTACTGTGGAAGTTTGTGGAAACACGCACATGAAAATACACTCATATGCAAGGAAACAAGCAAGCAAGCAAGCAAGCGAGCGAGTACACACACACACACACACACACACCACAACACATACACATACACATACACATACACATACACAACACACCACGCATACATACAATATAAACACACACACATACACACACACACACACACACACACACTCACACACACACACACCACGCACGCACGCACGCACGCACGCACGCACACACACACACACATCTACACATACTGCAATATAACTGGACCTAAACGAGTCACAAGTATTGATTCAAGAATTACGAGGTTTTTCGAGGTAATCTTTGAAAATGAGCACACAACTGCTTTGTAAAACAAAAGTATCCACCCTCATTGCATCTGCAAAAACAAGCTATTTCCAAACCAAAATCCTGAATGCCTCTTCTTCAAAAGAACTCTTTACAACCATGAATCATCTCCTTGGCACACGAAAAGATTTACCTCTCCCAACAAAACACACAAATGAAGAACTCCCATCTGTATTCTCCAAGTATTTCACCACCAAAATACAAACTCTTCGTGACAGGCTTGACAGGACACCCTGTCAACCATGCCCACCTGACCCTTCCTTCTCTGGCACACCTCTCACTACTTTTACCCCAGTCTCACAAGAAGAAATTTTCAACACAATCAGATCCATGTCGTTCAAAACCTGCGAACTGGATCCTCTTCCAGGTTCTCTCTATTCCGACTGTCTCCCTACTCTCCTCCCATTCATCACTGACATCATCAACACTTCTTTTCAAACTGGAACTGTCCCAGATTCTTTCAAGTCTGCTATTGTTCACCCTCTCCTCAAGAAACACAATTTAGACCCAAATGAACTGAAAAATTACAGGCCTATCTCTAATCTCTCTTTCTTGTCAAAACTCCTTGAAAAGGTCGTCCTCAACCAGCTGAACTCTCACCTGTCTGCCAACAATCTCCTCAATCCTTTCCAGTCAGCCTACCGCCAGTGCCATAGCACTGAAACTGCCCTACTACACATTCTCAACAATCTCCTCCTTGCAACTGATACTGGCAAAGTCTCTCTCCTCACACTCCTTGATCTGTCTGCAGCCTTCGATACCATTGACCATGGTATTCTCCTTTCTAGACTTCATCATACTTTTGGCATCTCCGACATTGCTCTCTCCTTTTTCACTTCGTATTTATCAAACAGAAAACAAACTGTTCTCATCAATGGCACTTACTCTCAACCTGCATACCTGACCTGTGGTGTTCCACAAGGATCTGTCCTTGGCCCTGTTCTTTTCACTCTTTATACCTCCCCCCTGTCCACCATCATCAACTCCCACTCTATAAAACACCACTTCTATGCTGATGACACCCAACTTCAAGACAGTGACTCACCTGATAATATACAGCGCCTGTTGACTCGCACCACTGAGTGTTACTCGGACATTAAGAACTGGATGACACACAATAGACTTCAGCTTAATGACGACAAGACAGAAGCTATCCTCATTGGCACCCGTCAGAAACTTTCCCAGCTGCCTCCTCTTTCTCTCCCATTATGTAACACATCAGTCCCAATTTCTGATTCAGCTGAAAACCTTGGTGTCTGCATTGATTCTACCCTGTCCATGAACAACTTTGTTTCTCAAACTGCCAGATCTTGCTACTATCATCTCCATCGTATAAGCCTGATCAGGAAGTATCTCTCTGTCGAAACACCTGCAAAACTCGTTCTCTTCTTCATAATGTCTCGCATTGACTATTGCAATTCACTCCTGTCTGGTCTTCCTGCCTCCACCATTCCCATCTTACAGCGCATTCAAAACAATGCTGTACGCCTTGTACTCAAAAAGAAAAAAGCTGACCACATATCTCCTCTCCTGGCACAACTTCACTGGCTCCCTGTATCAAAGCGCATACAGTACAAACTAGACACCATGTGCTACAAAAGCCTCAATAACGCAGCCCCCGATTACCTGTCAAGCCTACTTGAGATCTATGTTCCCTCACGTACCCTCCGCTCTGCCTCCGATCCTCTGACTTTTCGCTTTCCACGCACTAAGCTCAATACCTATGGTCCACGAGCCTTCTCTGTTTCTGGTCCACTCTCCTGGAACAAACTTCCTCTCTCAGTCCGTCAGCAACCTACTTTTGCCTCCTTCAAGTCCGCTCTCAAAACTCACCTTTTCTCCTCTGCATAAAATCCTAACCTCACTCAACCCCCCTCTGCAGCCTGTCTCCGCTCGGAGGGGAATCACTTTGTTTTAATATATAATTGTATATGATGTGCTCTCTGTGGTTTTCCATTGGTTTTATTCTTGCTTTTATTGCTTTTATTCTTTCTCCCCATTTGTGGCCATGCGTGGTGTGTGTGTGTGTGTGTGTGTGTGTGTGTGTGTGTGTGTGTGTGTGTGTGTGTGTGTGTGTGTGTGTGTGTGTGTGTGTGCGTGTGTGTGCGTGCGTGCGTGTGTGCGTGTGTGTCTTTTCGGCGCTTGGATTTGATTTTGTCGAGATTTTGCGCTATATAAATATTGTAATTATTATGTATGCATGTGCGTACGTATGTATGTATGTATGTATGTATACGCTTAGATTTATGTATGTATGTATGTATGCATGTATACGCTCAGCTTAGATTTATGTATGTAAGTATGTATGCATGTATGTATGCATGTATACGCTCATATGTATGTAGGTGTGTATGCATGTATACGCTCAGCGCTTAGATTTGATTTTATCAAGATTTTGCGCTATATAAATAAAATATATTATTATTATTATTATTATTTTATGTGTTATTTCTGTTGGTCATAGTAGATTAACCGTGTGAAAGTCTGATTGCTGTCTCCATAATGTTGCACTATCTTTGTTGTCTTTGTTTTTGGTTGGTGTTATTGTTGTTGCTACTGCTGCTGCTGCTATATCGGTTTTTTTTAGGTTTTGTTTTGTTTTGATTTTTGTTTTGTTATTGTTGTTTTCAGAAAGTCTACTTCCTAGAGTGTGTTTTTAGTTTCTTTCTTTCTTTCTTTCTTTTTTCGTTTCTTTTTTTCCTATCTACACGTATTTTCATTTACCTTTGAAACTGAAATTATTTTGCCACGGAAAATTTCTTTGTTGCCGCAGATTCTTTTCCATGCGTAGTAAAAGCTTTGCACAGCCAGTCAATGTATGCTAAGACAGCCACGTTGTTGTCATGGACAATTGTTTTCTGGCCATGGGTTCTTGTACCCGAACTGTAGAAGTCTTACATTACCAAGTAAAAATTTCTTATACAAAACAGAGTTAATACAAGCATGCATTTTTAGCCCCAAGAAGGGAGAGTAGGTTTGTCTCTTATGACCAAAAATGCACACCTGCATTTATTAAGTTTATTAATACAGCCCCGAGCAGTTGTTTTCTTTTCATTTGTTGTTTATACAAAGTTGGTGCCAAAAATTGGCGTTAAAGTTTATGATTCCCGCTTGTCCAGACAAACGTAGCTTTGAATCAGATATTAAATTCACTGGGAAGTTGTCAAAGCAGTATTTTGTACTTGTTGAAATGCATATTTACAGCAATCTTCCTCTTCTGATCCCGTATGCAATATAATTTTAATGGAGAACGTGGGGTGGGTGTGGGGTGGATGGGGGAAGGGACTGATAAGACGGCAACTAGACAAGATCCTTCGTTTCAGTCTCTGCCATGCAGCCACAAGCAGCTTAGGCATGTCAAGGTTGGTCTGGTTTTTGTTATTTGTAACAATCTGTTCCCCAGTCCACAACGGTGACAGCCCCTTTCCAGGGTACACTGACAGACGGTCAAGGGCAATGTGTCATGGCAGGTAATGTGACCAAATCAAGCAAGCTTGCGTCATTTCACTCCTACCAGAAGCTGTTTTTCCGAGGGCCCACTAAAGTGATCGTTACAACAGATACACCATGTAAAATTCAGGCTACTCTCGCCGCGGAGAGCGTGTCACCGCAGTACAGAGCCACACACTTATTTCTGTATGCATGTATTTTTTTGTTTACCTATGACTGGAATTTTCTACATAATTTTGCAAGAAGCAACTACTTTGTTGCCATACAATCTGACCACATGCTGCACACGGACTTCAATTTATTATCTCATCTGGAAAACTGGACACAATTTGAAGTTTAACCATTCTCTAGCAGAGAAGAATAAGAAGGAGGTAGTCACGTCTCCAATTTTTTTTAACGTTCCTACTATTGTTGGAATGAGTATTATGTACGTAGTTTTGCCCAAACTATGCAGATGGCATGTTGCTGCACAGTCTGCAGACTCCATCTTCTGTGGACGAGTATGCGTGCAGCATGATAGCTGTTTTCCTGTTTCCCTAAAGCCATGGGACACTGACATGACTTACAGGATCTTTAACGAGAACATTTGATGTCCTGCATGCGTTTAATCACAAAGAAAGGAGTTAGGAACTAACAGGTCTGCACACATGTTGACCTGGGAGAACCGTAGAATCTCCACTCTTTAACCACAGTTAGAAGGTACCTAGACAGGATCGAACCCCGATTGGAAGTCCGACTTTTTATCATCTGTTACATGTCATTAACCAGTTCTGTTACATGTCGTTAACCAATTCTGTTATATGTCATTAACCAATTCTGTTACATGTCATTAACCAATTCTGTTACATGTCATTAACCGATTTCGCAAAAGAAACAGACTGATGGAGAATCTTGAGCAATCGTTCCTCGTTAACACGTCTACGTTTCTCCAGTACCATGTTGAGTGTGTACAGAAAGGGGTTTAACGCCGAGTTGAGCGGCAGAATCAGGATGGCCAGACCCACATTAACCTCCCCAGGGACGGGAAAACCCTTAAAGGCGAGAATCCCCAGCAACCCTACAGGGAACCAGCATAGAAAGTCAGAAACAGCCACAGTGATGAGTCGACGAGCGATGCTGAGGTCACGAGATTTGGTGCTCTCGTCTGTCAGTGCAAAGCGGTTGGAGCAGATGGCCATATAGATGGAGGCCTGTCCAGCAGCAATCAGCAAGAACAACACAAAATTAAGAACAATGATAACTCCAAAGGTATACGCCTGACCTGGAAACTCTCGTCTGGTAACAGGAAGGGGGATGCAGATTCTGGCCTGGCTGTAAAACTGCCAGTGTGATGTCACTGGCAGCAGAGGGAGAAAAGCTAGCAACAGACCAATCCACCACACTAGCAAGCAAGCGAACAATGCAGAGCTACGGTTGAAACGGAACGAACGGAAAGGGAACCGCAGTACAAGAAATCTGTCTAAAGTTATGAGACAAATAATAAAAGCTGACACTTCGCAGGATGTCAGTGACATGACACCCGCAGCATGACACGTGATGCTGTATCGCCACACCGTGTCTTGCCACACGTAACTACCAAGTATACCCGATCTGCAACCCCTATCACAGCCAGGTACACACCCATCAGAAAGTCAGACACACACAAACTGGTAACGAAGATGCCGTGTCCTGACTTCAGACTGGATCTTTGGAAAAACATTCGACCGACGAAGCTGGCGATGTTACCGACCAGTGCTATAGAACTCAGTACGAATAGAAAAAACCGGTAGATGTGAGATCGCAATAGAGCATCACAGGAAGAGATTTCGTCTTGAGGAGCGTGGCAGTTGGGACAAAGAATCCATTAGGAAGATCTGTGGACAGCACAGTTTATAGTTGTCACCATACACCTCTCCCAACTTTCTCAACCCTTTCAGCACCCCCACGAGGAAAGTAGGTCAGCGCGTTACCACGTACATCCAGCACGCGCAGATGACGTAGTGGTCGGAAACTGGTGACAGAAATGATGTGGCTGTGAGACAGGTTGAGGATCTGAACCTCGGGACAAGAAGACAAGTCTGTAATGTCCCCTTCTGGCAGCATTGTGGATGAAAAATCCAGAATGGAGAGAGCCTGGAGAGACACTCTGGGATGCGAAATCCACGTACTTAACGGGTTGCCTGCCAAGAACAGCATCTGCAGATTCAGTACGTTTCTTAATTCTAGAAACGAGAGGACGGTGATGTGATTGTCACTCAGATCCAAACTTTGTAAGTTAGGAAGCGTAACATTGCCCACACCGTCCAGCCCGCATCTGGCTACACTCATATGGATGAGCATCTCATTGTTAATGACATCAGGTTCATACCGCTGCCAGAAGCATCCAGAAACCGGAGTTTTGGAAACAGATGAACCGGAAAAGATTCTCTACAGATGAAAGACAGACCATAGCACGTGCATCGCGGGTCACTGTCAAGGTTGCAGAAGACTTCATCATCTTGCCGTGGGCAGTGGTATACCCCATCACACATGTATTCAGGGTGAAGGCAAATTTTAGACCCACGACATTGATAGTAACCAGGACATCTAAAACTATCACAGTCAGTTTCGTCCTTCCCTCCTTCACAATCGTGCACACTGTTACACAGAAGAAAACTGGGCAGGCAGTAACCGTTGTCTGGACATTGGAAATGAGTTTCAGGGCACAGACGTTTGTCACTGTTCTTGTTTGAAATTTGGATTGGTTTTGTATACAATATTCCCCTGTCATTGAAAAGGACGATGGCTGGGGCAATGTGAGTGCTTGCCAACGCTTTCTGGGAGTCTTCATTATTGGCCATGCATTCTTTCTCATCCACACCATCAGCACAGTCCTCCTGTCCATCACAGCGGAGAGAGATGGAGACGCACTGTCAAAAATATAATGATATGATATGGCACGATACGGCACACATTTATTTCTCTCTCTCTCGCTCGCTCGCTCCTCTCGCTCTCCTCTCTCTCTCTCTCTCTTATACACACACACACACCACACACACATGGACACACACACATGGACACACACACGGACACACACATACACACACACACACACACACACACACACACACACACACACACACACACACACACACACACACACACACACACGCATACACACACACACACACGCAGGGGCTCGCAAACGTATAATACAAACACAGCTTTATCCTGGAAAAATACAAGAATATGTAAAACAATAAGTAAATAAATCAGAGTCCAACAAAAAAAGACAGTAAGTAAACCAGGCACTAATAGAAAAACAGAAAGTAAACCAGAGTCTAATAGACAGCAGTAAGTAAACCAGAATCCCATAGAAAAGAATACGTAAACCAGAGTGCAATACAAAAAAAAGTGAACCAGGGTCCCGAAGAAAACAAATAGTGAATCAGCGTCCAGCACAAAACAGTAAGTAAACCAGAGTTTAGTAGAACACAGTAAGTGAACCAGAGTCCAGCAGAAAACAATAAGTGAACCAGAGTCCAGCAGAAAACAATAAGTAAACCAGAGTTCAGAAGGAAAGAAAAAGTGAACCAGAGCCCAGTAGAAAACAACAAGTGAACCAGAGTCCAGTAGAAAACAACAAGTGACCAAGTACAGCAGAAACAAAAGTGAACCAAGTCCAGTAGAAAACAAAAGTGAACCAGAGTACAGCAGAAAACAAAAAGTGAACCAGAGTCAGTAAACACAGTGAACCCGAGTACACAGAACAAAGTGAACCAACCAGTAAAACACAAGTAACCAAGTACACAGAAAACAAAAGTGAACCAGAGTCCAGTAGATAACACTAAGTGAACCAGAGTCCAGTATATAACAATAAGTGAACCAGAGTTCAGTAGAATAAAGTAGGTTAACCAGAGTCCAGTGGATAACAGTCAGCAAACTGGACTCCAGTGGAAAATAATAAGTACACCAGAGTCCAACAGATAACAATAAATAAACCAGATTCCAACAGAGCATAATATGTGAACCAAAGTCCAATCTAAACCAGAGTCCAACAAAGGGCAACAAATACACCAGAGTAAAAAAAACAACAAAAACAAGTGAACCAGAGTCCAATTAAAAAGAAAAGTAAACCCCAGTCCAACAAAAGGCAGTAAGTACATAGAAGTGCAGTAGAAAATAAAAAATGAACCAGAATCCAACAGAAAACAATACAGTTAACCAGAGTCCAACAAAAGGCAGTAAGTACACCAGAGTCCAGCAGTAAACACAAGCAAACCAGAGTCAAACTGAAAACAATAAAGGAAACCAAGCCGTCCAACAGAAAATAGTAAGTGAACCAGTGTCCAGAATATCCAAAGCAAAGACAGCACAAACGACAGCTCGAGTCAGAGCCTATTGATAGTAATAATTAACACAAAACTGACAGTATGTAATGTCACACCTGCCTAAAATGTCAAATTAAACCATAAAACGATAAAAACTTATATATAGTTGTCATCATGTTTTACAATTCCACAGTATAAACAAATGTATCATAAAAGCGACTTTAATACATGATCACTCTCACAGCTGAAAACAAAAGCTTATAAACAAACTAGTCAGCAGTGGCCATTTTGCTCACATGATGAAAACATGATGTTTGATTTCAATCGCAGCACACAACACAAAAACTGGTATGTTTGCTGCCTATCTTAATCCTCAAATCATTTTGGTGATGTCAGCGTTTTACAGGTCCCCTTTATTCCTTCCCAATGTCAAATTCGTTAAAGTGACTTCAGGGGAACTAACAATTCCACTTCTAACACTGTATTACTACTATCCTTATCTAATAACCTGTTTTCAAGTATTACGTTCTGTGGGTTGAGATATACTTGACTAGAAAAGAGGAATTCCATTGGTCTTATTTCAATAATGTGTGTTACTAACGCCACTATCCGAGAAAGGGGAAGTTATTACTCTGACATCCGAGAAAGGGGATTGTTAGTTCCCTTGAAATGATATGAAGCGAATTAACGTTAACAAATGTGACACTTTGCTGGCGTACGAAGACTGGCATGGCCTCAAAAAGTTTGCTGGATAACTGCAGGCAAATTTGAGTGGCGAGCATATGGAATTGTCCGAGTGCGATAAATCCTGTTTGAACAGACTCCAAACAAATTTCTAACCGAACACTCATTGTCAGTTTGGTATTTTGTAGTTTTGACATAATATAGTACTGTAAAAGACAGAAAAGACTACCACTGAAGGCATACAACACAGCAATACAACACCTGTTGAAAGTCACAGACAATGGACCTATGATCACCACACAGGTTGTGCAGACAAAAACTCTCATCACTTTGGTCATGACAGTCAGGCCTATGGTCACACACCAAACTGTACGACACACTCTCCCCTCCTCCCGAACAGGAAAAACTGGGCGGAAACGATGTCAAGTTCGCTTGACACGCAGAAGCGGAAGGCAGGCCCCAAGACTCGCGTGAAGTCGCGGTCGAGTGATGAAAATTCCCGCACTCGGTGGTGACGTCACAAACCAGAAAATTATGCGTCAGATGACCAAAAGGACAGTCAAGTAAAGTCACATTAGACCAATCACGAGGCAGGGTCAAAATGTCAGAAAGAGTTGGTCTATTATTGATGTGCTTACTATCAGGGCTCATGCCTTTCTGAAGGGACGGTTTTTCCTCGCATAGCAGAAGGAAGTTGGTGGCTTGCGTGCACCGCCACAAGTAGACGTTGTTCTCTGAAGTTAAGATGCCACATTCTGGGGGATGTCTCTTCTGACAACTCTTGTCTTCTGATGAGTTATAGATTTTGAAATATCTCATGTAGATGATAGTTCCATCCTCCCGTTGGTATGTGTGTCGGTATCTGAGTACAGTACAGTCAAGCCAAGTCAATCTTTGTTATGTCTGAACATAAATTATACACCGAGCATCATTCACATATTTCGAAAGAAAAACAAAACATAGAATGAAATAACGACTAAATAAAGTAATCCAAAACAAGTGCGATCGCCTGCGATCAAGCTAACAGGAACCAGAAAAACACGAAATTAGAATCAGAACGCGTATTTGATACAGCAAGACAAGACAGGCGCAAATGTTCGGTCAACTGGCCTTTGTCAAGCGTGAATGTAAGATCGCAAACAGACACCAAATACAAAATTAGGAGAAAAAATTGAAACTTCCTTGCTTTTTACAATGGGAGAAGAGGCCTAAATGAAATCGCAATGTGTTTGTGAGTAATTGTAAGAAGTGGGGAGAGAGGAGGCAAATATGATGTCAGAGTTCAATGGCAACAGTGAGGGTAATGACTTTTATGATCAGCTATGTAACGATGATGGCTGGCAAAAGTAAAGGTTGTCCCATGACCCCGAGACCTCAGTGAGGTGGTAGATACCTCACTTTTCTTAAGGTCAAGTTCGGGGGGTGGGGGTGACCATCTCTTGCCCCTTGCTGCTTTGCCTTCCCCAGCTCTGATCAAGGTCAGATTGTAATCACAGCTGGGAGCATAATATAACAGTGCCTTTCTGCAACTGGACGAAGCAACAGGGAAGTTTCTTTTTCACATAATTTTTTTTATATCTGGTGTTTGTTTGTTTGTAATCTTACGCTTGACAAAGGCCAGTTGGCCGAAAATGTGCGCCTGTCTTGTCTTGTTGTATTAAATATACGTTCTGATTCTATTTTTGTGTTTGTCTAAGAACTATCATAGAGAGGTCAATCGATAGTCAACTCATCATCATCATCATCGCTATAATCATCATCGTCATTTTTCCCTCTCATGGGGTAGCCTCTCATTAGAGCAAGAACTATTGTAAACTCAAATGAACAAAACATGGTAAAATTCCAAACAAAACAAATTATTTGGTCATTTATGAACATCACAAGAAAAGGTTTGTCTTGTTATATTGTTTAGTCTTGTCTTGTCTTGGCGTGCTTTATTTTATCTAAACATATCTTTTCTCTTGTGTTGTCTTTTGTCTTGTTTTCTTTTATTTTTAGAATAATAACTCGAGCGCTCACACACACACACACACACACACACACACACACACACACACACACACACACACACACACACACACACACACACATACAGACATATACACACGCACGCACGCATGTACGCACGCACGAACACACACGCACACACACACATACACGTGTGCGCACGCGCAGTTTAAATACACACACAAGCCAGAAAGCATGGTTATCTGCCTTGATCTACCAAACCGAGAACACGGTTACCTGCCTTGGTCTACAAAACAGTAAGCATACTTATCTACCTTAGACCATAAGACAGAAAGTACGGTTATCTGCTATAGGCCACAAAAAGAGAAAGTACGGGTCTTTGCCTTGAACTACAAGACAAAAAGCATGATTACCTGCCTTTGTAAGCAAAACAAAGCGTGGTTATGTTTTGACTGCCAAGGCAGATAATCGTGCTTTCTTGTGGAGCTGAAGTCTGCCAAGGTAGATAACTGTGCTTTGGGGGGTGGAGGGTGGGGCTGAAGTTTGCCAAGGTAGATAACTGTGATTTTGTGTGGCGCTGAAGTCTGCCAAGGCAGATAATCCTGCTTTCTTATGGAGTAATCTTAAAACAGATAGCCGTGCTTTCGTATGGTGCTGAAATCCATTATCCTTTCTTAACCTGCTTCATAACTTACATGTGAGCAGATTCAGACTTGCTGATTGCACGCCCACGAACCTCGGAAAGAATATGTTCGTATCTTTTTGAGAGCCGAACAACAGCAGTATACTCTTGATACGTGTTGAGCGAAGATAGCTGCAAACCTTTCTCGTAACACGTCCTCCTGGCTTCAATCCACGTCACTTCCTGATCCGGGTTCACCAGCATGTGGCAGCTACTGTGAGCTGGGAAAAATCCGGGTTTGCAAGGACACTGAGCGGTTTCGGAGGAACCTGAGCACTCCGTGTACGGACAGTCTGATTCATCTTCGTTGCAAAGGCAATCAGATATTAAGTTACAGAACAAATGCGGGGAGAATTCACTCCAGTTGGATACTGAACAGTTCCATTTACTGTCTGAGTTCTGCTGAGGTTGTAGAAAATGCTGTGAACAAACTCAGCTTCATAGAAATCAAATCCAATATTGCTATGGATCGGGGTGAGTTGCGATAAACGAGAAGCGAATATGGACATAGGTGCTTGCGCACGCACACCCTCACACAAAACACACACACACACACACACACACTCACACACACACACACACACACACACACACACACACACACACACACACACACACACACACACCACACACACACACATCACTCGCACACACATACACACACTACACGCATGCACGCATACACATGTACGCACACAGTGTGAGAAAGAGACACACGCACGCACACACACACACACACACACACACACACACACACATACACACATCACAAAAGTACACACACACACACACATACACACACACCCTCTACAAAATAACATACAAACAAGAGATACACCTTACGACACACACATACATAAAACACGCACGCACTCACTCACACACACACACACCACACACACCACACACACACACACACACACACACACACACACACACCACACATACATACACACACACACACACACAGACACACACACACACACGCACACACACATGCATACACACACACACATACAACACACACACACATTCACACACACACACACAACACACACAGCACACAAATACCACACCACTACACACACACCACACACACACCCCACACACACACACACACACACACACACAGATAGGAGAGAGAGACAGAGAGACAGAGACACAGAGAGAGAGAGAGAGAGAGAGAGAGAGAGAGAGAGAGAGAGAGAGAGAGAGAGAGAGAGATTATCACCAGATGAAAAGTGAACAAGAGACGAAAGCCTGTTCCATACTGACGGGATCGCTCGCTCTTAAAACGTACACGAAGTATGCTTATATCAAAAATCGACGCTTGTGGAGATTTGAACCCACAGACAGTCATTTCCTTCGTGTATGTGGAAGAAGACGAGGCCATCTGGTAAATTTCGACAAAATCCTGGTCACATGATCGCAGGAACCAATCATTAGTGTACACGTCTAAAACAGGAAAGCTGATCATGATCACGTGGTTCTTAGGCACCAACAGCTCTTTCCATTCGTCGATGTTATTGCGATATTTCCATCCTCTGTCCAATCTGAATGTTTGAACTATGCCTGCACACATGAACATATGACCTGTGTTCTCAAAAAGCACTGATGAATGGCACAGAGTTACGCTAGAGGCCCGATAGGATAATAAAGATTCAGATGATGACAACTGCAATTTTTTGCGTTTTAGATGCTACAGCTCTCCCTTCTATTATTTCACGTTCATATTCTTTAAAAAAAAAAATGCAAATATTAACAAAAAGACAAATTTAGTGTTTTCTTTACTGTTCTCGACCAGCAAGGGATACAAAAAAATTTTCAATGATATAAAGCTGCTAAATATACTGTATTTTGTCTCATTTTAAGTTTATGTTACGTTGCATTGAGACTCAAACCTGTTTTGTCATTTCGATCAGTTGTATGAGCAAAATCTTTGAAGTTTATTTATCAAAACGACGGATTCTGTGTATAAAACTGAAAGGAGCCAAATGCAACTGAAACATGATTTTAAGAGAATGGGTCCTATACATGTATGCACATGTAGGCGTGCACAAGCCAAACACACACACACACACACACACACACACACACACACACACACAATATATCATATAAACTAAACAAAAAACCTACCCACACCACACACACACAACACAACCACACACACACACACACAAACACACAACACTACACTACACACACACTCACACAAAACACAATTACACACACTCCACTTTAAGCAAAAATTCTACATAAATAATGGTTTACTTTGAGTGTTATCTATCCTTTTAAGCATATTCTATCTAATCTTTCTGTATCTATCTATCTATCTATCTATCTATCTATCTATCTATCTATCTATCTATCTTCTATTTTTCTTTCTATCTATCTATCTATCTATCTATCTATTTATTCTATTCTATCTATCTATCTATCTATCTATCCCATAATGAAAGAAGAAGTTAGAGCAGCATTGAAAAAGATGAAACCAGGAAAAGCCCCAGGACCAGGACAACATTATACAGAGATGATTGAAGCCCTGGAGGAATTCGGTATAAAAAAATAAGTCCTCCTAAATGAAATTTATGACACTGGAAAAATCCCCAAAGATATGTCAACATCAATTTTCATTGCACTTTTAAAGAAGACAGGGGCTATAGAATGCGAACTCCATCGCACAATCAGTTTGATGAGTCATGTAACCAAGATCCTATTAAGAATAATTATTATGGGTACAAGGAATAGAATCAAAAGAAATAGCAGATGAACTATGTGGATTTGTGGAAGGAAAAGGAACTATTAATGCCAAATACATCCTAAGAACTATCATAGAGAGGTCAATCGAGGTGAACAAGGATTTATATTTATGCTTTGTTGACTATACCAAGGCTTTCGATCGGGTAAGACATGAAGAATTGATCAACCAACTAGAAAGACTCAATATTAACCCTTTGACTCCCGCACACTATCTACCAACTGCAAAAACTTAACCCTTTGATTCCCTCACCATATCCACCAGCTTCCTGCAGGAAGGTGGTAGATAGGGTGAGGGATTCAAAGAGTTACGTTTTTGCTTTGCTAACCTGGTTGGCAATGCAGGATGCTGGTGGACAGGGTGCGGCAGTTAAAGGGTTAATGGAAAAGATCTACGAATAATCAGAAATATGTATTGGGAACAAACAGCTGCAATGAGAATAAAAAACGATATAAGCTCTTTCCAAAACATCAAAAGAGGAGTCAGACAGGGTTGTGTTTTGTCACCAGATCTGTTTTCACTTTACAGCGAAAACATCATGAGAAACCTAGAAGAAGACCCTGGATTAAAGGTTGGAGGAAAAATGATAAACAACATTCGATACGCAGGTGACACCGTGCTAATTGCAGAAAATAAAAGGGACCTACAAAACGTGATTATAGTTGAAATAGAAATCAAAGGTAAGGGGTTGGAACTAAACAGCAGGAAGACTGAAGTCATGGTGATCAGTAAAAAACATGAAATCCCGTCATGCAAAAATGCAAAATAACAGCAAACGGCACAACCTTGAGACAGGTTGATAAATTTAAATATCTGGGAACAATCATTTCACCAGACGGCAGATGCACTTCAGAAATAGCCAGCAGAATCGGCCAAGCCA
Source organism: Monoplex corrugatus (assembly GCA_030674185.1). NCBI lineage: Eukaryota > Metazoa > Mollusca > Gastropoda > Littorinimorpha > Ranellidae > Monoplex > Monoplex corrugatus. The sequence continues at coordinate 46,699,517 of JAPXFY010000023.1, forward strand.
AAACAACATTCAGAAGATGGAAAGCATTCTTACCAACAAATGAATATCAATTAACATCAGGAAGAGAGTTCTTGAATGTTATATAGAACCAATACTGTTGTACGGTTGCGAGGCGTGAACAGTCAACAAGCAAAGCCAGAACAAGATTGAGGCAGCCGAGATGTGGTTTCTAAGTAGGATGTTGAGAGTTCCATGGACAGCCAAGAAAACAAACGAGACAGTCTTGATGGAGGCAGACACAAGTAGATCATTCATAAAGAAGATTAGGAAAAGGCAGGCAACATTCATAGGCCATTTTATGAGGAAAAGGGAATTGGAACACCTGGTCACAACGAGAAAGCTGGAGGGAAGGAGAGCACCGGGTAGACCCAGGGAGAAAATACTAGACGGACTTGCAGAGTGGATGAAGACAAGAAGGGTGGAAGAGATGTTTGAATCAACAAGAGATAGAGACAGATGGAAGTCCATAATCGCCAACGCCATGCGACAAGGCACCTGATGAAAATGATGATCTATCTTTCTATCTATCTATCTATCTGTTTGTATGTCTGTCTATCTATCTATCCATTTGTCTATCTATCTGAGTGTCTGTCTATCTAGCTATTCACTCGGGTTTTTTAATCATCTGCTTGTTTGCTTGTTGTTGATATTTTTAAATTATTTGTTTGGTTTGTTTGATTTTTTTTATATCGTTGTACTTCCATGTTTTCGATGGACAGAGTTTGACATTTTCAATAAAGGAATATGTGTGTAAAGTTACGTACTTATTGACTTAGATTCATTTATCTATGTATTTATTTGTTGATACAAATTTTGTCAATCTTTAGTAAAAGATATCTACCTGTAAATTGTCTTTATTTGTATATTCGTTTATTTGTTGATATGATTTTTTAAAAATCTATTTCATACAGTTTTCTATACTGGAAATCTGAACCAGCCTTGGTTAGTTGCACTGATTTCAGTTCCCAAACCCTTTGCTGTGACGATAACAGTTAACTTGTTTAGGACGTTCACAGGTTTCGCCAAACATCTCACGAAGAATAAGACATTTAAACCTTTAGCTCATGTGATGAGGGGGCAGGTTTTCTGTTTGTCAAGCTTCACGTAAGCCCACACCAAGACCTTGAAACTTGAACCTTGAAAACACGTTAGTAATCACGGATAGTAGTATTAGGTCCCACAGGACCTGTCATTCAGCTAGTCCTACATACGTGCTATAGATATATACAATGCTGGTTAGCGCAGAGGGAAAGTTCCCGCCTTTCATGCGGATTGCCAGAGTTTGATTCTGGTTCGGAAAACTGTGTGTGGTCTCCATTCCACCCGTATATTAGTAACTACCTAACCCTATACAGGGTTGGGGAAGATAAAGCAGCGAACAAGCGGAATGGGATACACCCTGACAAAGCTGTTCTGTGAATAGGAAGGTCTCTATAGCTCATTGCCCTACGACAAGCTTTAGAGTAAGATACTACCTGTACAATGTTTTACCCCTCTTCTTACGTTAAAAGGCTAAGTGCAATTTGTGCACAAACTGAATCAAAATAACTGTACATTTATACACATACACACACACACACACGCGCGCGCGCGCGCACGCACGCACGCACGCACGCACACACACATACAAACACACACACACACACAAACAGTGAGAGAGAGAGAGTTCAATTGAGAGAGAGAGAGAGAGAGAAGAGAGAAGAGAGAGAGAGAGAGAGAGAGAGAAAGCTGAAACGCATGAAAATGAAACAAGAACGTGTATCCAATTGATGAAACAAGACAGGCGCACATTTTTTTATCAAGTGGAGTGCACGCAACAAAAGACAACAAGGAAACAAAATCTCTAGATTTAGGACAAAAACAACAAATCAGATCAATTGTCTGATAGTCCGTGGAGCAGGAGAGGATAACTGTGTTTGCAGACCTGACTGCAGCATTGTCTGCTCCGTTCACTGTCTACAAAACCATGTTCACTGAATCCATTGTTTTCGTTATAAAGTGAAAACAGATCTGGTAACAAAACACACCCTTGTCTGATTCCTCTTTAGATATTTTGGAAAGAGCTCATATCACTTTCAATTCTCGTTGCAGCTGTTTGCTCCCAATACACATTTCTGATTATTCGTAGATCTTTTCCATCAATATTGAGTCTTTCTAGTTGGTTGATCAATTGTTCATGTCTTATACCCTTTTCTATCGCTTATACAATGGAAACTATTCCTACTGCTCCACATTCCACTGACTCAGTTTCACAACCTTGGGCATAATCACACGTAAGTTGTACACAAATCATACTTAACATGACTTGTCCATTCCTGACATTGAAATATTAACATTTTCCAAACTTTAAAAAAAATTCTTTGAAGATCTCTGCCAAGAACACACGATACTATTCACAGTTGTCACATTTATCTGCAGGTTTGACGACACTGTCTTATTCTACTTACTTCCTACAGTATGCAAAGCAAATAATCACATTATTCTCTCAGCATGTACTTGGCCGAATGAAAATATGTTTCAGCTGCCTTCATATTATTCACAATATACAAGGAGAGTTATCTTTCCCAGTTCAACAGAATATCAAGGAAGTTAGGTGATCTGGGGGTTTTCCCCCCCGTAATTCTAGTGATTTCGTTTCTTTGCTCTCTTTTGTGTATGCTTGACAAACTCCAGGTGGCCGAAATTTTGTGTCTGCCTTGTTACGTTAGTTGTTGTTCTATTTCAGCGTGTCCACTAATGGTTATTTATGGATTTTTTTAGGTGACAATGTTTAACTTAGTTTTTGTAAACAAAATCTGTGTTTGAGGTGTTTTTGTTCATATATTTATTTCTTTGGCTATCTGGTTTTTTTTTCTCTATTTATCTAAAGATCTGTGTGCGAAGATATGTTTTATTTATATTTCACTAACAATTTAATTCTTTTGTAAATTCTAAGTTTGCTTCCATAAGTACTTATCTGTGGATAAAGTGTACTTATTTATTTATTTATCCTTTCATTCATTTATATGTATTCATATTCATCGACTACGTTTATTAAATCTAAAGACACTATTTCAGTAAAAAAAAAATCGGTCTTCAAAAATTTCGTTCAATTATGTATTTGTCTATCTATCTATCTATTTATCTATCTATCTATCTATCTATCTATCTATCTACCTATCTATCTATCCATCCATCCATCTATCTATCTATCTATCTATCCATCTATACTCCTAATCATAATTTAAGGGCCACTTCTTCCTTCCTCTCTAATTTTAAGTTGAAATAATTGACAATGTTTAGAATGGATTCTATGTTTTATTTCATCATTTCCACACCTGTTTTGGAAAAAGAAATTAGCACAATGACCCATTAGTGAACAGCACAATGCATTTAAAGGAACATCCCCCCCTTTTCAAAAAACAGAAAGTGTCAGATTTGGCCAATCTGTTTTCAATATCGCGTGTGTCCTCCCCGAGCCTGGATGCATGCTTCACAGCGCCGATGCATCGACCCCACAAGGGTACGGAGTGTGTCCTGAGGGATGGCCGCCCACTCGATCTGCAGGATGTCGACCAGCCTGGCCAGGGTGCCCGGTGGGGGGTGGTTGTCCCTGATGCGCCTCCCGAGCACATCCCAGAGGTGTTCAATTGGGTTCAGGTCAGGTGAGCACGCTGGCCAGGCCATACGGACGACTTCATGCTGCTCCAGGAAGTCGGTCACAAGGCGTGCTCGATGCGCAGGTGCATTGTCGTCCTGGAAGAGGCGCCTTGACCAAGGTCCACAAGCGCAGGCAGTGCCACGGCCGCCAGAACCTCGTCCCGGTACCGGACCCCGTTCAGGATGCCGTCAATGGGGAGCAGGGGGGTCCGGGTACCACGGCTCATGCCACCCCACACCATCACCGACCCGCCGCCGTAC
>JAPXFY010000023.1:46710916-46713416 GCA_030674185.1 Monoplex corrugatus
GGTATAAAGTGTTCTGAAGTCTGTAGGCTCTCAGCGCGCTTCAGTAGCTCAGCTGGTTGAATCAGATCCACATGCCAGAGGTTGTCTGTCTCGATGACAAACACAGACCACAAGTCATGGCTAAGTGCTTAGGTTTTGGAGCCAGTTGTCTCGCTGGATTTATAATACACGATGATCAGATTTGGTACATTAACACTTTTACTCCTGCATCTTCATCATTATCATCATCAGGTGCCCTGCCGCATGGCGTTGGCGATCATGGACTTCCATCTGTCTCTATCTCTCGTTGCCCCAAGCATCTCCCCCACCCTCCTCGTCCCCAGCCACTCTGCAAGTCCGTCCAGCATTTTCTCCTTGGGTCTACCTGGTGCTCTCTTTCCCTCCAACTTTCCCGTTGTGACCAGGTGCTCCAAATCCCCCTTCCTCATAAAATGGCCTATAAATGTTGCCTGTCTTTTCCTAATCTTCCTTATGAGTGATCTACATGTACGTGTGTCTGCCTCCATCAAGACTGTCTCGTTTGTTTTCTTTGCTGTCCATGGAACTCTCAATATTCGTCTTAGAAACCACATCTCGGCTTCCTCAATTTTGTTCTGGCTTTGCTTGTTGACTGTCCACGCCTCGCATCCGTACAACAGTATTGGTTCTATATAACATTCAAGAACTCTCTTCCTGGTGTTAATTGATAGGCATTTTTTGATAAGAATGCTTGTCATCTTCTTGAATGCTGTTTTGGCTTGGCCGATTCTGCCGGCAATTTCTGATGTGCATCTGCCGTCTGATGAAATGATCGTTCCTGTGTCTTGTCCACCAGAATTCTGCATTGTCAGCAATGCTAGCAAAGCAAAATCTTAACCTTTTGACTCTCTTACCCTATCAACACAGCTTCCTGAGCATATGGTCTCTTCACTTCTCAGAACAACTGAAGACAATTGTGGACGTCCTGCAATCCACAAATAAAGCAGGAATACTTTTGGCCGTAGATTTTTGGAAAGCATTTGATGGTATATCCAAAGACTTTATGCTACTTGCTTTCGGAAATTTGGGTTCGGCACTGACATACTGAAATGGATACTAGTTCTTGAGGAAAATGCTGAAAGTTGCATAGTGTATTGTGGATGGCTGAGAGCACCGTTCTCTGCTAATTCTGGAATAAGACAAAGTTGTTCTTTCTCGCCACCAGCCTTTGTTATAGGTATTGAACTGCTGACGGCTTGAATTAGGAAAAAGTACAGATATCAAAGGGATTGGGTTTACTTTTTAACAAGGCACAGTAATTTGGAAATGGCTTTTGAAATAGGCTGATATGCTGATGATATCAGTTAATAAGAATACTACAAGGGTGCGGATGGGACCTTGAGCACCAATGCCTCGACACTCTCCGGACAATCACCTCCCAAGCTCCTGACGCCACTCAATAGTCATTTCATCGAGCAAAGGGGACTATGGCAGCCCGCCCTATCACCAGCTTGTATATAGTAGCTGCCAGCTCCTTTCACCATACTATAGTTTCGACAGTTAGCAGTCGGAAGCTCCCGACGTTGCCTCACTTCAACCACAGGAGTTGTCTGAACGGCCACGAAAATGGCCAGGCATGATGCTCCAGACACAGCCCATTTTGCTGTTCAGCAAGGTCTGACATGCCCCGAACAGGATTCCGAGTTCACCGTCTTTCCGAGCTGCCAGCAGGTCTTTGCCTGCGATCATCAGGCCTGATTCATTGAAGTCAGCGGCCAACCACAAGCCAAAGTTAACAAGAAACACACCAAGAGGATGCAGATGGGACCCAGGGCACCAATGCTTCGACACTCTCCAGACAATCACCTCCCACACTCCCGACGCCACTCGACAGTCATTTCATCAAGCAAAGGGGGCTGTCCATGCGTTGCATGACCCATTCGGATTCAGTTACCTTGTTTACAAACCGAATGGCAAGGTGGGGAGATATCAAACCCCGGGATATCACAATGTATCTTTACAAGCCATCAGACACGTGTTAGATCTGCAAAATGAATTTGTGTGGTGTTTTTTTTTCCCAGACTACAGGTAAATAGAAAGAAAACGGATCTGATGTGTTTTGAATCGGAAAGAAAATAACGGACGATTTTGTAGACGTATATGTTAAAAGGGAATAGAAATTCTGGGCATAGTTTTTTGTATTATCACTCGTGCAGGGTGATTGGTGAAAACTGGACGCACAGTATCGATAACATCTAACGGGTGATTGGCAATACTAATAGGAAAAATAAAAACAACAAACAAACCAAACGTAACTCTACATTATTGGACAAATTTGTCATGAAACACCTGCCTTGTTTCACAGTTCGTATCTGTATTATAATCGATATGTTTGCTTGATCATGTGTTTTGTATGGTTAACACGCTGCTGTTTTGCTTGAATTGGAGAAAGAAAAACTGTAACAGTTGTTTTTGTTTAAAGCCCAGTCGACTGCGTAAAGCCATATGTGAACAAAAATCTTTCACACCAATAAGAACGAAC
>JAPXFY010000023.1:46715916-46798416 GCA_030674185.1 Monoplex corrugatus
ATGCGTGTGTGTATGTGTGTGTGTGTGTGTGTGTGTGTGTGTGTGTGTGTGTGTGTGTGTGTGTGTGTGTGTGTGTGTGTGTGTGTGTGTGTGTGTGTGTGTGTGTGTGTGTGTGTTAAGAGGCTAATAAAACATGGCAGTAGCTTGGGTCATGATTATGTACCATGTGCGTGTTTCTTTGACTTGCTCCATTTCCCTGCACTTTGAGAACTCCTGGCAGAGTTAGGCAGAGTTAGGCAGAGCGCATATGCAGGTATCCGAGTGCCATGAATCTTTTTTTGAGCAAATTCAAGTTCTAATTCACTAATTCACTGCAATTTATTGAGGCCTAGTTGGCAGAAAGAACAGCATCTCCCCCCCCCCCCCTTCTCCCCCGTGGGAATTCCGGGAGCTCTTGCAGTACAAATAGTATCCCCACCTTCTGGAAATTCTGTGCTAGAAATTTCTTCTTTTCTGTCACTCTTTTTGTTTCTGCATTGTTCCTTCGCTTTCTGTCATTTCTTCCTATAATTTTCTGCCTTAATGGTCCATTCACCTGTATGTGTTTGATAAAGTCTTATGTACCTTTTCTTAGGATTGATAATTGGATACATGTATTAAACGCATTTTTGGCTCTTGGGAGGTGACATATGCCGAAGGAATTTTAGGTAATTTATACTGTTTTTATATGTTTTGGTGTCCTTAGGTATGCTAATATTTGTATTCAGGTGTGTTTTTTAAATCCCCTGTGCGATAAATTCGTCGGAGTGGTCAACGCCAGGGGCACGTCCTTGGATTATGTGCGCGAATGCATTGATATGTGTACTTAATTTTCTTCTTTTTTTTTCCTGTTGAAGTTTTGTATGTTTTGAAGCGGTTATAGCCTTGACATGGCTCTACGCAGTCGGCTGAGTTTTAAATATTAATAATATCAACAATAACAACCTGTCTTCAGACTGAGTGCATGAGTTCGAGCCTGGCTGCAGACAAGCTGTGCATAGGTCCTGCAGTCCACCAAGTTGTTGAAAAATCATGTGCGTGACCCTGTTTAGGGCTAGGAAAGTTAAAGGAGCGAGAGAGAAGAGAAAAGCACTGTCAACGCAGTGGAGTTCACTAACATCACCATTTTAACCCTTGGACTTTTGCATTCTGTCCACCAGCACCCTCCATTGTCAAGCATGCTTATAACGCAAAAACTTAACCCTTTCATTCCCTCACCCTATCCACCAGCTTCCTGAGGGTTACATTTTTGCAGTGGATGGATAGGATACAGGAATCAAAGGGCTAATATCCTCCCCTCACAACTCAGGCTCCTGAAAAAGGGAGATCTGCCTGTATACGACTGGCTGTGAAGAATGTGTGTCAGCACAGATTTCTCTCTCTCTCTCTCTCTTCTTCCATCTCTCCTCTCTCTCTCTTGTAGATAGGTTTTCATTAATTGGATTTATATCTTCCTTTCAACAAATAATCTTGAGAGTATACAAGTATTTGAAAATATGTGTTGCCAAACCAACTTGTCATTCAGCAAGTTTTACAGAGATCAATTGGCAGTCAAGATCACAGTTATGCAAAATGTGTCTGGAAGTGTCAAAAAGGACTTTCAGTCACTTATCAACGGATTTTGAAGGAAATTGAATCATGCAGTAGAGTGTATCGTACTAGATGCATGGGGCACACGTAATTTTAATCCATTATTCAATTTATTGTAGTTAGAAATATAAACACGATTAAAGAATTTAATCTCAGCTAATTACTCTGTCACTTGTGCTTTCATATAGCTTACGGCTTTTGTGAGATGAGACTTTGCACAAGTAGTCATTTGATGCAATGGAGGAACTTTTAACTCATTTTGTTTTCATAGCAAAGCTTGCACGAAACGTGTTAAATATATGCAGAATGAGGCTTGACTATGTTTGTTCGTTTGTTTGTTTTTGTTTTTGTTTTGTTTTTTGTCTTTTTTTCTTCCATAAGCAGGGGTTCATGGGAAGAAGTGCCTTTAGTATGGCTCGCTCGTGCATTCGCGTTTTTTCTCGTAGCCCACGAGTTGATGTAATGTGGAGAGCGAGACAAAGTTTCAGTCAGTCAAATCAGCGTTGTGCAGCCAGGTCCTATTGATATGGTCACAAAGCGAGGCGATAACAATGAATTTTCGGCAAGATATACGGCGAGCTTCTTGCAAATTATGTTTAAATTAATGTCTTAGTTCTACAGCACTGCGATGTTTGTTCGGGCCTCAGGCCTAACTGCACCATTGTATCTATAAATAGATCGCCGGGAAGTGAAAGATATTCATGCACGAGATCTGCAAAAGCGAGAGAGAAGAAAAATTGCACAGTTTTTAATATGTCCGAATTTTTAACTCAAAGCTTTGTCTGAGCTGGGGAAACTAGCGTTGATAACGAGGACAAAATTCAAGTTCTGGGTAGTTTGTCTCCCTTGCACCCGCAGTTCTAATGCAGTGATACACAGCTAAACGTAGTATCTGACAACCTCAGCCGTAGTCATTGCCACTCGGGTGAGCAAACCGAGCCTAAAAGCTCGCAGTAAGCAAAGAGAACTATTAGGCCTATATCGCATCCTTGCCGATTTGGTAAAATCCAAGACAGACCAAAGCCGGTGGCACCCCTTTCCTTCCCAGCAAATAGACGTCTAAACTCTAAACAAAATCACACACACACACACACACACACAAACAAAAAGCAAAAAACAACCCCAACAACCAAGCAATCCAAAAAAAACCACCACATTGAAAATCTTTTTCATTTCTCTCCATCTCTTTCATTATCAGGAATGAAGAAAAATGAAAATAAAAGTCCGAAGCTCAACTGATGTTGCCTGCCGTTGATTGATAGACATTCCATTTCCGGTTTTCATCCAATGTCACCGGCTGTGTTGACCAATTCGACCACATGCATTGCATGAGATGTGAAAGGAAAAGTTGACCTACATTCCTGAAAAGGAATGATGACCTACACTCCAGAAATACGATTTACACTATTGTCTTGGGTAATTTCTCATTGGCTGTCTAAATTTAGCATTCTGAGTCTGGTTAGGCTTGTGGCAGGAGTTGCGATCGTCTGCGCCGAACTAACACTGACAGCAGCGTGGGTAACAATGGAAATAATTAAGGCTAGTCTTTCAAACAGTCGTGTCAGATTGATGAATGCCGATGGCACGCCATCAGTTCATAAAAAAAAGGGTAATCTTGTACAATAGAATACGAAAATAATTGGAGCTAATTTCACGCACTTTTACGGGTGTTTTCGGTTCTGCTCGATGTAAAGAGACGTAAGACACCCTTACCTTCGATGTAAAGAGACGTAAGACACCCTTACCTACTCGCTTTGACCAGTCCTTCCCCACAAACATGCATTAAATATCCCTGAATGACTGGCGACCATAACCCTGATCACGTGGGTGACGTGGGTGAAAACGTCATCACTGTTTGTGTGTTTTTATTTGAAACCGAAAATAGGAAACACGTGGTAATGTTTACATCTAGATCGAGACCAGTAAACGCCGGAAAATGCCGAAAAAAACGCGGAAAAAGCCAAAAAACGCGAGGAAAGCCCGGGAAAAAAGCAAAAAAACGCGCGAAAAACTTGGTAAAAGTAAAGAAGATGGCCGGAAGAGGGAGACCCAGAAACCTTGAGCATCTCGTCCCAGTGGCTGGGGTCATTCAGCCACAGCAGATGTTGCAGGAGGAGTGGAGGCTTCAGACCCTCCTGCCTGCCATCCAGGACACCGCAGAGGCGATTCGGTGGCTGGCCAGTCGAGGATTGCTCAAAAATGAGCAGTTGTGCCACGTTTGTGGCAACTACATGACCGTTGGCACCTACAACGGGCATATCGACGGCAAGCGTTGGAGGTGTCCGGGGGCTTGCAATGTTACCAAAACGATAAGGTAAGTCAACTATTTGACTTTTAGTGTTTTGGTCTCGGTGTCCCTTTATCGCATTGGGACTTGTTAAAAAAAATTAAAGGCTATGACGTTTGAGACTTGATTGAAATGTATGACGTCAATGATTCTCTGTGTGTGTGTGTGTGTGTGTGTGTGTGTGTGTGTGTGTGTGTGTGTGTGTGTGTGTGTGTGTGTGTCTGTGTCCCCTCTCTCTTGTACTGTTATGGCTTGATTGAGTTGTTTGCAAACAGTAAGCACATTTTTCCTTCTGTTTGAATGCAGAGATGGAAGCTGGTTCGAAAAATCAAAGATAACACTGCCCACCAGCATCCTGCTCCTGTACTTCTGGGACATGGATGTCCCCCAAAAGCACGTGGCAAGAGAGCTGCAAGTCACCGAGAAGACCATCGTTGACTGGATGAATTTTATCCGTGAGGTAAGAGCATAAACATTAACATTTGTACCTTCATCCCAACTCTAAAGTGCTATTACCCAATTTTGAACATGAACTTGGTGTCAATGTTTCTGACACTTACATCCGGCTGTGTTTTTTTTTGTGTGTGTGTGTGCAGGTCTGCGAGGAAGACCTGCGCCTTCATCCACAGCAGGTGGGAGGCCTGGATGAGCAGACAGGCCTGCCCATCATCGTGGAAATTGATGAGTCCAAATATTTCCATAGGAAGTATCATAGGGGACAGTGGCGGGAGGGCCACTGGGTGTTTGGGGGGATTGAGCGGGACACTGGGAAGTGCTTCATGGTGGAGGTGCCTGACAGAACCAGGGCCACACTGGAGCCCATCGTCCTTGACTACATACTGCCGGGCTCCCACATCATTTCTGATGGGTGGCGAGCCTATGGTAACCTGGCTCAGGTAGGAGGGGGCATCTACCTGCACGATGTGATCGTGCATGATCAACACTTTGTTGATCCGAACAACCCCACCGTCCACACCAACAACATTGAGAACACGTGGATGAGGGCGAAGAGGAAGCTCAAGCGCCAGTTTGGTACGTCCCACGAGTTGTTCCCATCGTACCTGGCTGAGTTCCTCTGGAGGAACAGGTACCGGAATGACCAACAGTACTACTTTTCCCGTCTGCTCACATGCATCCGGGAACAGTACTAATGTTGGTAATTTCGTACTGTGGGATCAAGTCCAAGGACTACCAACTGCCCTGGGCTTTCTCTTCAAGTTGTTCGGATCAACAAAGTGCTGGACATGCAAGGCCACATCCAGCAGGAGTGCTCGCCTACCTGAGCCAGGTTACCATCGGCTCGCCTCATTTGTAAATATTGTAAATAGTAACGAAATGTTTTTACTATACTCCAAAGTACAAGATGTACATCTTACTTTTTTATGCAATTGGGTGCTGTTGTCTTGACTGTGTGATTTCTTTGTATGAAAATGATTTGGTAGTGGATAACTACAATTTTTTTTTTGCCTTTTTTGTTCTGTAAAATACATGTCTGTGATGATTACCCATGTAAATTGTGAAAATTTCTTCATAGTGTTATTTTGTTCAATTTATCATTTTGAACCCAGGATAGTGGGTTTCTAGTGCACTTGTTGCAGCTTCCTTTATGCCATTGATTTTTGCTCATGATTACCGGTGTCAATGTCTTAATTATGTGATTGTTTCTTGAAAGTATTTGGTAGTAGGTAACTACAGCTTGTTTTATTCTTTTTAAAAATATTTCTGTGATGATTCCCCATTTAAAATGTGTAAATGTCTTCATTGTTATTTTGTTCAAATTTTTATTTTGAACTCAGGATAGTGGGTTTTTAGTGCACTTGTTGCAGCTTTCTGTCTTTTTATTTTGTTTGTTTCTGCCATTTTTTTCCTTGTTCTTTCAAATAAATTGTTACATGATAACCCACGGCAAATAGTTTTTTTTCCATTCGGATGCTCAGTGAAAGCCACCAGCACGTACAAAAAAACACACAAACAAAAGGACATGAACATTTACACCACAAGCATCCCGCCTACCTTACGTAGAAGATAAAAAACACAAAGCAAACAAACCAGATGCAGCAGCAACTCCAGCAGCAAGTCGTGAAGGGGTAACCGAAGGGGTAAACAAGTGTTGCACTGCACACATATTTTAGGTCGGTGATTGCACTGACACACGTGGTTGATGTTACTATTTATAGACAATAACTCCCCACTAGTGATGACGTTGTGCCCATGTGATCAGCAACCAAAATGGCGTGCAGGTGACTGCTGGAGCTGTGGTCGCCAGTCATTCAGGATACTTTGTGCATGTTTGTGGGGAAGGACTGGTCAAAGTGAGTAGGTAAGGGTGTCTTACGTCTCTTTACATCGAGCAGAACCGAAAACACCCGTAAAAGTGCGTGAAATTAGCTCCAATTATTTTCGTATTCTATTGTACAAGATTACCAAAAAAAGTTACAGATATTTGTCTTGATTGCAGGAATTTGTCCCATACCTGCCAAGAGACAATTCAGCGACTGCATCTTGATCTGCTGATCTGGGCAACCACATCAAGACGGATCCGGATGTTTGGTGCAAAGGACAGATATGGAAAGAAAATGTTTACTTTTGAATTCGGTGCCAAAGCTGCTAGTATTTTTCATTTTACTGCAATTAACGATTAGATCAAGAACAATAAGCCGCTATTGACTAGGGATGAGTTGTAAGAAAGAAAATTGCAGATAGGGAAACTGTTAAAGATTGTCTAGACTATAGATTCCAGATCTATAGTATATAGCTAATGATATGTTTCTTTTCCTCTTTAATATAGATCTAGAAGTTTGTCGAGATGTAGATTCTAGATTTGAATTCAGACTTAAGCTATTGTTACAATGTACATCATCTACAATATAGAAGTCGAAGCATTAGCAATAAAAATTAATAATTAAGTGTTCCAGAATCGATAAGATCAAGCTCTACAAGGCCTAAATCTTCTGGAAACACTATTTTTAATCTTTGCAAGGTCACTGTTAATTAAGCAACTGTTAATCAAGGTGGACGTAGTCTTCCGAAGAATGAAACAATTTTTTCCCTGCAGATCTACATCTTGGCCTTGAGTTATGAACTATGGTGAAGATTTGATTTACAGAGCCTATCGCTTAGGATTGTATTTGTTGCCGTTTGAAATGTTTGGAAATATATTTCTGGCAAATGTTACGATTGTATAGACCTGCCTGATAAAGGCAGATCTAATGTATCTATAAGTATAAATCCAGTGCAATGTATTGTGTCGGTATCATAGCCAGTTCAGGCAATTAGATCTAATGCATGGTAATTACTGCTTGTTTTGATTCAAGAAAAATGAGATCGAAAAGCGTAGATTACTACTTCTGAATGGCAGAAAAATCAGTCTTGATATTCCTACACACGGACATTTCTGCCTCCACATACCTACGTATGGACATACCTGACATTAATATGGACCTAAAGGGACGCGAACCCACGCAACATTCGTGTTCTGATGCACTGGTATCTCCGCGCATCACCACCAGAACAGCAAAATCACACGTTGTTGTTTTCTTGGTTGAAACTGGAAATCCTCACCGCCAGACTCGGAGTTTTTAACCCGTTGATTCTCGCACCCTATCCACTAACTGCAAAAACAGCCCTTTGATTCCCTCACCCTATCCGCCAGTTTTCTGCAGGAAGCTGGTGGGGGGGGGGGGGGGGGCTGCCCAGTTTGTCACAGGCCCAGTTTGTCACAGGCCAGTTTGTCACAGTGGGTAGACTACTTGCTACCTCCATGCTACCCTACCCTATCTTCGGCCTGCACCAAGTGTAGGCTTGGGCGGGTTCGAAACCGGGTTCGAATTGGTGGTGTACAGATAGTCCCTCTAAAATGTCAGTTCAGCTTGTGTTGTTCAAAATTTCTTCCTTTTTGTATGCAAATCAAAGCAAATTACTCTGTAAAAATTTCAACAATGAATGTTCTTTGGTTAAAAACAATTGAAAAATAAAATTCTATTCATACAATCAATCAATCATTCATTTACTGTTTTTGAGAGTGTCAGTGATAACTTCCATCATGCAGGGCACAGTCGAGGTGGGCGCAGCGAGGACGACAAAGAAAGAGCTGGTTCGACAACATCAAAGAGTGAACGGACATGACCCAGACCCTGCCAGACCTCTTGGTGCAGGCCGAAGATAGTGACAAACTGGGCCTGTGACAAACTGGGCCTGTGACAAACTGGCATGCTTCCCTGGTGGGATAGGGTGAGGGAATCAAAAGGTTAAGTGTTTTCTTTGCTATCATGGTTGATAAAGCAGGATCCTAGTGGACAGACTGCAAGAGTCAAAGGGTTAAGTCAGAGCTGGCAGCAGTCAGAGTCAGATTCAGCAGTTTATCAACCGAGAAGGCTGTTCTCCGTTTTCAGGGAAAGCAACCAAGATATTCTCAATGAAATTGTAGGTCTTATATACTACATAGATGTTATTCTTTTTCATGGTAAGTAGCCAAGATATTGTCGATAAAGTTATAGATCTAGTACAGAACACTTTGAAATCGATTTGTAAGGTTCATAGTTCGTTACACACACACACACACACACACACACACACACACACACACACACACACACACACACACACACACACACTCGTGTACACAAGTACACACACACATGTATTATGTGGCACACTGTCTCATTCTTTCTGCCTGTTATTAGTTTAATAACTCCTCTCTCTCTCTCTCTCTCTCTCTCTCTCTCTCTCTGACTCTGCTTCCCTCTATCTCTGTCTCTCGCTCTGTCTCTTTGTCTCTGTCTCTGTCTGTCTGTCTCTCTCTCTCTCTCTCTCTCTCTCTCTCTCTCTCTCTCTCTCTCTCTCTCTCTCTCTCTCTGTCATGGTTCTGATGAGAGCTGGACAACAGAAGAGCTTTGCTGATTTCTGTGTGTGTTTTTTTTTCCATTCTGGAAGATCTTCCTTGCACTCCTAGCCACCCGCTGCACCCAGCAGACCTCACTTCCATGCTCTGGATGTCCGGCTCTTCCAGGCCACAAATTGCTGCCTCCTGTCGTGCAGAAGTTTGCCAGAGATTTTGGTAGTGTTTTTCCCTTGGCAATACCTACCGCTTTGGCACTCTCTTTAAGCAATTGGTTTGCCCCCATATGTATATTTTTTGGCTGAGCACTACTTTGCATGAGCTCAGGACACATTCCGTCATCTGATTTTCCGCATTTCACAAGATTTGCAATCGAGTGCAGGTGGTCATAATAATACAGACTTGAGGGTGAAACTGATCCTAAAAAGGGCAATATGCCACATGTCATTCTAGCCGAGACTTACGTACACTTTCCCACATTGTCCATTGCCCCTGTTAGCCATGCTGGATTGCATTCTGGATTTTTTGGGCATTCTTTTCTTAATAATCTGTTTTATTATCATTTCTGTATTTGGATGTTGTTTTTTCCTTTTCCTTTGACCACCACTCTGTTTTTGGTGATCCCAGTCCTTGCCTTTCTCAGGCCTTGCGGCTTTCCTTTGTCGCGCTCATTGCTTCCAAGACGCTACTTTTTCAGGCAGTCTTCAGCTTCGGCTGGATTGATTTCAAACCCGTACGTCCCGCATCCTCGAGCATGCTTATAAGCCTGACCTTTCCGATCTTGCACTCTTTGGTGATGGATTTTGGGCATATCTCCGGCTTTGCCTGGCTACAGTAGAGCACAACGTTAGTGAGACCTGATAGGACACCAAGCCATTTCCAAGTGTATTTGTTGATTTTGCCCATCGATTCCACTGTGTATATCAGTACAAGCAATGGCATCAGCATGAACTGCAGGCACCAGACTATACAATGATATAGTTTGACATAAAGAAATCTGACACCTGCCCTGCTTAGTTTTTATACACATAATTAAGTAAACATTTTTTCTGACATAGTTAAGCAGGTGTAGCTGATTTAAGATTAAACACGCTATGCACGAGCAGCTGGAATTTTTAGTATTAGTAAACACTAGAATGTTTAAAACGACTTGCAAAACGTAATTTCAATCTGGGTTAGTAATACGAAATCCAAAACAAGTGTGACTGTCCGTGTTCAAACAAACAGGAACTGGGAAGAAACACGAGAAAAGAATAAGAACGCGTATTTAATACAACAAGACAAGACAGGCGTAAATGTTTGGCCAACTGGCATTTTCAAGCGTAACATCACAAACAAACAAATACCATACACAGAAATTAGGAGAGAAACACTGAAACTTCCCTGCTGCTCTGTCCAGTGTGAGAAAAGGAATAAATTGACAAACATCATACAAAAAATTAGGAGAGAAAAACTGAAAAAAACTGAGTTTATGCCTTCTCTCACACTGGACAGAGCAGTAGGGAAGTTTCAGTGTTTTTCTCCAAATTTTTGTATATGGTGTTTGTTTATTTGTGATATTACGCTTGACAAAGGCCAGTTGGCCGAAAATTTGCGCCTGTCTTGTCTTCTTGTAGTAAATACGCGGTCTTATTATTTTTTCGTGTTTTTTTTTCTGGTTCCTTTTTGGATTAGCAATGTTGCCAGTGGAAAACGCCAGCATCTGCAGAAACAAGTCGCGTTGGACTGCAAGATGCAGTGGTACGTCGAATCATAGAGAGTCAAGTCAGTTCACCTTTATTATTACAAAAAAAAAAGAAAAAAAGAAAAGAAATTACGTAGTGTTCTTCTACAAAAGTGCAGCACAAGCACATAACATATCCATATTGATATATCAAATTCATTATCGTATGTACGTATGCAAAACAGATCAACATAAAGGCGGTTGTGCACATTTGTAACACACGCATGCACACACGCACACGCACGCACACACACACACACACAGATACACACACACACACTCTCTCTCTCTCTCTCTCTCTCTCTCTCTCACACACACACACACAAATATGTGCAAGCACACATAAATGAACAGCATCACGATCACATAACTGAAATCACTGAAATGGACTAATCAGCATTGCGATCGCATAACTTAAATCGTTGAAATGAATTGATCAAGCAAATAATGCAGTCAGAGATATTTTGATGTATTCGTAGGCACGCGCATGCAGAAAGATTGCGTGTACACACACACTCAAACACACACACACACACACACACACACACTCTTCTCTCTCTCTCTCTCTCTCTCTCTCTCTCCTCTCTCTCTCTCTCTGTCTCTCTCTCTCTCTCTCTCCCCTCCTCCCCTACATACTGACTACGCACACTCTGTCTTGATTCAGAGATTTGATTGACAGCATAAACAATGTTCATAAAAAAATCATAACGTGAAATTAGACACAAGTGGTAGTGACACTAGTTCACAAACATACGTAAGGGAGAGAAATGTATAAATGATTTAAATCACTTGTAAAGTACAGTGTTTTAGACACACATGAAAGCAAACATAGATACACGTACATATACCAACATTAACACGCACATACAGGCGCATACGTATATTAGGGTGAAGTTGTACTTGGACCATACAGTAATGCAGCAACAACAGATTATACTGTCCATCATCATTATCATCATGTGCCCTGCCGCATGGCGTTGGCGATCATGGCCCTCCCCACGAATCTATCCCCTGTCGCTGCCTGCAAGTACATATCCCACCCTCTCTATCCTCAGCCAAAACAGTAAAAAGGGTGTATAAGAAAAAAAAACTAGGAATTAAACATGTGAAAACACGCACAAATATATTCACGCACAAATATATTCACACACACACACACACACACACACACACACACACACACACACACACACACACACACACACACACCACACACACACACACACGCCAGTGATCGCCCCAGGAATTTTTAAAACCGGTCCCATCACTGACTGTTACCCACTGTCAAAAAGCAGTGTCACAACAAGTCCCAGGGACACAGAAACCAGTGACATTTTTTGGAAAATACTCTGAAAGTTGGCCTACACATAATATACTTTATTTGTTTAAGTTAAACAATGTTACATGATAGTTTGCTTATCTGGTTATTGAAAATATCACTGGCACCATCTGCACTGAACTGCATCAACCCCTTAGCATAAATCTTAAGCGTCATGAGATGGGGAAACTGTATCCTCATTTACACGATGGCGTCGGCCAGTCGTATTTAGTGCCCCCGTGGGGATTCCGGGGGTTCTTTCAGCGTAAATAGTATCCCCACCTTCTGAAAATTCTGTGCTAGTAATTTCCTCTTTTCTGTCACTCTCTTCGTTTCTCTTATTCCTTTGCTTTCTGACGTTTCTTCCTATCATTTTCTGCCTAGTCTTAGGATTGATAATCGGGTACATAAGTGCATATTTGGGTTCTAGGGAAATCAAATAAGCGCAAGCAATTTTAGGTACATTGGGTCCATTTTTATATGTTTTAGTGGCCTTAGTTACGTTAAAATTTGTATTGACTTATGTTTTTTAAATCCACTGTGTGATAAATTGGACGGGGCATCTCCTTAGATTATGTGCGCAAACGCATTGATGTGAGTACTAAATTTTCTGTTCCTTTTTTCGCTGTTGAAGTACTGTGTGTCTATTGAAACGGTTATGGCTCTACGCTGTCGGCTGGGCTTTAAACAACAATAAGAATAAGTCAAGGCCCAATGTAAATCACAAGAAGTTACAATAATAATGGGAGATTTTAATGCTAAAGTGGGACAGGATAGTTGGACCTCATGGCCTTGGTACACAAAATGAAAGTGGAGGGAAACTTGTAAAATGGGCACAGATAAATGAGTTCATAGTAGGAAACACCTGGTTTGAGCAGCCTAGTAATAGAAGAAAATGGACTTGGATGAGTCCAAGAGATAATACCAAAAATCAGATTGACTACATCCTGATCAATAAAAGATTTAGATATTCTTTTTTGACAGCAAAAACACTACAAGGCGCAGACTGCAACAGTGACCACAATCTTGTAGCGGGAAGATTTAGGCTGAAATTAAGGAAAAGGAAACAGACCAAAAGCAGCATCAAACTAAATCTTGGACTCTTAAAGACAGATTGAGAAATTCGATAAATGAAGCTTGCGAAGAAATCCCTAAAGTAGACAGAAAAGCAAAAAAGAACTAGATGATAAAAGAAATTCTAGGCTTGATGGAGGAACGGAGGAAGGCAAAGAGAAACGAGGAGATATACAGGAAGATAAACAAAGAAATCAGGAATAGGTGCAATGAAGCTGTTTCGTTCTTTCTACAGCCAACTCGGAAGACAGGGCAATGCTTCTCCGTCTTTACTCCTCACTGTCTGATTCTCAACTGACTATATATACATTTCACAGTGAACAGCAATCAGTTATCATTTAAACGAATATCATGCCGTGCTGCTATCCGCACGCTGTTTACTGTCAACACACGTCACATCTCCCTTTCTTTAAGGAAACAAAATCAATTAATCATTTTTCCTATCTTTCAGTCCATACGAAATAAATGTGTTTCCTACCTTTATTACAACATTAACTTAAACACTCATTCTTTCTCTCACGCACAGGGCCCAATCATTCATTAACCTCATTTTATCTCTGATCATTATACTATCCATCATCATCATGTCCATATTTCGAAATGCTTTCAGTTTATTTGATTGTGGTAGAGTCTTCAGTTTCATTCATATTTCAGGAAATCTGGCCTTTTGCTTTGTCTTCCAGATCTTGTTCTGTAAGGAGAACTAATTGGTTCGGGTTGTCCTGTCCTTGTTTGTTTGATAACTTCATCTGGCTCCTTGATTCTGGTTGTCTCAGACATTTTGATGACTGGTGACTGATCAGATGAGTTCTCACGGACAGACGATGCTGGCGTCCTGACATCTGTTCCAGTTCCAGTTTTCTTGTTATCTTCCAGCATCTGTTTTGATGGAATGATGATTTGCTGTTGCTTGCCCGATGTGTCGCTTTCCTGATGTCTTCCAGAAATCATCCTTCTCTGGACAAGTCGTTGAGGGTTGATTGTCTGCTGAAGCTCCGTTTCTGTTGTGTCTCGTAGCTGACGACGATTCCTTCTGTACTGACGTCCGTCCTCTGTGCGAATGTTGTATGACCGGATGTTCACCTGTTGGTCTACTTTGGCGCTGATCCACTTTTTGGATCCTGGAGGTTGGAATTTCACAATCTGTCCCAGACTCAGTTCTGTCAGCTCTACTGCGCTTCTGTTGTAGTAGTGTGCTTGCTTCAGTTTCCTTTTCTCAAGTTCTTTCTTGATTGGTACAACTGTAGGTTGGAGTAATGTCTTTGACGTCGGCACTTGTGTTCGTGTTCTTCTGCCGAACAGTCTCAGAGCAGGCGAACTGTTTACAGTCTCTGTCGGGATGTTTCTCAGCTCAAGTAAAGCGAGGAAGGGATCTTGATTGTTGTGTTCTGCTTTCTTCATGCACGTCTTTGCAGCCTTCACCGCGCTCTCTGCTTTTCCATCGGCTGAGGGTAGTGTGGTGAGCTTGTTACGTGTTCAAACCCATATGTTTTTCTGAACTTTCCAAACTGGTTTGATGTGAATTGAGTTCCACAGTCTGTTGTCAGGCGTTCTGGTATTCCGTGTCTTGCCAAGTGTCTCTTCAGACAGATGATGACCTCTTTGGATTCTCTTGTTTGTAACTGATCAATCTCAAAGAAATCAGAGTAGTGATCGACCGTGACCAGGTATTCATTGCCATTATGTTCAAAGATGTCACAAGCGATGTGTTGCCAGGGCAGGTCAGGGATCTCTGTGCTGATAAGTGGTTCCTTCTGCTGACCACGTTGGTATGTGTTACAGGCGCTGCATGTTTTGACAAAATCTTCAATGTCCATGTTCATCCTGGGCCAGTAGACTACCTCACGTGCTCTTCTTATGCAGCTCTGAATTCCTGAGTGGCTTGCATGAAGTTTCTCAAGGATGTCTGCTCTTTCGCTTTCAGGTACAATTACTCTGTGGCTTTTGAAGACAAGTCCGTTGTGGACTGACAGTTCCTCCCTGAAAGGAAAGTATTGTTGTAACTGTAATGAAAGTTGTTGTTTCTCCTCTGGCCAGCCTTGTAGAATGACAGCTTTCAGGGTTTTCATGGTTGCATCCTCCTGAGTTGCTTGCTGCAGACTGTTCAGTCTCTCTTGGCTGATGGCCAGTTCTTGTAATGAGTCTGTTTTCTCCAGGTCTGTGAGGAAAACGGCTTCCTTGTGGGTGACTTGCTGTTCCGCTTTTCCACAGACTGCTCTGCTGAGGGTGTCAGCCAGGTGCATCTCAGATTCACGCTTTGTATACTACCGTGTACCTGAACTTCTGAGTTCTGAGTAGCATCCTCTGAATCCTCTTAGGTGCTGAGAGCAGGCTCTTCTTGTGAATGGTCTCTAGTGGTTTGTGGTCGGTCTCCACCAGGATGTCTCTTCCATAGACGTATCTCTCAAACCTTTCCAGACCGAAGAGTATTGCCAACATCTCCTTTTCTATTTGAGCATAGCTTTTTTCTGTCTCGGTCAAGGCTCGTGATGCGTATTGAATCGGTTGACCATCCTGCATGAGACAAGCTCCAAGTCCAAACTAGCGAAGTACCGGTGGCTCAGAGAGTATCTTCTTCACTTTCTTCAGGGCTTCTCCGTGGACGTCTTCATCCCATCTGAAGTGGACGTCTTTTTTTACCAGTTCTCTGAGTGGTGCTGCTACCTCAGACAAGTTTGGTGCAAATTTCTGAAGGTATCCGACTACACCGAGTAGTCTCTGCACAGCTGCTTTGTCTTCTGGCACTGGGAGTTGTTGGACAGCGTCCAATTTCTTTGGGTCGGCTTTCAAGCCTTCTCTTGAGAAGATGTGTCCCAAATATGATATCTCTGTTCGTTTCATCTCAACCTTCTCCTTGTTGAGTTTGATTCCAGTCTCTCGGCATCGTTGTAGCAAACGGTTCAGGTTGGTATCATGAACTTGTGCTCCTGCTTCGTCGGTTGGTCCTCTGCCAAAAACAAAGATGTCATCATGAACCGCCACCACGCCTGGCAGTCCTGCCAGAGCGATGTCAATCCTCCTCTGGAATTCTTCTGGGGCTGGTGAAATACCAAAGGTTATTCGTTTCCATCGGTATTTGCCAAAAGGCGTTTCAAATGTTGTTAGGTAGCTGCTGTCTTCGTCCAGTTCAACGTGCCAAAACCCGTTTTTCGCGTCCAGGTGTGTGAAGTATTTTGCATCTTTGAGGAGAGGCAGTACGTCATCAATGGTTGGCATGGGGTACTCGTTTCTCCTGAGGGCTTTGTTCAGTGGCTTAGGGTCGATGCACAGTCTGACTTTCCCATTGCTCTTTGTTGTTACGACCAAACTGCTTATCCACTCCGTTGGCGTGTCTACTTTAGTGACCACGTCCAGTTGTTTCAACCTCTTCAGCTCGTCCTTCACTTTCTCTTGCACTGCTATCGGCCACTTTCTGCAAGGCATCTTCACTGGAGCAATACTGGGGTCTGTTTCTAGGTGTAATTTCCCTTCTAGTTTTCCTTCTCCTTCAAAGACATCGTTGTACTTTGTGAGCATATCTTTTGCATTTTCCTCCTCTTTCTGATTCGCTGCTATCGTTGCAATGTTCTCTTCATTGATCGTCAACAATTGCATGTGCTGCACAGCTTTCAGTCCCAGTACTGGCTTACAGTCCGTTTTGGTGATCGCGAAGTTGACTTTGTATTTCCTTCTGTTCTTGGGGTTTTTCACTCGCAGCACTATCTCCCCCACAGGCTTCATTTCTGTTCCGTTGAACATCACCAGCTTCTTCTTCGTCTCTTGCAGGTCAGACTTTCTTTCATCTCCTGTGACTTCTCTATACAGGCTCTCAGACATCACGTTTGTTACCGGCATCTCATTTATCAGCATTTTTGCTCGTATGTTTCTCTCCTTTTTTCTGGTTTTGTCTTCGATCCCGAGGATTTCATTATCGCTTCCAGTGTCAGTCTCTTCTTCTTCGAAGTGCCGAACTCTTGTTTTCTTTTGATTTTTCTTGGGTGTTCTGCAGCATGAAGCAAAGTGATTATTTCCTCCACAAGCTTTGCATTTTCTTCCAAATGCTGGACATTTCTCTTTTGCTCTTGGGTGCTTTCCACCACAATATCCGCATTTCTCTCTGTACTCTGGTTTGTTTCCTTTGCTATACTGCTTTGCTGTCTTCTTTTCTTTGAAAGCTTGGACTTCCTGCGTGTCCTGCGTTTTTCTCATCATTTGGACGGTTTGATGTTGACTTGATTCATGCGCTCTGCACATATCAATACATGCAGTCAATGTCAGCTGTCGCACTTCCAGTAATTTTGATCGCAGAGTCCCGTCATGTACACCCAGTACGATTTGATCTCTCAACAGCTGTCTTCCAGTGTACCATAGTTACAGGTCTTGATCAGTCTCCGCAGTTCTGCTATAAACTGTTCGATAGATTCTCCTGCTGCTTGATGTCTGCAGTTGAATCTGAATGCTTCGTAAGTTTCATTGGTTGAACCCACACAGTATTCTTCGAATTTCTGGAGAACAGTGTCAATGTCATTTCTTTCAGCTTCATTAGCAAATGCCAATCCTTCATAGATGTCCATAGCATCCAGCCCGATGCAAGAAAGAAAAACTGCTGTTCTGTATGTTGAGTCTTCTTCTGTCTGTGTTGTCACAATTTCATAGCTGTCCCAAAGCCTCTTGAATTTCCTCCAGCTGCTCTGCAGGTTTCCTCCATTCACATCAAGTTTAGGAGACAAGGGAATCTTGGCATGTCGTCGACTGGTTTTTCTCTCTTCTTGTTCATCTTCCATGGTTGAACTTTAGTCTTCAATATTCTGGATTTTTGTTGGAGTTCGTAATCACGATTCTGACACCATGTTTCGTTCTTTCTACAGCCAACTCGGAAGACAGGGCAATGCTTCTCCGTCTTTACTCCTCACTGTCTGATTCTCAACTGACTATATATACATTTCACAGTGAACAGCAATCAGTTATCATTTAAACGAATATCATGCCGTGCTGCTATCCGCACGCTGTTTACTGTCAACACACGTCACAGAAGCTGAGGAAGCTTGGCTGAAAACAAAATGCAAAGAAATAGAAGACCGACACAAAACGGATCCTCAGGGTATGTACAGACGGATTGAAGAAATTGTCCACAGAAAAAAATACATGCACATCAACTGGTTGCTTAAAATCGAAAAATGGTATGCTTCTCATGGAAAAAGACAAAATATTAGACAAATGGGGAGAATACATTAAAGACCTATTTGCAGATGACAGAAACGAAGACTACATTATAAGAACTACCCATAATGAAAGATGAAGTTAGAGCAGCACTGAAAAAGATGACACCAGGAAAAGCCCCAGGACCAGACAACATTACTACAGAGATGATTGAAGCCCCGGAGGAATTTGGTATTGAAAAAATAACAGTCCTCCTAAACGAAATTTATGACACTGGAATCCCCAAAGATATGTCAAAATCAATTTTCATTGCACTTCCAAAGAAGACAGGGGCTATAGAATGCGAACTCCATCGCACAATCATCGCAGAATAACAGCAAACGGCACAACCTTGAGAAAGGTTGGTAAGTTTTAATACCTGGGAACGATCATTTCACCAGACGGCAGATACACACCAGAAATAGCCAGCAGAATCGGCCAAGCCAAAACAGCTTTCAAGAAGATGAAAAGCATTCTTACCAACAAATGCCTATCAATTAACATCAGGATGAGAGTTCTTGAATGTTATATAGAACCGATAATGTTATACGGTTGTGAGGCATGGACAGTCAACAAACAAAGCCAGAACAAGATTGAGGCAGCTGAGATGTGGTTTCTAAGAAGAATGTTGAGAGTTCCATGGGCAGCAAAGAAAACAAACGAGACAGTCTTGATGGAGTCGGACACAAGAAGATCATTGATAAGGAAGATTTGGAAAAGACAGGCAATATTTATAGGCCATTTTGTGAGGAAAGAGGAATTGGAGCACCTGGTCACAGCAGGAAAGGTGGAGGGAAAGAGAGCACCATGTAGACCCAGGGAGAAAATATTGGACCGACTTGCAGAGTGGCTGAAGATAAAGAGGGTGGAAGAGGTTTTTGAGGCAACAGGGGATAGAAACAGATGGAAGGCCTTGATCGCAAACACCATGTGGCAAGACTCTTGATGATGATGATGAAGAATAAGTCGTAATTAGATTTTGCACTTACACCGATGGCATACTGCAGACAGGAATGAACAGAGCGATCTTGGCGAGGGCACATGAGTACAAAGTTCTTTATCACAACGCAGCATGTCATGGCAAAGCTGTCATCACCACCATAGTTACACACACACACACACACACACACACACACACACACACACACACACACACACACACACACACACACACACACACACACAGACACACACAGACACACACACACACACACACACACACACACAACACACACACACACACACACACATACACACACACACACACACACACACACACGATAATTAATAGTTTATCCTTAAGAGGCATTGATATTACGTGTACTTTCTGCTGGATACCATCTCATAGTTCTTTTCATTATAACGATATGGTTGATAGGGCTGCCAAACGGGGGGCAAAGAGCTCACCAGATTCAAATAATGTACAACTTTCCCTCTCATTGCATGAGTGTTATACCTGAGTGGACTCCTATGTATGGAAGCAGTTTCAAGATAAACAGAAAAAGTATGAAAACTGTTATATGAACTTTGAAATTAGCAAAACACTTAAGCAGTTTCCTGCCAGCAGAAGTATACAATCCCTTATGTATAGGTGGAAACTTCATGCATTTAAAACAAAATACACCAGGAATATAGTATGTCTGTGTGGAAAAAAGATAACACATAGTCATATTCTTTCATGCGTTCGGGTGAAACGACATATTCCTACATTATCTAAGACAGTTTCTGAAATATTTGCCTCACCATCCTTAACATATGAATTTTTTGTTAGCCTGTCAAAAAGTACTATAGCAAATTATCTTTAACACGCCGTTATTTCACATGTTCAGTGTTATGGTTAGCCAATTTTACTGTTTCAATCGTTAATTATGATAACGTCTTGTGATTTTGTTCCTTCTCGTCTTCGGCACAGTTGTTTTCTGGTTCATTTCTTTTTCCTAAAGATTAACCATTTCCAAGTATACTCTTCACTCCTCATGAATTTTTTTTTTTTTTTTTTTGGTTGTTGTCTAAAATCACTTAAGTGAATAGACATTAAATGAGAGACCACCACCACACACGATAATTTTCACTCAGAATGCGCTTATGATGCGTTTTTGACTTCAAGTCACAGAGATATATCTCAATCAGATTTTGACACTAAACAGCAGAAAAAAATAATTGTCACGACATTTGGATCACAAGGATGCTTGCAGTTGCACACACACATTCTTGCGTACACACAATCACTTATGTACGCGCGCACGCGTATACACATCCTGGATAATCTGATGCCAATCCCAACCTCCTTACAGCACTAAGTGCCCACCTGTATTCAAAAATAAAAAAAGAAGAAGAACGAAGAAATTAAAGCATTTTATTTCCCACACCCACATGCCCGCGGCTGTTGCCAAAATCGTTATGGTAACTAAGTACTTATCTAGAAAGGACTTTGCCATCCAGTCATCACGAAACGGGTTTCATTTTCCTCTTTGAGAGGTTTCACAGTTCGTTTCTGGGTCGATGTTAAGATAAAGTGCTGGGTAACACCAAAGAGCTTTTTTTTTTTTTTTACATAACGTGTATGTAGGGTCTTTGGTTACAAGCATCCAGATGTCCGTGAGGTTGTAGATCAAAATGGTCTGTCGTGGATTCAAATAGAAATAAAAAAAGTCTTTCAACGTTGCTGGGCAATTGATTTGACGTTTTTATGTTTTGGGGTTTTCTTTTTGCAGGACTGCCATCGGTTTGATTCCGACAGTTTTCACTCGATGTATATCCACATCGTGGCTTCCATTAATTCTTTTTGTTAATACGCCGTTTGTTGAAAAAAAAAATTTTTTTTTTTGGTTGCAGCTGCCGGTTACGGAACTGGTGTCGTTTTGCTGAAACCGAACTCAAAACGTGCTGGCTTAAAAACAACAACAGCAGGAGCAACAAAAACAAAACAACAACTTGATGAAGCCATTCTAACAATCTCCATTTTCATAAACATAAAAATTACTTAGGGAAATCCAGATTTTATTCTTCTCGAGGTCATTGTGATTTTGAAGCGGTGAAGGTAAACCAGCCTACCATTTAATGCCTGCGACGTATGAGCCAAATTACCAGAATAATGTGTGTACCTTCGTCCTGGATAACAAAGCTCGAACGCAGAACATGTAGCTATTTTTTTTTTCAAATTTCCAAAATGCCCATCTTTCATATATTCTCCAGTTCACGGCACATGTCACTGCAATAGATGTATTATGCTGTAACGATTTACCTCATATATATCTAGTGCGTGAGTGTGCTCACATGTTTTTGTGTGCGTGCGTGTATGTGAGTGCGTATGTGTGTGTGTGTGTGTGTGTGTGTGTGTGTGGTGTGTGTGTGTGTGTGTGTGTGTGTGTGTGTGTGTTGAGTGAGTGTGTGTGTGTGTGTGTGTGTGTGTGTGTGTGTGTGTGTGTGTGTGTGTGTGTGTGTGTGTGTGTGTGTATGCATGCACACGTGCATGCATGTATCATGCTCCCAACAACAGTAATAAAAAGAGAGTCTTTAGTATATTTTACCACACCATCACATACGATCCTACGTAACGTAGTTTTCTTGCTGTGATCATATGTGTTGCTTTTAATACTTGGTATACATTTGTGTATCAACAATTTTTTTATAGGAGGGAACTATCAAAATCTTTGAAAACTTTTCTTCAACGTATTTTAAGATTGGTGCAAGTTTCATAATGAACAGAGTTTGTAAAATCTTGCTCTTGGCAAGAAAAACGAACTTCACAAGAAAGTTTATACCGCTGTTTGGGATATATATGTTTCGGTGTCACACAACACAGTGAAAATATAAAGATTAGCTTTTTATTTGTTCGTGTATCTTGTTTAAACATGCTGCTGTCAATACCTTTTCAAGTTACAATTTTCTTTTATGGACTTGGATCTAACCTGAACGATGTTTCTGAGCAACAGAAAAATCACTGTTGAACAGCTGCTTTGGTGTAGTAGATAATGCAATAAGTGGACGACAGTAGATGGTGTGTTCGAATCCAATCTGTTCAAATCATTGTAGGATTTCTTTGGCCTAGATTGCTCCTGTCCGGATTTGAGAGTGGTACAGCCCATGGGAAAGATTGGGACTACACTGCTGACTCATCACTTACAAGGAGGCACCATTGAAGATGTTGCTCAGATTTCCTTTTCTTGAAGTGTGTGGCCCAGTGGTCAGAAAACCTGCCAAAGACGCCAGAAAGCTGGGTTTGAATCAGAGATCGGACAGGCATCCCTTTCCCCAGCCTTCCGTAGGATCGTATGTGATGGTGTGGTATAGTTTTTACGTCGGCACTCACCTCAAGTGATATGGCCAACAGGGATAACCATCCCTGGGAAGTGGGGGACGGGGGACTTTTCTAATCTTATACTGACACCAACGGAACAACAATGATGTTAAGATGGGACAGTGAGAAGGCCAGTTTTGTTGCAGCGCACCCTGGGATTCGAACCCACAACCGTTAGTATGTGAACCCGATGCTCAACCAACTGAGCTATTGAAGCCCACCTTATGTGGGGATCTGGGTGCTAGCCTTTTAAATAAGACGGTAAACTGAGGTCCCATATGCAGCGCACATACAGTGCACATTAAAGATATCACGGCAACAAAAGGTTTTCCTTTCTCTGTTGGGATGCCAGAGGCTCTTTCAGTATAAGTAGTATCCCCATCCTCTGGAATATCTGTGCTAGAAATTTTATCTTTTGTGTCGCTCTCTTTGTTTCCGCCTTGTTCATTTGCTCTCTTGACTTTCTATTTCAAATCTTTTTAACTCTTTATCCTTTCCCCCAAGGTCTCAGTATAAATAGTATCCCCACCTTCTGGAAATTCTGTGCTTGAAATTTCATCTTTTGTGTCATTCTCTTTGTTTCTGCCTTGTTCCTTTGCTTTCTGTCATACCTTCTTGTCATTTTCTGTCTCGCTGGTCCATTCATCGGTATGCATCTCGCCGCTTACTGGGCAATCCGCCCAGAGCCCCCCCCCCCCTCCCCCGCTGCCCCCACCGACTTCCACGTATTTGTAGTCACTGCGTGCAGGCCTACAGGGCTTCCCAAGCATCTGTCGCTTCGCTAGCTGCTTTACTGTGTTCTGCCCACTGTTTCTCTCCCCTTAATCCCTTTCGGTCCGTATATAAAATGCTAGCTCTGTCTTTCTGCAGCTCTTTTTTTGTGGGGCCAGGCTGTTTGAGTGTTATGGGACCTCTGCTTTCTTGGTCTCTGCTCCTGTTACCACAGCCTGTCTTCCACGATTTGTCAAATTAGGTGAGAAGGTGTGTGTGTGTGGTGGTGGTCTTTGATTTAATGTCTATTCACTAAAGTGATTTTAGACATAAAAAAAAAAGGGGGGGGGGGGGGTGATAAGAGGAGTGAAGAGAATATTTGAAAATTGTCAATTTTGAACTTGAGAAAAGATGATCCAGAAAACAACTGTTTTGAAGAGGGGAAGGTAAAACTAACAAATAATGTTACCATAATTAACGATTTAAACAAACAAACTAACAAACAAAATTGATAAATATCTGGAAGAAACGAAGAAAAAAATAAAACTAATAATTGACTAACCATAACAGTGAACAAGTGAAATAACATTTTAAAGGTAATTCGCTATAGGACTTTTTGACAGGCTAACAAAAAATTCATACAGTAATGATGATGAGGCAAATATATCAGAAACTGTACTCATAGATAGTATTGGAATATGTTGTTTTACCTTAACGCAAGAAAGAATATGACTATGTGTTATCTTCTTTCCACACAGACATACTATGTTCTTGGTGTATTTTGTTTTGAATGCATCAAGTTTCCATCTATACATAAGGGATTGTATAATTCTGCTGGCATGAAGCTGCTTAAGTATTTTGCTAACTTCAAAGTTCATGTGACATTTATCATACTTTTTCTGTTTTAATTGGAACTGCTTCCAGACGTAGTTGTCTACTAAAGTGTAATTCTCGTGCAACGAGAGAGAAAGCTGGATATTGTTTGAATCTGGTGAGTTATTAGCTCCCCGTTTGGCAGCCCTGTCAACTTTATCATTATAACGAAAAGAACTATGAGAAGGTATCCAGCAGAAAGTAATATCAGTGCCTCTTAAAGATAAATTATGAATCAAGTGACTAATTTCCAGAATCATTTCTGATCTTGTTTGTAATTTTGATAATTCAAGAGCCTGAAGTACTGATTTTGAATCAACGCAAAAAAGTGTTTGAAAAATTGTCCTAGGAAGACTTATCATAAAGTTTAAAGCCATTAATATTGCAAAAAGTTCAGCTGTAAAGACAGATTTATCAAGTCCTATGTAGAAAGATTTTTCAATTTTGAGAGCAGGTATTAAAAACGCTGAGCCTGCTTTTCTTTCAATTACTGATCCATCAGTGTAAATTTTCAAATGATCGGAATATAAGTCGTCTATATGACATTTAACCTGACTTGCCAGTAAGTTTACATTGTCTCCTTTTTTTAAGTTAGTGTGTTGTACGTCAAATTGTGCTCTTTGGAGTTCCCAACTGGGTACTGGCGAAAAGGAAGGTCTTATAGATACAGGATCTACGTGTAGATCAATTCCTGAACCTTTCATGACGTCAGATGTGTATGTTGCAAGAGTGACCTGTGAAGATATTGATTTAGCTCTTTTTGGAAAGTCGGTATCTGATCTCAGTTTAATTTCTGTTTCAGAGATGTTTTCTACAGTGGTGTGTCTTAACAAAAATTTAGTAGAAGCGACTTTCCTTTGCTCATCAAGTGGCAACAGTTTGATTTCATTATATGTGCGAAGACAGGAAGCATGCATTGGAAGACCCAGTGCAAGTTTGAAACCTTTACAATCTATGCTCTGCAGTTTTTTCAGTAAGTGTTTCGGTGCACTGAAGAAGATTTCTTGGGCATAGGTTAATTTAGATCTAACAAGCGATTTACAAAGTGTTGATGAATCTTGACCCATGCCTGTTTGCGAACTATTTTTAAGAAATTTTAACTTTTTTGAGCTTTGGTTAATAAGTATTCAATATGCTGATTCCAAGATAATTTTGCCGTAAGAAAAACTCCTAAGAATTTAATTGACTCATTAAACTGAAGAAGAGTATCTCCCAGTTTGAAAGTGGGAATATTTACTGGGTTAGCTCCATTATTAAATAAAACTATTTTCGATTTTTCCAGGGATAGATGTAACCCATTTTCTACCATGTATCGTGCTA
Source organism: Monoplex corrugatus (assembly GCA_030674185.1). Taxonomy (NCBI): domain Eukaryota; kingdom Metazoa; phylum Mollusca; class Gastropoda; order Littorinimorpha; family Ranellidae; genus Monoplex; species Monoplex corrugatus. Next base: position 46,741,107 of record JAPXFY010000023.1, read on the forward strand.
TTTTATCAAGTTCTAATTGGTAGCATTTGCGTGTATAATTAATACAGCGCAAAGGAGTTTTCCTTTTCATATTTACCTGCATCCACATGCATAAATCGTCAGCATATTGAGCTAAAACTACATGCTTAGATACTTTACTGGGTAAGTCATGCATTAATATCATGAAAAGAAGGGGAGCTATAACGGATCCCTGAGGGATACCCATTTGAAGAATTCGTTTCGTGGAATATACATTTTCAATCCTCGTTTGAAATACTCTGTTTTCTAAGAAACACTTAACATAGTCAAAAATGTGACCTGTCAGCCCAATACTTTTAAATTTAAATAACAATCTGGAGTGCCACACTTGATCGTATGCTTTCGTTATATCAAAAAATGTAGCTAAAACACATTGACGTCTTGCAAATTGTTGTTTTATGTTAGTAGTTAGCTTTGTTAGGATTTCTACTGGTGACCTGCCTTTTCGAAATCCTGCCTGATTTACTGGTATTATTTTATTCTTTTCACAATAGTGCATCAGTCTCTTTAAGATTATTTTCTCCATTAATTTACATACGTGTGATGTTAATGCAATTGGCCTGTAGTTTTTCAGATCGGTATTACATTTACCTGATTTTAGTACAGGAACCACTATTGTTTCTTTCCAGTTGTTGGGCATTTTCCCACTATTCCAGCATTTTTGAAATATGTCATGTAGCAAAATTATAAAATTTTCTGGTAAATTTTTCAGCATCTCATTGGAAATTGCATCTAGTCCAACTGACGTTTTTTTACTTGGAAGGGACTGAATGGCATCTTTTAATTCTTGAAGTGTGAGTGATGCATTTATGTAGTGAGTATTGTCAGAGGCAGGATCCTTATATACATCTTTCTTTTCTTCTCGTTCCCTATAGTCTCTACTAGAGACAGGAAGTCCTTCTACACGACAGGTCTCAGCAAACACGTCTGCAAAAGCTTCTGCTTTTTCCAGTGAGCTAGGAAAAGGATTATTTTCTAGCTTTACTGGAATTGATGGCAACTTAATCCCGTTTTTCATTAATTTTAGTTTTTCCCAAATCTTTATCATGTCTTTGTGGTCATTTACTTCACATTTACAAAAAGACGTCCAGTGTTGTTCTTTGGCTTGCTCTATGATTCTGTTACACTTAATGTTGGCACTTTTCATCGCTGTATGATTTTCAGGTGACCTGTTTGCTAAATAGATTTTGTATTTTTCTTTCTTTTCGTTCACTGCCTTTTGACAATCCTCATTCCACCAGACATTTCCATGATGTTTTCCTATTTTCGACACTGTAAGTTTTGGAATTGAAATGTTAGCAGCTCTTAACAGTGAGTTACAGAAAACTTCGTACATGTCGTTTATGTTCATTGCTTCAGATAGATCTGTTCTTGTCTTTTCAAGGATTGCCTTAAAACTGATCCAGTCTGCGTTTTTATAATTAAACTTGGGTAAACTATCTTGTGGCATGGCGTCTATTTTAGTAGTATGGTTTAGGGTAAGACGTATGGGGATGTGATCTGATCCCAACAAGTCATCCTCTGTTTGCCACGTGGCGTTTGGGGCTAGGGATGGTGAGATTAAAGTGAGGTCGATAGCTGTGGGTCTGTGGGTTGGTATATCGGGGATCCGGGTAACGTGTCCGTTGTTAAGTAAATATAAATTGGAATCTACAATATTTTCGATCAACCTGTTGCTTGTTATGTTTGTACAATACTTTTCCCAAAATGGGGCATGTGCATTAAAATCACCTCCAATTATCCACTTGTCATCCTGATCTTGAAAGTGTCTTAACCATTCAGTGTTCACAGAGTCTGGGCCTCTTGGTAAGTATACAGAGGCCATATTCACAACTAACGATGAGGAAAATTTTATAATGATTGCACATGATGAAATAAATGCGGTAGATTTAGGTACTGGCGATGTTCGTTCACAATAGTTCAGTCCTTCCCGAATGTATATAGCTGTTTGTATACGGCCACCGTCATTTACAGAGTCACATATTGGTGGATAATAAAAACCGGATATTTTAGGTAATTTGGTTTTGATGGTATTCAGCGACTGTAGAAGCATGACATGGACGTTTTTAGAAGAGAGATAGTTACTCAAATATGAGATGTTTTTAACAATGGAACGAGTGTTCCACTGAAAAATATTGATATCACTTACTACACACGTCTTCATGAGGAACGGTTGATAAACTTTAGAACAATATGGTAAGTTTAGATAATTAAATATTCATTTAACTTGGAATCAAAAGGTACAAATAGCATAAAAACGAAGTAGGTAAACAAGTAAATAATTAAGTAAAACAATTTAGTTGAGAGCTGAACGAAGAGGAACTGAATCTGGGCTGAATCTAAAATGACCAGGGAGAGAAGAAAAATTGAGAGTGGAAGCCGGGTCTTTGTTGATGTAGTTGCCGGTTTGATCCCCTCCTCGGTTTTTCCCAGAAAAGCTGATGGATTTGCCTCCCTAAGTTTCTGGCCAGAACGCTCGCCCCTCTGGTGGTTGGATGGACGTCGTCCTGGCTGACTTGAGTGTGACTGATAGTTTGGAGATTATCATTGTTGACATAGTTGACACTTGCTGCTTTTAGGAGTCGTGCTTTTGTCAGGGCATTAAGAAGCTCTCTTTTTACATTTAGGTGTTTGTCCCTCACAGGAGCGACCTGACTGACCACTACCTTAGCTTTCGGAAATTGTGTGTTGATGATTTTCACACATATTTCTAGGTTTATGCTGCATTCAGTGGGCTCCTTTGTTTTCAAATTTGTAATCCCCACATGTAGAACAACACAGTCAGGTTCAGGTGTCAGTTCTTCTTTCGATTTTTCAATGGCTGTCTTACAGTCGTCGATGGTACGGATTTTTCTCGTTGCCACCTGAAAACCGTAAGAAGAGCCCAGTCTCTTTCCATCCACTTTATTTAGGACGGACACGTGGAAGAATATTAGATTTCAATCTGGAATGTGCAGATGATACCACAGTTTTGACGTCACGGTGAGGTTTTGTAGAGACGTCTGGTCTTTGTTTGACGTCATTTTTCCTTCCTTTAGGTGTTTTTTCCTGATCTTTTAGTTTTGGAGGTTGAGCCGCGCATTCCGCATAGGAGGTGAATTTGTCCATCGGTGACATGGTGGAAACGTCACCGTGGACCGCGGAATCAGTTTGGCTCGCAATGGTGGTCGTAAGTATTGGGCACTTATTGTCATCGCGCAGCTCCTTTAACGTTGTGTTGTTTTCTAATAAGATTTTCCTCTCTGTTTGTAGTATGGTTGTGAGGCTGTTTATTTGTTTTGACAGTTCTTGTATGGTATTTTTCAAATTGTCGATTTCCCTTACCGCCTCATGACATCTGCAGCCACATGATGACACCGATCGTAGCTGTGGGACGTTCGGCTGACTTCTGGATGGTGAAAGGGTCTGACTGGAGGTCTGTACTTCATGATGATCGGAGGCTTCTGGGGTCTCTGCAGGTGGTGGTGTCTCTGCCTTGGTGTTGTCTGTCCTACGGGTGGTCTTCTTTGCGTTTTCTTTGTTGAGACAACGTTTCGACCTTGTCATTTTTAGCCTAGTTGATTCCTCTTTGTAAACGTTCAGTTATAATGCCGCCATCTTGGCGTAGGAATCCTGTGTGTGTGTGTGTGTGTGTGTGTTTTACTCAAGACTTTGCCTTTGCGTAGGGCGTATACGCAGGTACAGGGCTCGTGTGCATGTATGCGTGCGCGCAAGTGAGAGAGAGAGAGAGAGAGAGGTGGGGTGGGATTGCGATAGTTTTATGTCCAAAGCGATACTTCAGGCCACCTGTGTTGTCCATTGCTTCCACCTGAGCTTGGGTTTTGAAGAGCTGTTTTTTCGTCCATGTTTCTTTTAACCCTTTGACTCCCACACCCTGTCCACTACCATCCTGTATTGTCAACCAAACCAGCAAAGCAGGAAGCTGCTGGATAGGGTGAGGGAATCAAAGGGTTAAAATTTTGCTGTTGGTGGATAGGATACGGGAGTCAAAAGGTTAAAGTATCCATTTTCCTTTTACTATCATGATTTGAGCAGTGCATTCTTTTGTGATTTTACGGAAACGAATCCACCCTGCAGACTCTTTAGGGTCCACAGTGCAGGGAAACCGGGAATAGATTCACATTAAAGAGCATAACGATAGTAATTGTCCATCAAATATTTATTCTAATCCGTAAAAAAAAAATGTTTTATGAATGTGTATGCATTGAAGAACAGAAAGAACCATGATATATCGTAATTTATTTTTATCAGTGGAAATTGCTTCCTAATCTGTTCATGCACTGAAGAAAGAATGTTTGGGCTTGATGATACAAGCTGTCTATTACTTCACAGTCTTTTTCATACACATGTACATATAATACGTGTGTTAGAAATCATTTGTATCGGTAACATGACACTATGTTCACCGATGTCATGCGCAAACATAGATCTTTCCCAAAGACCACACAGAGAAAGTCTGTGGAAAAAAAAAAACTGACAAAAAGGAGAAAAAAAAGTAAATTCTAGTTAAAAACATGCAGCAGTGTTGCGTCCATTTCTGTTGTCTGATGCTCAATCTCCGTTTGTCTCTCTCTGGTTTAAGTGAAAGTGTTTGTATTGAATTATATGCATGGGCTTAGAAAACACTGTTCCAGTGGCGTGGTTGATTACAGTATTGCACTCGATCCAAAAGAATTCTGCTTGAGCACTTTCGATAAAATATTAATGCTTCAGCATTTTCGATAAGATACTGATTGATTGCATCTAGTCTTAGTTTTGTGTGGGATTTTTGCACAAGCTTTGGTAGTCTACCAAATCATTACTGGCAGATTAGTGTGGAGCGCAGATGGAACTGTCCGAATCAAAGAAGTAAGAACGTGCTAAGGAGAAAGTAACACCGAAATCTCTACTTTCATCTTTTCTCGCATATATGTCTTCGATTCTGTCCAGCAGTTAATTTTGCCTATGATTTGGTTTAAACAGGTATTTGTTCATGACACTTGACAGTTTTTGTTTACATGTCGCAACGTCACAGAAGATACATCAAGCACAGCTTATTATGGAGCACGACGTGTTATGATTGGGTGAAGGGGATAAGAACTGTGAGATACATGCATGAGTTACCCACCCCTGTGGGGATGCCGGGGGCTCTTTCAGTATAAATAGTATCCCCACTTTCTGGGAAATTCTGTGCTAAAAATTTCCTCTTTTCTGTTGCTCTCTTTGTTTTTGCCTTATTCCTTTGCTTTCTGTTATTTCGTCCTATCATTTTCTGCCTTGCTGGTCTATTCACCTGTATGCGTTTGATAGAGTCTTGAGTATTTTCTCTTCGGATTGATAATTGGATGCATGTATTAAGTGCATTTTTGGTTGTAGGAAAATGAGATATGCGGAAGCAATTTTAGGCAATTTAGGCCCATTTTTATATATGCTTTAGTGTCCTTAGTTATGTTTAATTTTGTATTCAGGTATGTTTTTTTAAAAAAAAAAGATTCCTTGTGTGATAATTTGGACGGAGTGGTCTTTTTCTTCTTGGCGTACGCTGCTACACAATCATCTGAGTCCGGGCAATGAATGCAGCCAGCTTTTCCAGCTCCTGTCTGCAGCCATGGAGTTTGGTTGTCAGCGGAGTGTCTGTCGGCCACACGTCCTGTCTTGCCACTTGGTGAAGGGGACATCTTTGGAGTAGGATGGAGTGGTCAACGACAGAGGCATCTTCTTAGATTTTGTGCTCGAATGCATTGATGTGTGTACTTAATTTTCTGTTCCTCTTTTTTTTTTCCCTGTTGAAGTATTGTGTTTGTTTTGAAACGGTTAAAACCATGATATTGTTCTAAGCATTCGGCTGGGCTTAAACAAAAGTAACAATGACACTTGCATGAGCTACCGCTTTACCCTTTGACTTTTTCACTCTTTCATTCCCGGCTTCCTTGACTTATTACTTCCCCTTGTTCTTGACTTCCTGAACTCTTCTATTCCCTTCATTCCGGCTTTAGCAGAAAGAGAGAAACTAAAAATCAGGGTACTTATTTAGACTGTACATGCTGACAGCACTCACTGTTGTACACCCGGAATGTTATATACTTTTGTGTACAAAAATGATGTGAGAAATTGTCTGTGACTAAGCTGACACTTTATGTGACATATCATGTGACATGCAGGTGTTAAACAGGTAATTTTTAGTAAAATTTAAGAGCAATATTAATATCAAATGCATGCATGGCTTTGTTTTGCGTGTAGGGTGTCCTCTGCATGCTTGTACTCACATAGTAACATCCTTCCATTCAAGCTGAGGCACTGTTGTTGTAATATCCATGTCACAATTGTCACAGCTATCGTTTATCATAAATATATACAATCCAGGTGTATCAACAGCCTTACATCTCTTTTGTCTTTTCTTGTCACAAACAGTCACACAGTAAGCACACAATGTTTTGCACAGCTATATACACACACACGCACACGAAACCTTCACTGTTTGTCCTGGATATGTACATATGGAATCAACTGTCCTGTCACTGTGTCATTTGTCACACATAGGTGACACGTGTGTGGTACACCTTGAAACAGTCGTGCTGGTTGCTGCAAAGATACACCCAACACTTCTCAGTAAACTGAACAAATTTAAGCAGAATCGTGTCCGAATAATATAACTGAAAATACTCCAGCGCCGTCATAGATGTATCAAGTACACGCACAGGCCCAGGTCTGCTCTCCTACTTGGTTCTTGTCTTACCGACAGGTGGCACATAATTTCCGCTTGTCCACTCGAAGCTTGGCTGAGTGTAAAACTGGCAGGTTTTCATCATCTAATTCATCTCCACTCTCATCATTTTCTTCCCAATTTACTACTGCCAATAACTCGGCTCTCTCTTCTTCGGTCAATTGTAGTAAATCAAAATCTTCATCTGTAAGGGCAGTGCAGAAATCGTCGTCAGAAAATTGATCAGAGTCGGAATTCTGGCCAGCTTCCATTTTCGCAGTACACGTTTACAGTGACAAGTGCCACACAGACAGCAGCACACTGACCAAAGAGAGAAACTGACCCCTTTCCCACGGTTAGCGGGAGTCTGGCATTCATTTAATTTATAACCAGTGCCCAGCGAGTGATCCGGTCAAGGACAGATGACGTACATTGATGACGCGCCTCGCGCGAACTTCAAAGTGGTCACAGCGCATCCCGGTTTTCGGGCTGCAGGAAGGAAAGGAGCTACTTTCCTGGGACCGGTTTTCCGTGCTGCAGGAATGAAGGGTACTGACTACGCAAACCGGAAAACCGGTTTCCGGGAATGAAAGAGTTATAATGATATAATTACGGTATTCATACGGTGCCAGTTTTTTTGACAATTCAAATCAAAGCGAACCCACACACCAGACATTCGCCTATGATCAATGCAGACCACCATACAACACGCGGGAAGAAAGAAGCTGGAAGCTGGTGAATTAGTGTAAAAGGGTCAGGAAGCTGGTTTCATTGCCTTTACCGTTGAAGCTTGAAACTTGAAAACCGTTTAATACTCACCGATAGTAACATGGTTCCACTCTTACAATTAGGCCTTGCTGGAAAATACAGATCAATCAGTCAGTCGATCAATCAAGCAAGCAATCAGTTAAGCAATCAATCAATCAATCAATCAGTTAATCAACAAAAGCAAGTTTTAGACTTTACATTCAAATTGAACGAATGGAAAATTCAGAATACGAGTTCCAGTTATCTTCTGCTTCCTTTTCCAGTATGCTGTTCCACACTATGATCAAACTGATAGCGTGTTAGGGACATGGTAGAAAGTTGTTGTTTTTTTTTGGGGGGATACTTGACCATTTACATAAGTTTATCGTTCTCTGTTAATCAGACTGGTGGATAGAATGAGGGAATCAGAGTTAAATAAAGGCAGGTACTGTTGGAAATTTAGGGATGTAGTGAAGGAATCAGAGGATTAGTATATATATATATATATATATATATATATATATATATATATATATATATATATATATATATATATATATATATATATAGAAACAGAGCTCGAGTAGTGTGCAGTTTCAAAGCATACGTACATTTTACGCTTATTGGTAACCTTTTCATATGAACACTTGTTAGAACTCACATATTTCCACGATCTTTTTTTTTTTCCGAGAATTTCTCCACGATTTTTTTTTATGCTTTTATGTAGTCGTATGCATAAGATCTTCAATTATAAATAGCCATGAGACGACCTCTCTGGTCTTATTATATTCGTATTTTGTCCTTTGCTTTTTTCGTCCTCTTGTACGGGGAGAGGTCGCGGGGGCTGAAACTGTGATGTGCAGCTTTCTGTATATGGAGACCCGGCGCACTGCCTTTGTAGGCGCGGAGCGTCTGCCACTACATCTGTCCATGGCCGACGTAATCATCCTCTGCCTCTGACAAAGCTACGACGAGGCTAACAAGCCGGTAGAGTATAAATTGCAAGAAAGGTAGAAAGAAACTCTAGGGAGAGCTAGACAACAGAAGGTCTTCAGAGAAGTAACCCCCTTTAGACAAGTGTTTCGGCCCTGAATTCCTTACACTCTCGGGGGTCGGGCCACATCCAGGTCATGACTCCTGGATGCCCTTCTGCTGTTGTCTATTTTTTTTTTCCCACGCCGGGGATCGAACCTGGGCGATTCTGCGTTTCAGAACTGCGGTACGCGGTTTTACCAATGTGCTAACGGGGCACACATCATCTGTAGGGAATTTAATCCTTATGAAGTTCACTTTTTTCGTTCCTCCTTGCCCAGATCCAGCTTGAGCTCCTTTCTGCTGCCTCTGCCATCGCTTTAAGGGCTCTAGTCCTCTTCTTCCCAGAAATGGCGAGTTGTTTCATGAGATCATAAGCGGAGGTGCCCACAAACCCTCTTGCCCCGACCTCTATGGCGAAGATTTTGACCCGCAGACCTGCTTTCTTCAGGGTGCTGGCAAGACCGGCGTATTTTTCGGTCTTGTAGATATGTGCTTCTTCCATTCTGCTTTCGTATGGCACAGTGAGTTCTATCAGAATCACTTGTTTCGAGGAGTCAGAGTGGAGAGCGATGTCTGGTCTCATGCCTGTCTTGCTGATGACATCTGGGTAATTTCTCCACTCTGGGAGGTCTGCTGTACACTCCCAGTCGACTGCTCCATCCAGAAGACCCTTTGGCAATGTGCTGGTTGTCATAGCACTTTCGGGCCAGACCTGTTTCCCTCCTGCTTTGTAGAACGTTGTCATAGCAATTGGTGCGTTTGGGGTCATGGTTTTTTCGCTAACCACATCTGTGATCACTTTCAGAACTTGGTTGTGCCTCCATGTATACCTTCCTTGGGCTAGCGCTACTTTGCAAGAGCTTAGGACATGTTCCACTGTTTGTTTCTTCTGACAGAGCGGACATGCTGGGTCGTCTGCTTTCCCCCATTTCACTAAGTTTGCATTCGAGGGGAGCAGGTCATATACAGATCTGAGGAGGAAGCTTATCCTTAGAGGAGCCATGTGCCACATATCGTTCCAGCTGAGACTTCTTTGGAGTGCACTGTCCCATGTTGTCCATTGCCCCTGTTGACCTTGCTGGACTGCCTTCTGCACTCTTTTGACATCTTCTTCTTCCTTCAACTCCTGTATGATCATGTCTCTTTTTTCCTTCCCTTTGGCTTTGGACCACCACTGCATTTTTGTTGCTCCCAGTCCCTGTCTGTTGGTTTGCGTGTGTCCAATTATTTCTTTGATGCTGAGGTTTCTCTTGGCATTGTTTACAGCCTCTTGGACTTTCCACTTTCTGCCAGTTCTCAGCTTTGGATGAACTGATCTCACGATATTGTCTTCCGATTCCTCCAGCATGCTCAACAGTCTTGCTTTTCCAACTTTGTATTCCTCCACTATGGATTTGAGAGGTAGCTTCAGCATTGCTTGACGACAGTAGAATGCAACATCAGTGAGACCAGGTGGGACACCGAGCCATTTTCTTGTGTATTTGTTGATTTTGGCTTCCATTGCTTCGACTGTGCTGGTGCAAATGTCATAGATTAGCAGTGGCCACAGCAGCTTTGGTATCAGCATGAACTGTAGACACCAGACTTTGTATTTGCCTGGCAGTCCGCAGTTATCCATTTTCTTCAGGCCTTCTTCTGCTGTTTGCTTGGTTTCACATCCCCTTTGTGTGTCTTTCAGGGAGTCATCATACCATCTTCCGAGACTTTTTACTGGCTCTTCTGTGACAGTGGGGATGGCTTGGTTGGCTACCATGAATTTGACTGAATCTGCCACTTTTCCTTTTCGCAGTGAGAGACTTCGGGATTTCTTAGGTTTGAACCTCATTCTTGAAGAGGCCACCAGCTCATCCAGCTGCTTTAAGATTTGGTGTGTCTCTTCCTCATCCGTGGACAAGACTGTTGTGTCATCCATGAAAGCTTTCAGAGGAGGCATCTGGTATCCATCTCCCAGATTCACTGGACCTGAACTCTTCATTGCAGCTTTCAAGATGACTTCCATTGCCAACACGAACAGTATGGGAGAGATTGCACAGCCCATTGCAATGCCCACCTCTAGGTCTATCCAGTCCGTGGTGTATTCTTTGGTAGAGAACCGCATTGAGAACCCTTGGAAATACTTCCTCAGCATTGTTCGGATGTTTTCTGGGATGTGATACATTTCAAGAGCCAGCTGGATCATATCGTGTGGAACTGATCCATATGCATTCGCCAGATCAAGCCAAACTACGTCAATGTTTCTCTTCTCTGTTCTTGCTTTTTGGATGGCATCCCAAATCAACGTGGCATGTTCCAAGCATCCAGGCATTCCTGGTATGCCTCCCTTTTGGACTGACATATCCAGATACTTGTTTTCAGTCAGGTATTTTGTCAATCTTGCTGCCATAACAGAGAAGAAGATTTTCCCCTCGACGTTCAGAAGTGATATTGGCCTGAACTGATTGATGCTGCTGGAGTTCTGCTCCTTCGGAATGTACACTCCTTCAGCTCTCATCCATTGGTCGCTGATCTTCTGGTTCCTCCATGCTGATCGAATCATCTTGTGGAGCCACTCGAGCACTTTTGGGCATTTCTTGTAGAGCAGGTATGGTATTCCGTTTGGTCCAGGTGCTGACTTGGCTCTGGCTTTCTTTACTACGTTCTTCACTTCATCCAGTGTTGGTGGTTTGTTATTGAATTTTCCTTCTGGCGCTGCAGGCCAAACCAGATTCTGGATTTCAAGTGGTGCCTCGCGCTGAGAATCGGAATATGTTTCCCTGAGATGCTGCTCTAGGGTTTCCTTGCCCACTGTGAGAGTCCCTGATTTGGGTTGTTCAAACAGCTTTCTTGAAAAGTCAAAGGGATCTTTGAAGAAACGATCTTGAGTCTTCTTCTTTTTGCTCTTTCTTCGCCTTGCTGATTCCACTTTGCTGAGAGCATTGTGTTTGGCCTTCAGATCTTTCCAGAGTTCCAGGAGCCCTTGCTTCTCGAATTCTGAGGCAGTTTTCATTCGCTTTTTAAGCTTCCTTTTCTCCCTCCGGATGCTCTCCATCTGTTGCTGTCTTCTGGATTTCTGGGGAGGCGTTTTTGTCTTTGGCTGCTTCACTCCATAAGTGTCCCTGCAGATAGAGTATATGATGTCTCCGTATGTGTCAAGTTTGTGTTCCAGCGTACTGTTCCCTATTAGCGCATTCAGCTTAAGGACAAGTTCCTCATCTAATTTCTCCCATTGTTCTTTTGCACCGGCAGGCGGCAAATTGAGTTTTCCACGTTTGGCGTTAAGAGCTTGTGCAAAATCCGCATCAGAACCGTCAGCGTGGATGTCCTTGGCACTATGGTTTAATTCCTGGCCTTGGTCATCCAACGTCTCACCTGCTATCGCAGTGCGCTGCTGCTGGTTCGTATGTGTCTTCAAACAGCCCATTTTTGTCCTGTGGATCTTCATGCCGCGTTTGGTGGTGAATCTCCTTCCACACGCACACGGAAATTCCAACTGGTCATTAATCATGGTCCGTTGTGCGTTTCCAGTCGTGATGGAGTCAGTGCCGATGGATTCATCATTCTCTCCCCCTTTCGGTGAATCCTGGGAGCATCTTTCATTTGAAAAACTCGTGGCATGTTATCAAAGGCAAGGTGGGAAGCCAACCCACAAAGCCCGCAGATCTAGTCTTTCCCAGTGTCCTTCGGTCTTTCCCGAATGTCCTCCGAACTATTCCCGGAAGTCAATGGACTGACCATGTGCAGGTAGAAAGAAACTCTAGGGAGAGCTAGACAACAGAAGGTCTTCAGAGAAGTAACCCCCTTTAGACAAGTGTTTCGGCCCTGAATTCCTTACACTCTCGGGGGGCCGGGCCACATCCAGGTCATGACTCCTGGATGCCCTTCTGCTGTTGTCTATTTTTTTTTTTTTCCCACGCCGGGGATCGAACCTGGGCGATTCTGCGCTTCAGAACTGCGGTACGCGGTTTTACCAATGTGCTAACGGGGCACACATCATCTGTAGGGAATTTAATGGAGATTGAAACGGACGGATCAAGACGGGAAACGTGGAAAAATGCCGACGAGCTAGTAAAAAAAATGACATTTGGAATATCTTCAGTCTAAAAGGCGAAGAAATAAAGTTACAGAATGTGTGCTAGAACACACAGTAAGTCTTGTGGGGATGTCAGACTGTGGAAAAAAGGACAAACGAGGGGAAAAACATGCTAACATTTGTGGTAACCATGACATAAGAAAATTTAAAATTGACATGAAAATCCGACATCTTTCAAAATCTAATTTTGTTTGTGTTTCTCTTCTCTCCTTCTCACGTTCGATCTTTCTCGTACCGCCATAGAGCTTTCATGAGAGTGCTTTAAATGACGAATGATTTTATCTTTACTTTACAGTAGGTATGTGTTGGATGGCACTGTCCTACATGCTGTTGTATCTTGTGAAAAATGAATATAACTAAGTGTTGTCAAGATTTTTTGTCATCCGTGTTTTTATGCATTTTGTCTGAAAAATGGAGACTGGCAAACATAAAAGATTACATGAAATTCAGACAACCAAACCCCCCCCCCCCCACTCACTCTCTCTCTCTCTCTCCACACACATAAAAAAGTAAAACAAAACAACACCCCCCCCCCCCACCCACCCACCCACACGCACACACACAAGCAAAATCTATATTTAAGCGTAAACTGTTATTTTCTCCACGGTAAATGGGCTAAAACATTTACAATAGATGCGTTTTTCCCTCTCCACTTTAAATGGACTAAAATTATCTTCAGTAGAGAAGGGCGGGGACCACTCGAGCTCTACATATAACTGAAATATAAGCCGTTAGATTGAAAATATTAAGAAGCACACACGCTCTCATTTGAATCAACAAACAAATGAAACTATATTTATTGATTTAGCGTAATCACAACAGCATCTTCTTACACGTCTTCCGACACAGCACTGGAATCATCACCACAGTCATCCCCTCCCCTCACGATCATGATCACCTACACATTGTTTGTGATCGTGGTACCGCAAAGAGTCGATTTGCCCACTCGGTTTGTAACTTTTTTTTTTTTTTTTACTCATTACTGTTAAAATAATAATTTCATTTACTGGGCTTGAACTGATGAGTCCTGATTGCGTGTGAACCTTCAGTCGCCCTTCGCCAAAATGTAGTGACTGACATGCTGCCTGTGATTTAAAAGCGAGACAATTACGTTTGTCCCTGCATATCTAGCAAATCGCCCCTCAACCTCTCCATAACTACAATTCTGACTTCCTTAAAGTTTAATGCACTCCATTACAAACTGTCAACGTCACCATGGAGCAAGCCGGTACACAAGAAAAGGTGACAGTAGTTGCGACCTCAGTTTTTCTCGTGACTATCAATAAAATGTGATGCCCATCTCCCCATACTCACAGTTTTACCCTGTCCAAATCCGCACAGAATTATGATACCCATTCACAGCTGGGTATAATGGAGGTTATACGTGCAATGTGCGGAAATGTTTTCTTGAGCAAGATTTGCTACCACTGTATTCCCCTGCACACATATTGGGAGATGGGGAGTGACCACTACGCCATTGAGGTCGTCGATCTGTACTCGTGCCGAAAGATGAGAAATGCATGTCTGTCTGCATTCCCACATTAAACATCATGTAAGTCATGTCAGTCTTCAGTGGCTTATCAACACGTGAAAAAAAAAGTCCAGTATGTACATAACAAAACAAAACAAAAAATTGATTGCTGACATGGTAGTGTATTAAAAACAAAACAAAAAAAACGAACAAACAAACCTCGTGTAAGAGTGCACGGAAGAGCTGCAGCCCTTAAACGAAGAAGACACCCTCCTATTTTTCCTCCGGTAAACTTGGGCTAACTCCGTGGTGAAGTTGATAGTTGACAGATTGTGTGTTGGTGTTCTGTACATGACGGCTTGTGTGCTTGGCGTTCATGGCTTTCGGTCGGCTGTGGTCCATGGCTGTCTTTTGACACATTGACACCGTTCGCTGCCATAAAACTCCTTTAGTCCCCTTCCCCCTCCTTCTCGCTCTCGATCTCTCGTTCTGTCTCTGTCTCTCTGTCTCTCTGTCTCTGTCTCTCTCTCTCTTTCTCTCTTGCCCCGATTATACATTGCGCTGTTTGTTATGCACTCATCCTTTCTCCCTTTTTAATACGTCTGTGTTTTCTTTGCTCTCTCTCTCTCTCTCTCTCTCTCTCTCTCTCTCTCTCTCTCTCTCTCTCTCTCTCTCTCCCTCCCTCCGTCTCTTCACCCGCTGTCTGCGTCCCTCCCCCCTCTCGACTGAGTATCATATTAAACTAAGCCAAATGGGCTTAATATAACTTGTGAGAATGTCTTGAAACACTGTTTTTTCTGTATATTTGAAAAAATATTTTTCGTGAAAAAAATTATTGCTTTTGTCAAGAATTTTTCAGGAGGAGCTTTTTCTTGTTAAGCAATATCTGCCCCCCCCCCCCCCCCCCCATTTTTTTTTACTCTCTTTCTCTCTCTCTCTCGTTGGCAGACGAATCGATGTAGGGGTCATTGGCCCGTTCTGGGAACAGGGGATTTGGGTAACGAACTTCTTAAGCAGTGTGGCTTTGAACACGGTATACATTCACGGAGTGAAAACGGAAACATTGCAGTCATTCCTTTTTCCTCCTCTTCTCTTCCTCCTCCTCCTGTCTCTCTCCCTTAAATTTGATGATGCTATATGCTCGATTGATGTAAACGAGAATATGGCATTGAATATCGTTCACGACTGTACAAGAGAAAATGCTGCGTGTATGAAGGAACGTGTAGTCGTAAACAGAATCAGGATACCTAGTGATCAGTTTGATAAAAAAAAAATGTGCGTGTACAAGGAGAAATGTTAGGAGGTTATTAAAAGCAAGCTACTTTTCAAAGAAACCTGAAGATCAAAATGAATATGTAATTGCTAGACATGAATAAAAAAAAACTTGAAAAAACAAGAGCAGTTTGATGAGGGAGTAGTTGATAAACTAGTCCTGTCTATTAAAAGTCAAAAGGAAATCTGGAATACAGTTAATAAGTTTACTTTAAGAAGAAATTAACTTACAAGTAATATCATGATGGATGTATGGTTCTTCAACTTTAAAGCATAACTAGAAAGTGATATTGACATTGATGATACACAGAGTGAAGACATACTAGTCATTGAGAGTGATGGCTACTTTGAACAGCCCAATATCAAAAGAGGTGGTACAGTTTGCAATTTGGAAACTGAAAAACCGGAAAGCTGCTGGTCCGGATGGCATCATAGGTGAAGTTTTTAAGAATCCGTGTGAGAAAATAATGCAGTTTCTCTTGAAGTTGTTCAGTACTTTGTTTACTGATGAATTTCTCCAAAACTGGACGGAATCTACAATTTTACCATTTTTTTAAAAAGGAGATATTAATAATCCCAATAGTTAGAGAGAAATCTCGATTACTGACATAAGTAGTAAATTATTTAGTACAATAGTCAACAACGGACTGCAAGAATGGATGGAAGAACATAACCTCCAGTTGGTTTTACATATGTTTACATTGTTAGCTCTTCTGCAGAAACAGTTTGCTAATAATAGAAAACTTTGCAACATTGATTGATTTTGAAAACGCGTTTGATTCGATCAGTAGAAACACATTTGGCCGATAAAAGGTAAACTGTATCGATGTATCAGAAGCATGTATGATCTGGTAAAGCTCAGTCAGAGTTCGATGTGGTACCAAACTTACAGACTGTTAATTTTCAACTGCGCTGCAAGAGTAAAATAAGGTGATCCATGCTGTCCCCTGCTATTCTCTCTTTTTCATAAATGAACTGGCAATTGAGGTGACAACAAGGAAGACATGGTGCTGTTCTGTCTCGTATGCTCTCGAATTATTATTGTTTTGCCGTTGCTGGCTGACGATGTTGTTTTGATGGCAGAAACAGTCATTGCATTCCAAACGGAGTTAAACAGTCTATAACGTGCAGAAGCTGCACCTCATTTAAAGGTCAATATGTCTAAAAGTACTATCATAGTCTTTCGAAAGGATGAGTATTTGGGTTCAAGGAAACGACTGATGTATGGCGAAATGCAATGCCAGTGGTCAGTGTGTATAAGTACCTTGGAATATTGTTCTCTATTCTTCAGAGATTTACCGTAACATGCAAGAATTCATTTAGCAGAGCTAAATATAATTTGCTTTTCATTATGCAGAAATTGTACCGTGTTGACAGTAATTCTTTTGATGTGTTAGATTATTTGATTCTCAGGTACAACCTGGCGCACAATATGGGTCTATGGGGATTAAGTAAAGCTGCAATTCTTTGTGAAAGAGTTCATATTTTTGCTTTGAAGAAATTTTTAGGAATTTATATGCGAACAACTTGTGACCCTGTATATGGTGAAACAGATCGCCATCCCATGTAATAAACTCTGCAGTTATTTGATCGTTACTGGATTAAATTGTTGCAATGAAAGACCATGGAGTTCCAACGCGTACAAAATGTTATATAATTTAGATACAAAAGGTAAGCAAAATCAGGTATCCAGTATATGAATTTGCTTGTTTGAATATGGTTTTGGTATTGTATGGTTGTGTAAAGGTGCTAGCAGATTGAATCAATTCATTCGTGGTTTTCATCAATGTTTAATTGATTGTAGTTGGCAAGAATAATAATAATAATAATTACAATATTTATATAGCGCAAAATCTCGATAAAAATCAAATCTAAGCGCTGAACATACACTTACGCACGCGCGCACACACACGCACACACACACTCACACATGGCTATAAATGGGGAAAAAGAATAAAAGCAATGGAAAATTATAGAGGGCATATTATATACAAATATATATAACAATGTGATTCCCCTCCGAGTGGAGACAGGCTACAGAGGGGGGATGAGTGAGGTCAGGATTTTATGCAGAGGAGAAAAGGTGAGTTTTGAGAGCGGACTTGAAGGAGACAAAAGTAGGTTGCTGACGGACAGAGAGAGGAAGTTTGTTCCAGGAAAGTGGACCAGAAACAGAGAAGGCTGGTGGACCATAGGTATTGAGCTTAGTGCGTGGAAAGCGAAAATGTCAGAGGATCGGAGGCAGAGCGGAGGGTACGTGAGGGAACATAGATCTCAAGTAGGCTTGACAGGTAATCGGGGGCTGCGTTATTGAGGCTTTTGTAGCACATGGTGTCTAGTTTGTACTGTATGCGCTTTGATACAGGGAGCCAGTGAAGTTGTGCCAGGAGAGGAGATATGTGGTCAGCTTTTTTCTTTTTGAGTACAAGGCGTGCAGCATTGTTTTGAATGCGCTGTAGGATGTGAATGGTGGAGGCAGGAAGACCAGACAGGAGTGAATTGCAAGAGTCAATGCGAGACATTATGAAGGGGAGAACGAGTTTTGCAGTTGTTATAGAACGAATATATTCAAAATATTGAGAGACATGTACAGATCTTCTTCTAACATGCATGATTTGAAACTATGTTTAGAGATATAGACAGACATCTAAAATATACAATGGCACAATTTAGGTTAGGTATATTAGAAGTCACATTCATTGTTTTAGACAGAGGACATAGTGATAGTGGTCAGTTATGTCCATTCTGCAACATTTTTAAAAGAAACTGAAGTACATTTTATTTTATGTTGTCCAATAGTCCATTCTATTCGTGAGAAATCTGTATGTTCAAAATACTACAGAGAACCTTCCTTATGTAAAGTTGCTTTATTGATGTTATCAACTGCCACTAAAGTTGTTCGAAATTTAGCTTTATTTCTATACAAAGCTTTTAAATTTAGAAAGACAGCAATTTCTTTACTCTTTTAGAATTGATACTTTCCGTGGAACACAAGGCTTGAATATGAATAGAATGTCTGTGTTTCATGTTGTTTCCACTTATTTGTTATTCACTTGTACAAAACATTTAAAATTAGAAATATTGTTACTCCTTCTGAGGGACTGTGGCCTTTATGAATAAGCCAACTGAACTCTCTCTCTCTCACTCTCTCTCTCTCTCTCTCTCTCTCTCTCTCGAATTGAACTCTCTCTCTCTCTCTCTGTCGAACTTGAACTCTCTCCCCCCACCCATGCCACTCGAGCTAGCGTATTGACACATACAAATAACTGCTTAACCACCAACCTACATCTTCTTATCTGTAATACATACATGCATACTCCCACTCCCTCTTCACCCCCACCCTCTCGGACACGACGAGATGGCGATCCTTAGGGCACCAGTTTTGAAAGTACTCGTATGTAACAGAATATGGATACTTACTTTTAAAAGGATTACGCCCATGTTGTTTCATTACCACATTGTATATATCGCCTTGCAGAAGTTTTTCACCGAAGATAGACTGCACTGGCCACACCATCACACAAGGACATTCAGTGTATCATTGACAACAATGTTGCAGCCTACAAACAACAGCAGAACTGATGTTCTTTTTCCGCTGTTTAGTTTGATGCGTATGTCCAGAAATGGTGGTAGTTTCTATGAGGACTCGGTTCCAAGCCAGAGTGGGAATATGCCATCAATGTGTCGTGTTCAGAATTTTATGTCGATTGTGATTGGTGATTCTTCGCAGATCTCAGTAAGCCAGTTGATAAAAATAGCCACAGAGTGTGCCAAATACATAAGGAATGGTGAGGAGGGAAGGTGGTTAATGGATGTGATACGGACTTATCTACATCTTCCCTCCTGGCACGGGTGACCGTGGGGATGCCGGGGGCTCTTTCACTATAAATAGTGTCCCCACCTTCTGGAAATTCTTTGCTGGAAATTTCCTCTTTTCTGTCATACTCTTTGTTTCTGTCTTACTCTTTTGCTTTCTGTCATTTCTTCCTATCATTTTGAGCCTCTCGTCTATTCACCTGTATGTGTTCGATAAAGTCTTACGCACATTCTCTTGGGATTGATAATTAGGTACATGTATTAAGTGCGGTTTTTCTTTTTTTTTTTTTTACTCTAGGGAAATGAGATATACGGAAACAATTTTAGGTAATTTAGGTCCGTGTTTACATATGCTTTAGTGTCCTTAGTTATGTTTAAATTTGTATTTAGGTGTGGTTTTTAAATCCCTTATGCAATAAATTGGACGGAGGGGTCAACGCCAGTGGCATCTCCTTAGGTTATGTGCTCGAATGCATTGATATGTGCACTTAATTTTCTTTTCCCTTTTTTCCCCTGTTGAAGTATTGTTTATGTTTTAAAACGGTTATAGCCCTGATATGGCTCTACGCAGTGGAACGGTGACTGTATAACAGTTAAAGATATTTCAGAACACTTCAAACATTTCATTTGCATCAAATCTTTTTAGCCTGGTAAAGCCTCATAGTAATATTACTTCTCTAAAGACGTCTGTACCCCCGGCTATGGCTAAACAGCTCCACTGCCTTGTGGACGTCTCGGGAGAGAATAAGGCTAAGGGAGTAAACCCTGAAAAAAATCACCCTACTGCCTTGTATGTTGTCGTGGCAACGACAAAGGCTATCGGAGAGACCGTACACAAACCGATGAAAGGCAATGGGAAACCACCATCGTACGTTCCCAAGACTTTATGGCCAGACAATCCAATTAAAGTAAGTGTAACGACGTAATAAGGGGCTCCTTCGTCCGGTAGGGATTGTCATGCTGTGCAGGTGACGCCTGACCATCAGCAAGCTACTGCGTCCAACCTCAACCTCAGGAAGAATACCAAAATCGCAACATAGAACATAAGAACATTGTTGTAAAAAGGTAAATTAGACAATATCAAAATAGAAATGGAAGCTTAACATTAGTATTTTAGGACTAGGGGAAGTGAGATGGAAGGGGGCAGGCATGATAAGATCTTGAGAGCATACAGTAAATATTCTGGTGGAAACTCACATGAAAGAGGAGTAAGCATTGTAATGGACAGGGACAAATCAAAAGCAGTTAGGGGGTACTGGGTTGTGTCCGACAGAATTTTGCTGATCAAATTGGATGACAGGCCATTTGATATCAACATCATTCAGGTATATGCACCATCATCCACAAGTGTTCAGGAAGACATTGACAACTTCTACGAGATATTAGAGATGGCCAAGACCCAATAATAACGGGAGGTTTTAACGCTAAAGTGGGACAAGATAGGGTGGAAGATACAGTTAGACATCATGGCCATGGTACACAAAATGAAAGGGGAGGGAAACTTGTAGAATGGGCACAGATGAATGAGTTCATAGTAGGAAACACCTGGTTTGAGCAGCCTAATAAAAGAAAATGGACTTGGATGAGTCCAGGAGATAATACCAAAAATCAGATTGACTACATCCTGATCAATAAAAGATTTAGAAATTCTTTACTGTCAGCAAAAACACTACCCGGCGCAGACCGCAACAGTGACCACAATCCTGTAGTGGGAACATTTAGGCTGAAATTAAGGAAAAGGAAACAGACCAAAAGCAACATCAAATTAAATCTTGGACTCAAGACAGATGAAGTGATACGTAAAAATGTAACGTACATGTTCAAAACAAAGTCAGTGCTCTGGAAGACGTTGGAGACAGTGAGGAACAATGGACAAAGTTGAGAAATTCGATAAAGGAAGCTTGTAAAGAAATCCCTAAAATAGATAGAAAAGCAAAAAAGAACTGGATGATAAAAGAAATTTTAGGTTTGATGGAGGAACGGAGGAAGGCAAAGAGAAACGAGGAGATATACAGGAAGATAAACAAAGAAATCAGGAACAGGTGCAATGAAGATAACGAAGCTTGGCTGAAAACAAAAAGCAGAGAAATAGAAGATCGATACAAAACGGATCCTCAAGGTATGTACAGACGAATTGAAGACATTGTCCACAGGAAAGATACATGCACATCAACTGGTTGTTTAAAATCGAAAGATGGTACGCTTATCATGGAAAAGGACAAAATATTAGACAGATGGGGAGAGTACGTTAAAGACCTTTTTGAAGATGACAGATACGAAGAATACATTATAAGAAAGAACGTTGAAGGACCACCTATAATGAAAGATGAAGTTAGAGCAGCACTGAAAAAGATGACACCAGGAAAAGCCCCAGGACCAGACAACATTACTACAGAGATGATTGAAGCCCGGAGGAATTTGGTATTGCAAAAATAACAGTCCTCCAAGATGAAATTTATGACTCTGGAAAATCCCCCAAAATACACTGTATGTCAAAATCAATTTTCATTGCACTTCCAAAGAAGACAGGGGCTATAGAATGCGAACTCCATCGCACAATCAGCCTGATGAGTCATGTAACAAAAATCCTACTAAGAATATCATAATGAGAACAAGGAATAGAATCAAAAGAGAAATAGCAGAAGAACAGTGTGGATTTGTGGAAGGGAAAGCAAGTATTAATGCCATATACATCCTAAGAATTATCATAGAGAGGTCAGTAGAGGTGAATAAGGATTTATGGTTAAGCTTTTTTGATTATACCAAGGCTTTCGATCGGTAAGACATGAAAGATTCATCAACCAGATAGAAAGACTCGATATTGATGGAAAAAATCTACGAATAATCAGAAATATGTATTGGAAACAAACAACAGCAATGAGAATAGAAAACGATATAAGCTCTTTCCAAAATATCAAAAGAGGAGTTAGACAAGGTGTGTGGTTTGTCACCAGATCTGTTTTCACTTTACAGTTAAAACATCATGAGAAACCTAGAGGAAGACCCTGGATTAAAGGTTGGAGGAAAAATGATAAACAACATTCGATACGCAGATGACACCGTGTTAATTGCAGAAAATGAAATGGATCTACAAAACCTTGTGAATATACTAGAAATAGAAAGCAAAGGTAAGGGGTTGGAAGTAAACAGCAAGAAGACTGAAATCATGGTGATCAGTAAAAACATGAAATCCCCTCATGCAAAATAACAGCAAACGGCACAACCTTGAGACAGGTTGATAAGTTTAAATACCTGGGAACGATCATTTCACCAGATGGCAGATGCACATCGGAAATAGCCAGCAGAATTCGCCAAGTCAAAACAGCATTCAAGAAAATGAAAAGCATTCTTACCAACAAATGCTTATCAATTAACATCAGGAAGGGAGTTCTTGAATGTTATGTAGAACCGATAATGTTACACGGTTGTGAGGCTTGGACAGTCAACAAGCAAAGTCTGAACAAGATTGAGGCAGCCGAGATGTAGTTTCTAAGAAGAATGTTGAAAGTTCCATGGACAGCAAAGAAAACAAAATGAGACAGTCTTGATGGAAGCAGACACAAGAAGATCATTGAAAAGGAAGATTAGGAAAAGACAGGCAACATTTATCGGCCATTTTATGAGGAAAGGGGAATTGGAGCACCTAGTCACAACGGAAAAGCTGGAGGGAAAGAGAGCACCATGTAGACCCAGGGAGAAAATATTGGATTGATTTACAGAGTGGCTGACGACAAAGAGAGTGGAAGAGGCGCTCGAGGCAACAGCGGATAGAAACAGATGGAAGGCCATGATCGCCAACGCCTTGTCATATGTATGTCATTTTTGTGTAATGAAATCGAATAATGTACATTTACGTTATATGACATGGCAATAATACTTGTAAACACCTTTACAACTTGTTTTCAAACTACAAAAATAACATTCTAAGCAGGAGTAAAAGAAATTTTTTTTAAAAATGTGTCATCGTTTACACAGACAGACAGAGACAGACAAACAGACACACACACAGACACACACTGTCTCTGTCTGTCTGTCTGTCTGTCTGTCTGTCTGTTGTCTCCCTTTCTCTCTCTCTCTCTCTCCCCTTTGGATTTACAATGCTGTAATACATTTTAAATTGATAATTTTGGCTAAGTAACTGAGAGTTCTACATCATTTGAGCGAAGTTCAATTCATCTGCTCTTGTCGTCAGCCATACGTCGTTGTCATTGAATTTAGTTTATTTTGCTGATCCTTATATGTCCCCATCCTTTTATATCTGCGATTGATGTACACGAACTGTACGTTATTTCAACTTTGGAAACTCCCCAAACTCGCTTAGTCAAACTCAGATCTAAATTTATATGTATTGCCGACAGTTCGCTGCAGATATACTGCATCGACATCTCGCTATGTGTCATTTTAAACTGCGTGTTTGAAAGGCAGCAAAATGAAACGGAGGAGGCCAACTGAATGAACTGATATAAATGCTAGGATCTATTTTCCGACGCACAGTTAGTTATATCACACAACTAGATCTGGCTTCATTATAATTTTGTGCAGACTGATAGCGCGAAGACTCTACTTTATCTTCATAAAAATTAAAAGTATTTGCTATAAGTATAAGCCATTAGAAGCAGCAGTCTAACTGTCACGACTTTTGAATCAGCCTTCGAAACATACAAATGTGGTAATTGAGATGAATAGTTTTGTCACGAAAACGATAATGATTTGTAATTTCTGTGAAATAAAGTTAGTACTTCGTCTTTACGAAAAACCCTCCCCGATTCAGTGGTAATAGACTCGCACAGTGACCTTAGTCATGGGAATATAAATGCTTGACGTACAATGCCATAAACGCTGCTTTCAAAGACAGTGCAGGCGTTTATAAACATTAGATGTCTTCCGTTTTCTTTTTCTCTTTTACCATGCGTGTTACTCAGACAGACACATACATACGCGTGCGAGCACACACACATGTGCGCAGATACGCACGCGCAAACACACACACAACACACACACACACAAACACACACACAAAAACACACACACACACACACACACACACACACACACACACACACACACACACACACACACACACACACTCACACACACACATACAACACACACACGCGAGCACGCAGATACACACATAATTTTAAGAAGTCATCAGAAAGTCATTTGCTGTGACATTATACGTCAAATGCGGCACTCACATGCGTAGATGGCACAAATTCAGCAACGACCGACATTTAAACGTTATGCTGAATCCTGTTTAAAGCGGGATGTTAGATTAGGAACAATGGGTTCCATGACTCGTGAGATCATATGCGTTCGAGGTTAGTCATACCTCATGGAACTTTAATCTAATATCACGTGTTCATATGGGGATGGAAGCGTGACTGCTCATTGTTCTGTTGGTTTGGCCCACACCTTACAGACAGCATGATGTTGCTACATAGTCATCATGCTCTGACAGCAGTGCGCAAGACAGTCGCACAGTACAGTCACTGTTCCATTAAATTTAACAAATATACTGTGCGAGACATGTAGTCTGTTTAATTGCAGCCTAGCTTAAAGCAGTGCGTAATACGGGCGTCATTCATTTGATGACCAAACATCCGAAATTTACCATTTCAAGATGTACAGAAATAAAAATCAAACGGTCAGAAACGTAGGCAATGAAGAACAGAAGAGGGCAGTGCCAAGATAGCCGTGATTTGATGATCTGACCATGATGTATCATTAATGCTTAGTTTATTGAACACACTTTTGCGTAAACCAAGAACAGAACTTAAAGAACCGCTGTTCAGTAGCGAAAAACTCAAAGAAACTTTGACACAGTTTTGTGTAAACCAATAACAAAACTTAAACAACCGCTGTACAGTAATGAAAAACTCAAAAGAAACTTTGACACAGTTTTGTGTAAACCAAGAACAGAAATTAACCGCTGTTCAGTAATGAAAACCTCAAAGAAACGTAGGAAATCTGACTGAAAACGAGAAGCTTGGAAACACTGTAAAGGAGGGGGGGACAACAGCTGGCTACGAAAACTAATAGCAAGCGTAACTGACGCAAAACGAAGATATTTCAAGCACGTTCCTACGTAAACACTTGCACACCAATAAGGTAGCACTTAAAAATACTTACATGACATTGGTGCGAGCAGATTAAAAAAAAACTTGCACTATTTTTTCAGGTCGTGCTTGATGAACATATCATACAGCAATTTTAGTAATTATGTGAAAACAACGACGACGACGACGACAACAACAATAAAAACCACAAAGTAGCATGTAGCATGTGCTTTACCAGAAAACATCGGAAACATTTCGTTGGTGATTTTGTAAAAATGGCACCAAAGAGAAAGAGCGAGAGAAGGAAAAAAATCTTGTACCTGAGCTGAGCTAATAAATAGTCCTCAATAAAAATAGTAATAGAAAATTATTTCGTTTAAGCTCTGATTTTTTATCGCTTATTTGTTGATTAATTACATGAAATGTCTGTCTGCTCTTCTGTCTGTCTGTCTGTCTCTTTCTCTTCCCCTCCTTCCCTCCCTCCCTCATTCCGTCACCATATCAGATATTGTCTTACCTTTGAATCGTCAGTGCTCAACAGATGTCGGTGGCACTTTATCGGTTGGCTAATTTTTTCAAGGCGTTGGATTGATGTGCCTGGCTTTTCCATATTTGATTTTTGTTGTACTTGGGATACATTTTTCTCTCCCTTTTTATGTTCTGTTTGTCGCTCACACACACACACACACACACACACACACACACACACACGCACGCACGCGCGCGCGCGCGCGCACACACACACACACGTGTGCGCTCACCCCTAAACATGAACATACTAACACCTCATCACATCAGACTCTATTCCGCCTATCCACCCCCTCCTCTCCCCCTTTTTAATGTTCTGTTTGTCGCTCACACACACGCGCGCGCACACACACACACGCGCGCGCGCGTGCACACACACACACACACACACACACACACGCACACACGTGCGCTCAACCCCACACATGAACATTTTAACACCTCATCACATCAGACTCCAATCCGCCCCCACCTACTCTTTCGCTCGCTCTCTGTCTGTCTGTCTCTCTTTCTATGTCTGTCTGTCTGTCTGTGTGTGTGTGTGTGTATTTTCTCTCTCTCTCTCTCTCTCTCTCTCTCTCTCTCTTCCCCTCTTCCCTCCTTTCGTCTCAATATCAGATATTGTCTTACCTTTGGATCGTCAGTGCTCAACAGATGTCGGTTGCACATTTTCCGTTATTTTTTGAAGGCATTCGACTGATGTGTTATGTATGGTTTTTGTTGGTCTTGGGATACATTTTCTCTCTCCCTTTTTGTGTTTTGTTTGTCGCTCACACCCACACACCCACATACACCCACCCACACACACACACACACACACACACATACACACACACACACATAGACACACGCACAACACGTGCGCTTACCCCCACACGTGAACATATTAACACCTCATCACATAAGACTCCAATCCGCCCCATTCTTTCTGTGTGTCTCTCTCTCTGGCTGTCTGTCTGTCTGTCTCTCTCTCTCTCCCCCCTCTCTCTCTCTCTCTCTCTCTTCAAATGCAGACTCCCAACATACAACACTGTGCCTCCTCCTCCCTCTCCGCTCACAGGTGCAGCCTCTCTCCCCTTAAACTTGAAATGTCTTTTTTTTTCAATTTTAAAAGATGAAACAGAAAGTGGGCAATTGCTGTTTTGACTTTAAATCTATGTGTGATTTTTTTTTTTTACGTTGTGCTGAAACGGTTGGGATTACGAAATACGATCAGGTGTGAACGATAAAAATCAGTCCCATCCGGTCGATTAACCCGATCAGAAAACAGTTTTGTTCGGTTTTCACGCCACACTCGGACGCACATGCACACACTCACAAGTTACGCATTGATTTTTATCATATAACACCGATATAGCTTACACAAAAAATGAAATTAATCTCTCTCTCTCTCTCACTCTCTCTCTCTCTCTCTCTCTCTCTCTAGCTCTCTCTCTCTCTCTCTCTCTCCTCGTTCTCTCTCTCTAGCTCTCTCTCTCTCTCACGCACACACACATACACACACACATACACATATGCACCCACGCACGCAAGCACACACATAAACACACATACACGTGTGCACACACGCACATAAACTCTTGAAATGTGTACGTAAGCCGATCAGGAACTGGTTTCTTGTTACATGTCTTCGATCCGCCAAAGCGTTCGTGAAACCAGTGAAGAAAAGATCAAATCTCCGATGGTAACATGTTTTCTCGCTTCCTACGTTTATTGGTCATGTGTTTTGTTATCAATATATTATCACAATTATTACGTCCCAATAAAAAAAACTTGTGTTCCTTATTGTTATCATGATCATTATCATCATTACTTGTACTAGTTGTAGTAGTATTAGTATTTATTTGTTTGTTTTACATCTTTTTCCTTTACCAGGTTAAACCAGTGTCTACAAGGCACAGGGGATTTCACACACACACACACACAACACACACACACACACACACACACACACACACAACACACACACACACACACAGAGAGAGAGAGAGAGAGAGAGAGAGAGAGAGACAGACAGACAGACAGACAGACAGACAGACAGAGAGAGAGAGAATTTGTAAAAATATGTTTCTTTTGAAGAATATGTGCATTAGGACTTTTTTTTTTTTTTAATCACCTCTTCTTCGTGAAGTTCGTCTTCCTTAACGTCATTATTATTATTGTTGGTTGTAGTAGTACTAGTAGTAGTAGTAGTAGTAGCATCATAATCGTTATGAATACTATCTTCAGTATCGAGTGTGCCTTTATACGAGCCTACGATGTGTTGGATGTGGAGTGTACATGCGATAGGGAAAGATGGAAAGAGTTAAAAACAATATTACTGTATTGTTATCTCCACATCTATACTTACATGTATCTAATGATAGCAAATGTATGTATAAGATCATCTGCCTGTCTATCTGTTTATCTATCTAGCTGTCTATATTAAACTTAAGTATTTTAAAACATTGTCATAAAATTAATGAGGTTCTGTAATTGGACATTTTTATCATGATTATTACAGTAAATATTATCATCGTCATCATTAGTGTGATTATTATTTGTCCTAATATATGATCAGTAGCCTCATAATGATATTATCATCAAACCTAGTACGATTAGTCAGCCAATTACGGAGTGTTTATGTGTTGTGGTTAAATTTGTGTCATTATCAGTAGCAAGTCGTGATGAGAATGTAATCAGAAGGAACCATGGCAGGGGCGTAATTATCCAGATGCTGAAATGCATCTGCGTCTTGTTTACCCCACCCTCACCACAAAGTTCAAAGGGGTTTTTGGCGTTTGAAGTGCTGAAGTCTGTTTTTTGTCCTCACCTCCCACCACTACCCCCATTTCCTCGACCCCCACCCCACTCCCACCGACATTGACCTCTTCAGTTGGCTGGGCTTTAATTTAACTAATCACAGCCCTCCGTGGGGATGCTGGGGGGCTTTTTCGGTATAAATAGTATCCCCACCCTCTGGAAATTCTGTGCTAGAAATTTCATCTTTTCTGTCACTCTCTTTGTTTCTGCCTTGTTCCTTTGCTTTCTGTCATTTCTTCCTATCATTTTCTGCCTTGCTGGTCCATTCACATGTGTGTGTTCGATAAAATCTTACGTACTTTTTCTTAGGATTGATAACTGGGTACATATATTAAGTGCATTTTTGTTTGTAAGGAGGTGAGATATGCGGAAGCAATATTAGGTGTTTTGGTGTCATTAAGTATCTTTATTTTTATTCAGGTCTGCTTTTTAAATTCCCTGTGCGATAAATTGGACGGGTTGGTCGGCGCCATGGGGCATGTCCTTGGATTATGTGCGCGAATGCATTGACGTGTACTTAATTTTCTTTTTCTTTTTTTTTTTCCTGTTGAAGTTTTGTATGTTTTCAAACGGTCATAGTCCTGATATGGCTCGACGCAGTCGGCTGGGATTTAAACAACAGCAACAATAACTAATCACAGTTACTGTCATTAGAGATGGAGGGGAAAGGGTGAGAATCTGCCAAGTGTGAGCTCTGATCTGCCAAGTGTGAGCTCTGATCTGCTAACTGTGAGCTCTGATCTGCCAACTGTGAGCTCTGATCTGCCAACTGTGAGCTCTGATCTGCCAACTGTGAGCTCTGATCTGCCAACTGTGAGCTCTGATCTGCCAACTGTGAGCTCTGATCTGCCAAGTGTGAGCTCTGATCTGCCAAGTGTGAGCTCTGATCTGCCAACTGTGAGCTCTGATCTGCTAACTGTGAGCTCTGATCTGCCAACTGTGAGCTCTGATCTGCCAACTGTGAGCTCTGATCTGCCAACTGTGAGCTCTGATCTGCCAAGTGTGAGCTCTGATCTGCCAAGTGTGAGCTCTGATCTGCCAACTGTGAGCTCTGATCTGCCAACTGTGAGCTCTGATCTGCCAACTGTGAGCTCTGATCTGCTAACTGTGAGCTCTGATCTGCCAACTGTGAGCTCTGATCTGCCAACTGTGAGCTCTGATCTGCCAACTGTGAGCTCTGATCTGCCAACTGTGAGCTCTGATCTGCCAACTGTAGGATAGTGACAGATCCAAATTCATATTTGCCAGTCTGTAGTAACTGTAGGACAGTAGCAAGCTTCGAACCCCGATTTGCCAGTCTGTTTGTCATACGGTCAGGGTGGCGCTTTGGTTCGATTCTTGTTGCATTTGTCCTCGTACTTCTGCTACGAAGTCTGCTTGAGCATTCCCCAGTGTCATGCATTAAAGCATGGAAGCAAACGTATACGCTTGTGCGCCCGCATACTGTTGCGCCCACACAACACACAGTATACATTCAACATGCACACACACACAAACACACACACACACACACACACACAAACACGCACACACACAAACACGCACACACACACACTGTTCAGAACAAGCAGCTGGGTTCTGTTGTTCCTGTGCAATTATGTGAGATGATTTTTGGTATTTGGAAGGTCTAAAAACATCACCTATTTTGTGAAGTGTGATGTGACATTTTCTTGTAATTTTTTTTTAAGAAAATCGCTCTTGGTTACCAGTGATTTTGCATTGAAACATCCGAGTGCTGAATGATTTTAAGGAAGCAAGACCTATTCCTGGCCTGTTTTATGAATTACTGTGGAGTACTGGATCCTGGATTCAGTTGGCATACATGGCAGTAAAGAATCTTTTTTGTTGATCAGGATGTAGTCAATCTGATTTTTGGTATTATCTCCTGGACTCATCCAAGTCCATTTTCTTCTATTAGGCTGCTCAAACCGGGTGTTTCCTACTATGAACTATGCCCGTTCTACAAGTTTCCCTCCCCTTTCATTTTGTGTACCAAGGCCATGAGGTCCAACTATATCCTCCACCGTATCCTGTCCCACTTTATCATTAAAATCTCCCATTATGACTGTAACTTCTTGTGATTTACATTGGACCTTGGCCATCTCTAATACTTCGTAAAGTTGTCGGTGTCTTCCTGAGTACATGCGGATGTTGGTGCATACACCTGAATGATGTTGATATCAAATGGCCTGCCTCCCAATTTGACCAGCAAAACTCTGTTGGACAGAGCCCAGTATCCCTTAACTGCTTTTGATTTGTCTTTGTCCATTGTGGTGCCTACTCCTTTTTCGTGTGAATTACCACCAGAGTATATCACTGTGTATTCTCGTGGTGTTATCATGCCTGCCCCCTTCCATCTCACTTCCCCTAGTCCTAAAATACTAATGTTAATCCTTTCCATCTCCATTTTGATGTTGTCTAATTTTCCCTTCTGCAACAGTGTTCTCATGTTCCATGTTGCTATTTTGGTGTATGTAAGGTTGACTTTGGGTGTGGTTTTGGTCGCAGTAGCTGGCTGACAGTCTGGTGTCACCTGTGCCGCATGACAGTCCCTACCGGACGAAGGTGCTCCACAGGAGCACCTATTCACGTCGTTAACTTCACTTTTCATCTTTTCTCTGCCCATAATTGTCCTGGGGAAACTACAATGGTGGTTTCCCCTTGCCTTCTATCGGTTTTTTTTTCAGGGTTAACTCCCTTAGCCTTATTCTCTCCTGAGATGTCCACAAGGCTGTGCAGCTATTTACCCATAGCTTGGGGATCTGGTACGTGGGCACCAGGGCATATCCACACGCCGGTGGGCCTGCATGCCGCACGTCTGGGGGGCCAGACCTCCTCCGAGTCCCACGAGATTTAGTCCGTGAGGTGCTCAGTTACCGCCTGTCGCCACGAGGAGGCACAACGTAGGGCTTGCTGATGGAGAGGCTATGTACTGACTGGAAGAGACTTACGCATTCTGCTCTTCTTTTCGCATAGCTGCAAGCAGCGGTGCTAGCCAGCGGTGTAGGCTGCGAAAGTAAGAGGTGACAAGCACGCAGTCACTAGCCGACACACTAGACGCATCACATCCGCCTTTGACAAGATTTAGAAATTCTTTACTGTCAGCAAAAACACTACCAGGGGCAGACTGCAACAGTGACCACAATCCTGTAGTGGGAAGGTTTAGGCTGAAATTAAGGAAAAGGAAACAGACCAAAAGCAACATCAAACTAAACCTTGGGCTCTTAAAGACAGATGAAGTGATACGTAAAACAGTTAATGTACATGTTCAAAACAAATTCAGTGCTCTGGAAGACGTTGGTGACAGTGTCCTAAGGAACAATGGACAAAGTTGAGAAATTCACTAAATGAAACTTGTGAAGAAATCCCTAAAGCAGATAGAAAAGCAAAAAAAGAACTGGATCACTAATGAAATGTTGGGCTTGATGGAGGAAAGGAGGAGGGCAAAGAGAAACGAGGAGATATACAGGAAGATAAACAAATAAATCAGGAATAGGTGCAATGAAGCTAAGGAAGCTTGGCTGAACACAGAATGCAAAGAAATAGAAGACCGACACAAAATGGATCCTCAGGGTATGTACAGACGAACTGAAGAAATTGTCCACAGGAAAAATACATGCACATCAACTGAGTGCTTAAAATCGAAAAGATGGCACGCTTATCATGGAAAAGGACAAAATATTGGACAGATGGGGATAGTACATTAAAGGCCTTTTTGAGGATACAGAAACGAAGAACACATTATAAAAAAGAACTTTGAAGGACCACCCATAATGAAAGGTGAAGTTAGAGCAGCACTGAAAAAGATGAAACTAGGAAAGGCCCCAGGACCTGACAAATTACTACAGAGATGATTGAAGCCCTGGAGGAATTTGGCATAGAAAAAATAACAGTGCTCCTAAATGAAATTTACGACACTGGAAAAATCCCCAGATATGTCAAAATCAATTTTCATTGCACTTCCAAAGAAGACAGGGGCTATAGAATGCGAACTCCATCGCACAATCAGTTTGATGAGTCATGTAACAAAAATCCTATTAAGAATAATCATGATGAGGACAAGGAATAGAATCAAACGAGAAATAGCAGAAGAACAGTGTGGATTTGTGGAAGGGAAAGGAACTATCGCAAAAAGGGATTTTGATGTGTATAAGGAATTGAGGATGATTATGAAGAATTGTTTCTCTACTTGGTAATTATGCACTTAATAAGGGAGGAGAGTGTGACGAGAGGAAACGCACTAACCACACTAGACAAGGATTCTCAAAGGTAGCCCACACATGGAATGATAAATACAACACATTTATTTAATTGATCAACTTCAACGTAAGACATAATTCACCGTTCTACTGGCCTAAGTCCCAATGGCCCTAAATCCTAAAATGCACAACGAATCTTCACCAGCTTACATGTTACTAGCATACTGCACATTTCCAGCTCTATTCTTTCTGTTGCCTGGAAAGTAAAACATGCCTCTAACTTCTAACCCTAACCTTAACACCTAACAAGAGTACAAATTAAAACGTGGGTCACATACCTGTGAGGTAGCTTGGAAGCTGGTTCCCCCAAAAGTGCGCCCAGGGGCTGACTGACTATCCCTTTTATAGAAGGGGATTCAGGTCAGGACGCTTTCCCTCCCTGACCATCAATAGGACCGCCTGTGATTAGCTGACCGCGTCTCTAAAGCCTGACTTCAAGTTTGAATGTGTGATTAGCTGACCGCGTCTCTAAAGCCTGACTTCAAGGTTGAATAATTCGAATTTTAATCCTGACATTGTGGTGGTTACATCTAACGTTACCTTCGGCCAATTAACATGCCATTTTCAAAAGTCTGTTTCGGACGGTGACTTTTACTGCTAAGTGTCACCCCTTAGAATCTGTCCAACTCCCCAACGTGGAGAATAATGGCGTTATTTCTTGATATTTGCTTCTGGTCTTTGGTGCGGTCACTTCACGGTCTAGGGTATTGATCCATCCAGAAATCCATCCAGTCTAATGTCTATTTATTTCCTCTTGCCCCCATTACAGCCTTATTCCGTTTCTGTGCCCAGCTGCGAAAGGTTTTAGTACTGGACAATGGCGACTGACCATTACTTTTCAAAATGCGATACCTACTAGTGGCCTGTGGTGTTTGCCTTTAATTTACCGATCCATTCTACTGGAACATCAAATAGTGTCTCAATACATCTGCTGCCCTAAGGAATTCCTGTAATAGAACTATTAATGTCATATACATCCTAAGAACTACCATAGAGAGGTCATTTGAAATAAATAAGGATTTGTATTTATGCCTTGTTGACTATACCAAGGCTTTCGATCGAGTAAGACATAAAGAATTGATCAACCAACTGGAGAGACTCAATGTTGGTGGAAAAGATCTACGAATAATCAGAAATATGTACTGGGAGCAAACAGCTGCAATGAAAATAGAAAACAATATAAGCTCTTTCCAAAACATCAAAAGAGGAGTAGACAGGGTTGTGTTTTGTCACCAGATCTGTTTTCACTTTACAGCGAAAACATCATGAGAAACCTAGAAGAAGACCCTGGATTAAAGGTTGGAGGGAAAATGATAAACAACATTCGATACGCAGATGACACCGTGCTAATTGCAGAAAATGAAAGGGACCTACAAAACCTTGTGAATATACTAGAAATAGAAAGCAAAGGTAAGGGGTTGGAACTAAACAGCAGGAAGACTGAAGTCATGTTGATCAGTAAAAAACATGAAATCCCTTCTTGCAAAATAACAGCAGATGGCACAACCTTGACACAGGTTGATAAGTTCAAATACCTGGGAACTGTCATTTCATCAGACGGCAAATGCACATCGGAAATAGCCGGCAGAATCGGCCAAGCTAAAACAGCATTCAAGAAGATGACAAGCATTCTTACCAACAAATGCCTATCAATTAACATCAGGAAGAGAGTTCTTGAATGTTATATAGAACCAATACTGTTGTACGGATGTGAGGCGTGGACAGTCAACAAGCAAAGCCAGAACAAGATTGAGGCAGCCGAGATGTGGTTTCTAAGAAGAATGTTGAGAGTTCCATGGACAGCAAAGAAAACAAACGAGACAGTCTTGATGGAGGCAGACACAAGTAGATCACTCATAAGGAAGATTAGGAAAAGACAGGCAACATTTTTAGGCCATTTCATGAGGAAGGAGGATTTGGAGCACCTGGTCACAACGGGAAAGCTGGAGGGAAAGAGAGCACCAGGTAGACTCAGGGAGAAAATGTTAGACGGACTTGCGGAGTGGCTGAAGACGAGGAGGGTGGAGGAGATGCTTGGGGCAACAAGAGATAGAGACAGATGGAAGTCCATGATCGCCAACGCCTTGCGGCAGGGCACCTGATGATGATGATGATGATGACATGGTAGTAATTTGTTAAAGTGTTGTTATTTGTTTAAAATGGACAGACTTTCATATGATATCTACTTTGTAATGCGCTGTCTGTGAAAAAAAAATAGATTGATTACCTGAGTTTTGTTTTGCTTTTGCTTTTTGGTGGAAAGGATTCAGAGCTCCAAGGCATTTATTACGTTAACACTGTGACCAGAAGAGATTTGAGATGAATCATATCTACACATTTAAAGAAAATATGTATGATTTAACCAACACATTCACCACAGTCTCCTCGCCATGTATGATAAAGGAGAACAGTACACCAACAGAAAGACGCAACATTGATTTTTGCTTGGGGGACCTACCGTCAACGACAGAGGCAGAAGGCTTAACTGCCTGTTTGCTTGTGATTAACTTCACCAGCTTAACTTTCACAGCCGTTCACCTGTAAGAAAAGTCTTTGCTTTTTACCTGTTAGAAAAAAAATTGTGCTTCGTGTGTTAAGCTGTGTTGGAATCGTTGGCGTTGGAGAATTGACTGCTGTTAAACCTTAAGAGTAGTGATGTATGTGCTCCTTTGGATTTGACTGGATGCGAGTGACAGAGTTGGGCTTATATTGCGTGGTTTAAAGAAGGTTGGTTGAGTGTTTATCCTCTGCTGATTCTGCCTGTCTCTCTGTCTCTATATCTCTATATCTGTCTGTCTAATCTTATCTTATCTTATCGGATGGGATGGGATGTATGTATGTGTAATATGTATGTATGTATGTATGGATGAATGTATGTATATATATATGTATGTATGTACGTACATTCGTACGTAGTACATATGTATGTATGTATGTATCACTGTGTATACACGTATGTATGCATATATGAATGTATGTATGTATGTAAGTAAGTTTGTAGGTATGTTTGTATGTATGTATCTGTATGAGACTGGGCCAAAAATTCGTCGTTGAAAATGGGCCCAGAAGCCGAAAAATACAATCACTCATCATCCTAGTTCTTTTTATTTCTTAAGGTGTTTGATGTCGACAGTTAACATTTGTGTGCAGAAAGATAGCTGCTCCTAGCTGTGTTTTTTCCTTCTGAAGTGCAAGTTGATAGCTACCATGGTGTTGCGGACGTTATAGTGGACAAAATATTTTGTTCAGTATGTATACAGAGAGAAAGAATTTTGTATGCTTGATATCACAAGCTTAATCAGAAATACATTTATCAAAACATAAAGTGTAATATATGTATATGTAATAGAAGGCCGGGAATATGGAAGATGTACTTGATCCACCATCCACACAGTATGAGTATGAAAAAGCAGAAACCAAGAAGTAGATGAGAACATGTTATTAAAAAAAAAGCATTCAGTATAAATTTACAAACATTGTACAAATGCAGAACGGTGGCAAATTCTCTTCGTTGTGAAGGCAATCTAAGGACTCCGTGTCGTGGATGTTATGAGGGAGAAAGTGCCACTCATGCCTGTTCTTTTTCTTCCCTCATACCCCCCTGAAGTTTGAATTGTAATGTTTTATGTTACATACCATTTAAATCAATTTGGGAACAACGAAAGAAGTTAACAGGAAGAATTGAGGCCCCTATCAGTGGCTAAGGCAACTACTGGCGGTGATGCCAGTTTAAGAATCTTGAAAGTGATTCGACCAGACACCTACATCATATGTCCTATTACATCCTTTGCATCCCATCACAACCCCCTCACTAAACAGTGTCGGTATGAATACCAGTACTAGATGTATAGATCTATCAGCGATTAAACAAGTACTTTGCTCATGTGTAAAAATATTGACAATACATACCTTTGCACCAAAGCAGGACCATCTTCGATTAGTGAATGAAGTCTCAGGAACGCATATCGATAATTTCATGCAAACGCCGTTTTAAAACTAAAATATTTTCGTAGTTAAAGAACAGACATCATATTTGGACAAAATTTATTAATCGAGGATGCAGAGAAGACGTAAAAACAATAGCTGTCTGAATCAAATCTGACGTTTTTGTGTCTTGCTTTCTGTTCAGCAATCTCAGACCGAGGCTGTAGTGTGTTCAGCGTCCATAGTACGAGGGTGAGTCAAAAAGTAATGCCTTTTTATTCATATCAGACGAAATTTTTTGATAAAATTACCTGAAATGGTCCTCAGTTACAAATCATTATAACTGTTAAGGACTGAAATATTTTCTTTGGTATGTTTCCGGTTCATAGACTCGTGAGGAAAATTCAAAATGGCTGCCCCCTTAGAGCTGCGTCAAAAACAAAGAGCAGTGATTGAATTCCTTGTTGCTGAGGGGGAAACCCCTGTAAACATTCAGACGATTACAGAATGTGTATAAGGAGAATACTTTAGATTATAGTAATATTCGCAGGTGGGTCTGTCGTCTTAATGATGAAAAGGTGGGAACTGCGAGCGTAGCCGATAAACCCCGTTCTGGCCGGCCGTCTTTTTCTGTGAATCATGCCAATAAAGCAAAAGCAGATGCTCTGATTAGAGAAGATAGGCGCATAACTCTTGAGGAGTTGGCAGAAAACCTTGAAGTGAGCCATGGAAGTGCTTATAACATTGTTGAATCGCTTGGGTTTTCAAAAGTGTGTGCCCGTTGGGTACCAAGAGAGCTGACTACCGAACGCAAGACTGACAGGGTCAACGCCTGCACTGAACTTCTTGAACAAAGTCAAAGAGACAACACCTTCCTTGGAAGGCTCGTTACCGGTGATGAAACATGCATTCACCATTATGAACCGGAATCGAAGAGGCAGTCAATGGAATGGCGCCACCCTAGTCACCAAAACCGAAAAAGTTCGAGACGGAAAAGTCAGCTGGAAAAATCATGGCGACTGTCTTTTGGGATGCTCAAGGTGTAATTCTGGTTGATTTCTTGCCAAGAGGAGAAACAATAAATTCTGAGGCATACGTTAAGACCCTGACGAGGCTCAAAGCAAAAATCCGACGAGTGAGACCCAACTTGCAAATCGATAATGTCTTCCTTCTGCATGACAATTCTCAAGCACACACAGGCATCAGGACAAGGGAGACAATCGCCTCATTCGGGTGGACAACTTTATTGCATCCTCCATACTCACCAGACTTAGCGCCTTCAGACTATCATCTCTTCGGCCTCATGAAACAGGGTTTGAGGGGTAAACATTATGCCAGTGACGAGGAAGTGAAAACTGCAGTGAAGACGTGGCTCCAAGCACAGTCAACAAAATTATACATGCTCTCATTCGTAGGTGGAACATCGCTATTGAGAGAAACGGCGACTATGTTGAGAAATAGGGATATGATCCCCGGAGGACTAGCTTTATTTTGATGTATGATTCATGTTCCTGTGTCGGTAATTGTTCCTGTACTAAAGAAAAAGGCATTACTTTTTGACTCACCCTCGTACATGTAGTGTGCCGTGAATACACACGGGTCGCGAGAGCGGAACACGATTAGTGGACAAAATGCATCGCGTCCGTATGTTCGGATTTGTAGGTAAAATTCATCAAGTATAAAAAGTGTAAAAGGAACAGTTATGGAAGACGTGTATGAGAAATGGTTATAGATGATAAAATGATGCGGAATACTTTACCCTGATATGATCATCCCATTTCCGTTTCTCCGAGAAAACCCATCATGCAAACAATGCTTTGTTGTTATATTACTATAATATATAGTGCAAACAACTACAGTTGTGTCTTAAGTATTTCTCCAATCTTTCATTAATCCACAGATATACATTGTACAAGAACACTTGTTGATCATGAAAAAAAATATAATCCTGTAAACCATATGAATGGGTTATGGCTGTTGATAGATAATAGATAGATAGATAGATAGATAGATAGACAGACAGATAGACAGACAGACAGATAGATAGACAGACAGACAGATAGACAGACAGACAGATAGACAGACAGATAGACAGACAGACAGATAGATAGACAGATAGATAGATAGACAGATATAGATAGATAGATAGGCAGACAGACAGACAATAGATAAATAGTTAGATAGATCGATAGATTAGATAGATAACTGGATAAATAGATAGATAGATAGATCAAGAAATCGATAGATAAATAGATAGACTGTTAGTTAGATAGGTAGATGGATAGATAGATAGATAGGTAGATAGGTAAATAGGTAAACAGATAGCTAGATTAGATTAGATAATAGATAGTATAGATAGATAGATTAGATAAGATAGATAGAATAGATAGATAGATAGATAGATATAGATAGATAGATAGATAGAGAGATAGATAGATATTTCCACTTCGACATATGAAAAGTGTGACTATGTCAGTGAGGATAAAGTTCCTCTTGTTTCGAGATGTAACGCTCTCGTTGAAAAGTAGCTAACCTTTTCCGCAAATAGAAAATTAACTGGAAAAACGTTGAAATTTCTTCACGCAAATGAATTCAGCACTCCTCATCTCTCAAAGGGAAATAGAGAAATAAAGAAAACTTGGTGATATTTTCATATAAGTATCATGAGAGGGTAAAATATGTTTCGTACATATGTATCTGCGTAGTGGTTTTGTATTGCTTTGTCGCCTGTTTATGGGCTGCAGTGCTGTTAGGCTTGCCTCGACGAATTGTGTTTATGGGTTGCCAAGTTGGAGTTTTGTGTACATGTACATGTACATGTATATTAGAAAGCATATAGATTTATGGAGTTCCAAAATTTCATAATTTTTGTAAGGACCCATCGGTAAGTGTTATCTCCCTTATGTTCGATGTTTTGGTATGTGGTTTGTATTGTGTTTTTTTGTGGTTTTTTTTTTTTTATTATTATTTTTTTTTTAAAGCTTACAGCAATGTACATCATTGCTGAGTTGTCTTTTGGTTTCCAGAATTAGTCCACCATGACCTGGATTACTATGGTGTCCCTCTTGTTTGCAGAAGCAATTCTGATTTTTCTGTTGGTGACTGTTTCACGGAGTTCATGTAGTCCTTGTCTTTTCCTTGTGTTTAAATTGTTTCTACATTGTGTGTGGGTTCATAACTTTATGTTGCTTTGTAGTGAGCTGCAGTAGGCGCCTAGCTCTCTATCATGTCCCACAAGGGAACAGTATCTTGATTTTTTGTATAAACGTTTAGAAGTTCGAATCTTCATCATCTTCTGGATTATAGTACAATTCTTTGAGTTTGATTTTTCTGCAGCATTCTGCGACATCCAGCCAGAGTTGTTAACGGTTGAGAGAGTCTGAAGCGAGAAAGAGTTGGCAGAGGACTTTGGTAATAGGTTGTTTGAGAGTTCCTTCGTTACTTCCAACGATTACAGCAAAGCGTCTGAACGTGTCATGTGCTGTCATCTGTTTGACTCCACGAAGAAGATGTGCTTCCGTGAACATTTGATTTTTCTAATCACGGCAGTCTACACCGACTAAACCGCAACAATCAGGTGGAACAGCCAAAACAGCGAATATTTTAGCATCAAGAAAGGAGTCTGTCAGGGCTGCATTCTCTCACTTCATCTTTTCTATATCTACACGAGCAGATTGTAAGAGAATCAGTCATTGAAGACATGGGAATAAAAAAGGCGGTCAAAACATCACAAATCTACGATATAGTGATGATACTGTTCTGATGTCGGACAATATCAACATGAACAGAATGTTGTATAGAATAGATGCAGCAGGCAGGAAGACAGCCTAAATCAAAATACCTTGAAAAAAAAAGCAATGCACCCAGAAGGAGAAGAAAGTTAACCATATCGGCACTGCATTAGAAAGTGGGGTGACTAAATGTTTAGGTTCAATTAAAGCTCACGATGGCCCCTGAAATAAAGACGTCATAACACAAGGGTTAGGAATGGCAAAACAGAAAATGATCTGACTCAACGACATTTGGAAAGACAGAAGCATACCAACATCCCTTAAAATCAGAAGTCTACAATGTACGATTTAGCCAGTGATGCAGTATAGCTCTGAAACCTGGACATGCAGAAAATCAAATGAAAATAAGACCAAAGCTGCAGAGATATGGTTTTACACGCAGCGTCTTAGCGTCAAATGGATCGATGGAAAGATAAATGAAAGCATTTAGAACGAACTCATCGTCCAGGGTCTACTGTTTGCAGAAATCAACAAAAGAAAATTTCTGACATAGGCCATGCAATCTACAACACGAACACGATCTTCATGATAACAGTTTTGCAAGGAAAAGTTGAGGCCAAAAGAAATCCGGGCAGACCACCCACCTCCTATATGAACTATCACTACCATCAGGGGTTTGAGGGTGTACAAAGTA
The DNA here is from genome assembly GCA_030674185.1 of Monoplex corrugatus. Taxonomy (NCBI): domain Eukaryota; kingdom Metazoa; phylum Mollusca; class Gastropoda; order Littorinimorpha; family Ranellidae; genus Monoplex; species Monoplex corrugatus. The sequence continues at coordinate 46,782,214 of JAPXFY010000023.1, forward strand.
GCACGGAAAAGTCATGATAGGAGGGGATGGAGGAGAGTTGCCATGGCACTGCTGCAGCGGCTGTTATCGAACCCGATGATGTTGACAGGTGACGGGTGGTGTTTGAGAGTTTACCACAACATGGTCATAGTTTCGATCACTGCAGAAATCGTGTGGTGAGGTACTGTCACTTGTGTGTTTCCTGTGAAGGTATTGATGTTTCTTTGTCTTAGATCATATGCTCTTAAGTTTTAAAATATTTTTCTTCGTCGGTGCCTTTTTTTTCTTTTTGTTGTTGTTGTAATTCTAGTTTTTTTGATAATGAGTGGCAAGCATGTCCTGAACTTTTTTCATACTGTATATTTTGGTTTAATAGAAACAGCGTGTTGCCTAAGGTTTGACTTTGTGGCGAATGCGTTAAATATCTCTTTGCAGCGGAACAGGATTTTTGTTTATTTGCCCTCTGCATACTGTTGATAATATTGTTGTTTAAAAGAAGAAGTGTATTTGTGGTAGACTTACATGCCATGCCCTTAAAAATGATCTAAACTTGTGTATAAGAGGAAAGAGAGTTCGTGTGCGAGTCGCACCTGCAAAACGTTCCCGTGCCCCAGACAGTTTGATGACCATGCTGTCAAAATTTGTGTTTATGGTGCCGGGCCCACAGTTGTATGCAGGGGAGGTCGCAATCGTTATCGGAGTAGACAACACCAGGCACACTATGAGTAGGAAAGTGTCTCTAATTTCGATCGTTGCCGATGCGTGCCTGTTTCTCAGGTTTCTCGTATGTCTTCCCGTGGGGATTCCGGGGGCTCTTTCAGGTTTAACAGCACCCTGTCCCTGCGCGAGAAATGTTTTTATTTTCTGTCACTGTTTCTGTTTCTGTCTAGCTCATTTGCTTTCTGTCATCTCATTTTTCTCATTTTCTGCCCTTAGTCTTCCATAAAGCCTTACATATTTTCTGACCGTTAAGATTGATAATTGGGTACATATATTAATTGTATTTTCAGCTCTGAGGAAGATTAATAATTGGGTACTTACACATGTATATTGTATTTTCAGCTCTGAGGAAGATTAATAATTGGGTACTTACACATGTATATTGTATTTTCAGCTCTGAGAAAGACTGATAATTGGGTACATACATTAATTGCATTTTCAGCTCTGAGGAAATAACTGCTTAGTGGCACTTTTACATGCCGAAGGCCAGTTTTTAAATATGTTTTTGTGCACTTACGGTTATGCGTTTTTATCAGGTTTGTCTTCTTAATGCTCCGGGTGACAAATTCGATGAAATGGCCAACGCCAGGAGCACATTCGTATTGCGTAAATGCAGTAACACATGGGTGCAACTTTTTCCCGTTTGACGACGGAATCCGTTTTTTCAAAAGAATCAGAAACGGAAAATCCGTTTTTTGAAAAAATCGCCGAGCTAGGGTCGTTTTTTGTGTGGTCTAAAATCGTTTATCGAACGTGAATGTCTCGCGACGGATACTCTCCGGTGCAGAAAGGAAAGCGGAAGCACTATTTTGTGAATGAAGCTATGAACGTTAATGCGCATGCTCCGTTGCGAAATCTCGCATCAACTTCCGTGAAATCGAGCTTCCCATTTTCGAGCTTCCCATGTTGAGCAAACTTCACGATATCAGCGGTGAAAGAAGGCGAATATGTCGCCTTAATAGACGCAACTGTCAAGAATAAGTGGCATTTGGAATGGCAAATGGAGAAAGATAGAGACAAAGATAATTCCCGTCGCCTGTGGTGTGTGAAAATCGACCCAGCAGTTATAAAGATACTTGAAATTGTCTGAAATAGGATGAAAAGCATCTGCTGTTTTTCTTGAATCTAATTGCAGGAGAAAGCTTAAGATTCAGTTTTATTTTCACAAAAACTTCAGCGTCTAGCCCCCCAGACTCCCCATACGGGGCGCTGCCCCTGTACCCCGTCAAGGTCCCACCAGTCCCTGGACCCCTTTCCGTGTTTTGACTTTCCCACCAGTCCCTGGACCCCTTTCCGTTTTTTGACTTTTTCTAAGTTGCACCCTTGAGTAACAGCTGTGCTTAACTTTTTTCCAGGATCATCTGTTTTTAGATGTGTGTGTTCTTTGAAATGGTCATAGTCTTGATATGGCTCTGAGCAATCAGGTGGCTTTGATCACTGATAGTTATACTACGACTACCACTACCACTAAGCAGCAGCAGCAGCATCTTCATCATCATCATCATTATCATCATCATTATCATCATCATAACAATAATAAATTCTTTGATGTAAATATTTGATAATGGATCAGGACGACCAACTGGTTATTTTTCCTCCCTGTGCTTCGTATGGCTTTCTTTAGGGGACTGTGTTTATTTCAAGAATGAACACCCAGTACTCCGTCTTTTTCGAGTGAAAAATGATCGTGTAATAATACAACATTTCAAGCTACAACTTTCCTGTCTTTCCTCTCCCATCCTCTTCGCAGTCCATCTCATTTTCATTACCAACCCATCACCCCTTCCCCGCACACCTTCCCATCTCCCCTGTGGAGATGCCGGGGGCTCTTTCAGTATACATAGTATCCCCAACTTCTGGAACTTCTGTGCTAGACATTGCCTCTTTTCTGTTACTCTCTTTGTTTATTCTTGTATCTTTGCTTTCTGTCATTTCTTCCTATCATTTTCTGCCTTGCTGACCCATTCATCTATATGTGTTCAATAAAGTCTTACGTAATTTCTCTTAGGATTGATGATTGGGTATTGAGTGCATTTTTGGCTCTACAGAAATGAGATATCCAGAAGCAATTTTAGGTAATTTATGCCCGTTTTATACATGTTTTGGTGCTCTTAAATTCGTATTCAGGTGTGTTTTTTAAACCCCGTGTGTGATACATTGGACGTAGTGGTGAACGCCATGGGCATGTCCTTAGATTATGTGCGCGATTGCATTGATATTTGTACTTAATTTCCTTTCTCCTTTTTTTCCTGTTGAAGTATTGTACACTTTTTGAAACGGTTATAGGCTTTATTTGGCTCTACGCAGTGGGCTGGGCTTTAAACAAAAATAACAATAAATATACCTTTCCATCGGTTCCGCAGCTTCAGTGGGCCCCTGTCTCCGCAAATAAACACAAACAAACGTTTTTGTACCCCACAGACACCAAATCCAGATTTTATGTATATTTTAGATTCCTTAGTTATATTTATATAAACTTGGTGATCAGTTGGGCGGAATGATGAATGCCAGGGGCATAATATTAGATGATGTGCGTGAATGCATTGATACGTGAACATTTTTTTTTCTTTTCCTTGGTTTTTGTTTTCAGGGTCAGCCAAAAGTTGTGTGAGATGTTTATAGCGCTGATGTAGCTCTGCTCATTCGGCTGAGCTTTAAACAGCAATGACAATAACAGTAATAATAGTGAAAACCTAACTCCATTCCGACAAATGTTCTTAGTTTACTTCCCCAGTTCAGCAAAACTCTGATTGACCACCCCACAAGACAAATTAACACATATGCGCATGTTGAACAACACAGACAACCCACATATTGTGTGTGTGTGTGTGTGAGAGAGAGAGAGAGAGAGAGAGAGAGAATGAGAGAGAGAGAGAGTGTGTGTGTGTGTATGTGCGTGTATGTGTGTGTGTGTGTGTGTGTGTGTGTGTGTGTGTGTGTGTGTGTGTGTGTGTGTGTGTGTGTGTGAGGGAGAGAGAGAGTGTGTGTGTGTGTGTGTGTGTGTTATCGCACGTGTTCATGCACACTGTACACACGTACACACACGCAGACAGACACACACACACACATGTATTCTACTTTGCTCACTCCCAGCAACAGATGATAATCCTTTGATTCCCCTCTTTCTCATCACCCTCACCGCACTCCTCCAACTCTTCAAGGACACAATGAAAAGATCACTATCAAACAAATCGATTACGTCAGCATGCGTGCTATCTTGGCCTTCAAAGAACACCATCAAACGAATCGATTTAGTCAGCATGCATGCTATTTTGGCCTTCAAAGAACACCATCAAACAAATCGATTAAGTCAGCATGCGTGCTATCTTGGCCTTCTGTTGCAGCAAAATGAAACCGGTCCATAATTATAAAATCAAACTTTTTTCCCCACATGGTTTATAGTGACATCGTGAGGTTAATAGTAATAATGCGTATGTCATATCATCTAGTTATGTGTGTATATGTATGTATGTATATAGGTATGACGTATGTATGTATGTATGTGCTTACGTACGTATGTATGTGTGTATGTATGTATGTTTGTATGTATGTATGTATGTATGTATGTATGTGTGTGTGTATGTAAGTATCAATGTATGTATATATGTATGTGTATCTTATTTGTCTGTCTGTCTATCTTTCTATCTGTCTGCCTGCCTGTCTGTCTGTCTGTCTATCTGTCTATATTATTACTCTACAAAGGAATAATATAAATGGTGAAGACACATATGAATTAGAAGTTCATCACCCAAACCTGCTACTGTCAGATATGTTTTGGTTCTGTTGGCTGTTATCTTTCAACTTTAGTAGCATCTAAATTTGAGACTTAACTCGTCTCGTATCGGTTATAATAACTATCTGCTCCCTGGCTTACCTGCTTCTTCCGTTGCATGCCTCCAGCGTAGTCGGAATTCCGTGGCCCGCCTTACTCTTTACAACTTTCACTCCCTAGCTTCATGTATTCCTTTGGGATTGCCTGTTTCTTAAAGAATTTCGTACGAAATCAAGGCATTATGGTACAAGTGTATTAATGGTATTGCACCTACCTGTCTTTGTGAGCACGCCTGCCTGACTTTTCTGTTCTGCTTCTGACAGTATTTGCTTACAAATTCCTCGATACAGATGTTCCACATCCACAGTTGCTTGCTGCTCTTATTCTGTCATCTGATCCATACAATTAGAATGAGCTTCTTCTGTCTTTTTGACAGTCACATGTTTTATATCCTCCTTCAAGACCAACTCGAAGACACACCTCTTTGTTCCACAGTGATTTCCTCATACATGTGCCCATCCCTTCCGTCCCACTCGCCACCTATCCCCAGGGAGATGCCAGGGGCTGTTTCAGTATAAATTGTATCCCCACCTTCTGCAAATTCTGTGCTACAACTTCTCTCTTTTCTGTCACTCTCTTTGTTTCTTTTTTGCTCCTTTGCTTTCTGTCATTTCTTCCTATCATTTAACAGCCTTGCTGCTCCATTCACCTGTATGTCTTCGTTAAAGCCTTACGAATGTTTTCTTAGGACTGATAATTGGGTCCATGTATTGAGTGCAGTTTTGGCTCTAAGGAAATGATATATGCAGAAGCACTTGTTGGTAATTTAGGCTCGTTTTTATATGTTTTAGCGTCCTTAGTTATGTTTAAGTGTATATTCAGGTATGTTTTTTTTTAAATCTGTGCGATGAATTGGACGGAGTGGTGAACGTGTTGTGATTCAGACCTTTAATTGTGTACTTATTTACTTATACATACATACATAATAATATATATATATATATATATATATATATATATATATATATATATATATATATACATGTATATATATATACATGTATATATATATACATATATATATATATATACACATATGTATATATATGTTCCATTTTTGAAGGTGAGATACACAGATACATATATCATTTACATATAACCAAGATTATTCCAGTGGAAGCTGATAAAATACCAGTATAAAATATAGACTAGGTAAAACATAGTCTAGGTAGAGCCTTAAGACCTGGTCAGCTCGTGGGTTTATGTGCAGGCTTAAGGCATGTGCCACGGTCACCATACACATGGCACATGTGACGTTAGTGCATGTGGAATTCGTTCCGATCGCGAGATGTCATCTTGAGAAACTGAAACTGAATTGTGAACGTCACGGGCATCTCCTTAGATTATGTGCGTAAATGCATTGATATTTGTACTTAATTTTCTTTTCCTTTTTTTTTTTTTAACCTGTTGAAGTATTGTGTATGTGTTGAAACGGTTATGGCCCTGATATGGCTGTACGCATTCGGATGGACTTTAAACAACAATAACAGTCAGTTATTATTTGGTCATTGTAGTCATCAACGACATCATCGTTATCATTGTCTCTCTCTCTCTCTCCCTCCCTCCCTCCCTCTCTCTCTGTCTCTCTCTCCCTCTCTCTCTCTCTCAAGTTTATATCACATATCAACAACGGTTTGGTTTGACTTATCAGTGCATAGATTAAAATATTAAAAACGTGATAAAGAGGCAAAGAAATGCCCATTATGTAACAGTGTTACTGAAAATGAAATTCACTTTATTTTATGTTGCTCAGCCCTTGAGGATCAGAGTCGACTGCTAATTCAACCAAAGTACTACTATAAACCAAATGATTTCAGGTTAACAATGCTCATGGCTTCAAAAAATGAGCGTACAAATAGAACTTTGGCAATATACGTTTATAAAAGCTTTTAAAAGAAGAGAGTTTGCCTTATCATAAAGTTAAATTTTTGTGATGTGTGTCTATTAAACCTATTTATATGTTTCTATTGTATTATTGAAGTTTGACTGTGAGTCCTATAATGTAATCATTTCGAAATATTTGAAGTATGCATTATTCAAGAGCGATTATGTATTATATTCTATGTTTATATAATGTTTATGATGTGTTCACACAAATTCTTGTGATGTGTGTCTGTTAAACCTATTTATATGTTCTTATTGTATTATTGAAGTTTGACTGTGAGTCCTGTATTGTAATACATTTCAAAGTATTTGAAGTATGCATTATCCAAGAACGACTATGTATTATATTCTGTGTTTGTATGCTTATAATGTGTTCAACCCTGGATTACAGACGAAATCCTTGAAATGTGTGACAAAAGAAGAGAAATCAAGAAAGTCAAAAATACAACAGACGGAGCCCTAGCCTACAGAAACATCAACAAAGAAATCAGAAAAGGCATGAGGGAGGCCAAAGAAGGATGGATACAAAATAAATGCACAGAAATAGAAGACAGCCTAAACAAGAACAACAGCATAAAGGCGTACAAAATGGTGAAAGAACTCACCACACAGAGACAGGCAAGGATCAGTACCATTCAAGACAAACAAGGAAAGTGCCTGAAAGAAGATAAAGAAATCATCCATAGATGGACAGAATACTGCTCTGAACTCTACAACCACCAGACACAGGGTGACTCAACTGTCCTTACATGCCAGGAATCAACACATGACGATGACCACCCTATTCTACGCGAAGAAGTCGAAACAGCAATACGATCCTGAAAGATGGGAAAGCTGCTGGAGTGGACAACATCCCAGCAGAACTGATCAAGCATGGAAGGGAGGCAGTGACTGACATCCTCTGGAAAATCTGCAACAAAATCTGGCAGACGGGAGAATGGCCGACACTTGGACCCAGTCACTAATCATCACACTTTCCAAGAAAGGCAATTTACAACTATGCCAGAATTACAGAACGATCAGCCTTATCAGCCATGCTAGCAAAGTGATGCTGAAAGTCATTTTGAACAGACTGAAACCACAGGCAGAGGAGATCATTGCCGAAGAACAAGCGGGATTTCGCAGTGGTAGAAGCACAACAGAACAAATATTCAATCTCAGAGTCCTATGCGAAAAATACAGCCAACACCAACAGGACATCTACCACGTTTTTATCGACTTCAAAAAGGCATTTGACAGAGTATGGCATGAAGCACTGTGGGCCACCATGAGGAAGTACAACATGGGAAGGAAGCTTATTGACACCATCACACAGCTATACGCAAAAGCGAGCAGCGCAGTGCTTGTTGAGGGCACAGTGGGGGACTGGTTTCACACATCAGTTGGAGTTCGCCAGGGCTGTCTCCTCTCTCCAACCTTGTTCAACATCTTCCTTGAGCGCATTATGACGGATGCCCTTGAAAACCATCACGGCTCAGTCAGTATTGGAGGAAGGACAATCACCAACTTGAGATTTGCCGACGACATCGATGGGTTGGCTGGAAATGAAGACGAACTTGCCAACCTGGTGAAACACCTGGACGAGACATCATCCAGATATGGCATGGAGATCAGTGCCGAAAAGACAAAGTTGATGCCAAACAGCACAAAACCAATAGAAGAGAAGATTACAATCACGGGAGTGAGCTGGAAACCGTGGCTCAGTTCAAATATCTCGGAACCATTATCAGTGAACAGGGATCGAAAACCGAAGTTCTTGCAAGAGCAGCACAGACAACAGCAGCACTAGCCAAGCTGAAGCCCATCTGGAGGGACAAAAACATCGCCCTCACTTCCAAACTGAAGCTAATGCACGCATTGGTCCTGTCAATCTTTCTCTACGCGTGCGAGTCATGGACACTAACAGCAGAACTGCAAAAGAAGATCCTGGCAGTAGAAATGAGATGCTTTAGAAGAGTGGTTGGCATCTCATACAAAGACCACATTACCAGTGAGGAAGTGCGAAGAACAATTTCACAGCATGTCAAAAACTATGAAAACCTTCTGACAACAGTAAGAAAAAGGAAACTTCGGTGGTATGGTCACGTGACAAGAACTAACGGACTATCAAAAACAATACTCCAAGGAACAGTTCAGGGAGGAAGAAAAAGAGGCAGACAGAAAAAGGTGGATGGACAATATTGACGAATGGACAGGAAAAAGCTTTGCCATGACCCAGACCCTTGCTCACGACAGACAGAGGTGGAGACAGACGGTGCGACGTTCATCCATGTGGAGCCCCCACGACCCTGGATAGGGTTAAGGGACAGGAAGGAAAGGAAGGAAGGAATGTGTTCACACTCTTTCAAACGGGGGCTTTGGCCTTACTGAATAAATTTCTGATTCTGATTCTGATTCTGATTCTGATTTTGATTTTGATTCTGATTCTCTTTCTCTCTCTCTCTCTCTCTCTCTCTCTCTCTCTCTCTCTCTCTCTCTCCTCTCTCTCTCTCTCTCTCTCTCTCTCTCTCTCTCTCTCTCTCCCTCCCTCTCCCTCTCTCTCTCTCTCTTTCTGTCGCCCTCTCTATGTGTATCTCTCCCCCTCTCTCTGTCTCTGTCTCTGTCTCTTCTCTCTCTCTCTCTCTCTCTCTCTCTCTCTCTCATTATATATATATATATATATATATATATATAATACGACTTTTGAATTTTTTTTAATAGAACTGTGTCTGGACTGTGACAAGGTGAAGAAGAGATAGCACCAGAGGTGATCACAGCTCCTACCTTCCCTCTTCAAGAACGTCATGGGTCATTTTCTCTTCTTCCTGAGCACCATCCTCTCTTTTACAGCGCTCCCTGTCCTTTCAGGTAAGTTATGGACTGTTTTATTGTTTGTTATTAACTGTTTTTATCTGAGTCATTAGTCTCCTTTTTCCCCTCTTCACGCGAGTTATGTTTTGGTAAGTTACTGACCCCCCCCCCCCCCCCCCCCGCCCCCCATCCCTCATTTCCATCCCCTTTCCCTGCTTGATTATCGGCTATGTTTAGGTGGGTGACTGGTTGTTTTTAGCTGAGGTACTTCAGATTTTCAGAACTTCATGTTACCCATTTAGTGTCGCAGGGTAATCAGTTTTTGTTTTTCAGATGAGTTAATGGTTGTTGTTTTTTAAAAGATAGTTACTCACGGTTTTAAGATGGGAATTCGAATGACTTCAGGTGAGTTGGCTTTTTCATGTGAGTTGATTGTTGCCGTTTCAAGTGATTTTATATGCTGTCTTTTCGGATGAGTTATTTGCTGCATTTCCGCAAATGGTTTTGTTTTGCTCTTTTTTGTTTGTTCATTTTAGTCTGTTATCAGGTGAATAATTGGTGTTTTCATGTGCGCTGTTGGCTTCTTTCGTGTGAATTATTTACGGTTTTGGGTGAGTTGGCAGCTGTTCTCAAGCGAGTAATCGTTTATTTTCAGGCTAGCTGTTGGTTGTCTTCAGTGAGTTGTTGGTTGTTTCACGTAAGCTGTTGGCTATTCTCTAGGTCATTTTCCCGGCTTGTAATGGTTTAGTTTCTATCTTTAAGCAGGCTGTTGACTGTCTTCAGTAGAGTACCAGTGATTAGTCATCTTCTGCTGAATTGTTCCCAATTTTCAGATGTTATACGTTGTTTTCATGCGAGTTACAATTGAGGTGGGTCGTCCACTGTCTTTGATATGAGCTGTTTGTTTTAAGACAAGTTGTGTGGCTGTTTTAAATAAGTGTTGGCTGTCTATCTAGTAAGTTGTGATTACAGTAGTAACTCATGGATGAGTTACTGACATTGCTTTGGTGAATTCAGGGCTGTGTCCAGGTGATGTATCAGTAGCTTTTAGGTACGTTTTTAGACGTTGCATTACCCTGTGGGGCTCTTTCAGTATAAATAGTATCCCCACCTTCTGGAAACTCTGTGCTAGAAGTGTCCTCTTTTCTGTCACTCTTTCTTTCTGCCTTGTTCCTTTGCTTTCTGTCATTTCTTTCTATCATTTTCTGCCTTGCTGGCCCATTCACCTGTATGTGTTCAATAGTCTTGCGTACTTTCTCTTAGGTTTGATAAGTGGATACATGCATTAAGTGCATTTTTGGCTCTAGGGAAATAATATATGCGAAAGCAATTTTATGTAATTTACACCCGTTTTTATATATGTTTTGGTGCTCTTAGATATGTTTAAATTTGTATTCAGGTGTGTGTTTTAAATCCCCTGTTTAATAAATTGGACGGAGTGGTGAACGCCAGGGGCATCTTCTTAGATTATGTGCGGGAATGCATTGATATGTGTACTTAATTTCTTTCCCTTTTTCTTTTTCCTTTTGAAGTATTGTGTATGTTTTGAAACGGTAACATCCCTGATATGGCTCTGCGTAGTTGGTTGGGCTTGAAATAAAAATAATAGCAACAGTTTTAACAGTAGCTTCCAGGTAAGTTTTTAGATGTTGCCAAGTGAATTATTGTCCATGTTGTAGAGGTAAATAAGGTGTGCTTTGGCGTGAGTCATTTGCCCCTTTCTTGTGAATTTTGAGACGTTTTCAGTGAATTGTTGGCTGTTTTGTAATAGGTCATGTCCTGTGTTTTCTGTTGAGTTTCCTGTGAATCCCCGTGAATATTTGAGATTAATTATGGCTATTGAATGGTGATATACTCGGTGAGTTACCAGTTGTCTTCTGGTGCCGCCCTATCAGTAGTGTTTTCAGATGAAATACCTGTCGGCTGTTTTCAAGTGATGTAGCAATAGATGTAAGCCCTGGTTGACATGAAGGTAGAGGTTCCGGCTTCCAATCAGCCATCCAACTGACAATGTGTACCTGACCCTGTAGCTGGGCTGGGGAAGATAAATTTGGTTTTGGAGAAGGGATGGTTTCCACACTCATCATGATGGTCACGAGAAACGCTGCGACCTCGATTTCTCTCCATCACTATAACATGAATGGCTTGTGGTACTCTGCTTGGCCAAAAACGCCACAAGGGAAAAGGTGTCTAGATCCTTCCTTCCTCACCAAATGCAAAATCCAAAGTACACGGTTAAGTGAGAAATCTGTGGCAGGAGGATTGGAATAAACAGACAGATAACAAACTTTTCCAAATCCGCCCCAATCTGAAAGAAATTCTCCTATCTGCTGCAGGAAACTGCAGGAAAGAGACAGTGTTATTTATGTAGGTTACACATGGGTCACACACCCAACACTCATCGTGCCTTTTAAAAAATGAAGAAGCACCGTGGTGTATACCATGTGACGAGCCGTTGAGCATCAGACACCTCCTCCTTGATTGCTGGGACTTGTACGATGTGAGACATAAGCACTACACGGCGGACTCCTTAAAGAACCTCTTCCGAGACGTTCCCACAATGCAGTTTTCCAGTTTTTACAATAAATCAGTAGATTTCACCTGATATGATATTACGTCCGAATATGGTTTTCTATAAATGCATTTTAAACTTGCAAGTTTAGCGGAGAGCATGAGTTTTAACTGTTATCTTTTATCTTAACCTGGTTGTCGTTTTTGACGTGTTGTTAGCCCTGATAGGCTCTAGTAGTCAGCTGGGCTATAAGCAGTATGCATTTTGTTGCCTTAGTGGTGGATTTCTCAAGTTACCCTGTGGCATCCAGCCTAACAGCACCGGACTTGCCATCTTGACATGCTGCTCCATATGCTCCAGGAAAAATCTCAGTATTACTAAGTTTTGTTATTTCTTTAAATATCAGTGTTATTTAGTTTTGTTTCGCAACCATGTGTTATTTCTTCAAATCTCAGTGTTATTTCGTTTTGGTTCACTACAATGTATTGTTTCTTTAAATCTCAGTGTTATTTACTTTTGGTACCAACCATTTGTTATTTCTTTAAATCTCAGTGTTATTTAGTTTTGGCACACAACATTGTGTTATTTCTTTAAATCTCAATGTTAAGTTTCGTACACAACCATATGTTATTTTTTAAATCTCAGTGTTAAGTTTTGTACACAACCATGTGTTATTTCTTTAAATCTCAGTGTTTAGTTTTGTACACAACCATGTGTTATTTCTTTAAATCTCAGTGTTTAGTTTTGTACACAACAATGTGTTATTTCTTTAAATCTCAGTGTTTAGTTTTGTACACAACAATGTGTTATTTTTTAAATCTCAATGTTACTTAGTTTTGGTACACAAGAATGTGTTATTTCTTAAATTTCAATGTTACTCAGTTTTGGTACAGAACAATGTGTCATTTCTTTAAATCTCGGTACTTTAGTTTTGATACACAGCAGTGTGTTATTTCTTTATATCTCACTCAGTGTTATTTAGTTTTGTACACAACCATGTGTTATTCTTTAAATCTCACTCATTATTTAGTTTTGTACACAACCATGTGTTATTTCTTTATATCTCACTCAGTGTTATTTAGTTTTGTACACAACCATGTGTCTATTTCTTTATATCTCACTCAGTGTTATTTAGTTTTGTACACAACCATGTGTTATTTCTTTAATCTCACTCAGTGTTATTTAGTGTTGTACACAACCATGTGTATTTCTTTAAATCTCACTCAGTGTTATTTAGTTTTGTACACAACCATGTGTCATTTCTTTAATCTCACTCAGTGTTATTTAGTTTTGTACACAACCATGTGTTATTTCTTTATATCTCACTCAGTGTTATTTATTTTGTACACAACCATGTGTTATTTCTTTAAATCTCACTCAGTGTTATTTAGTTTTGTACACAACCATGTGTCGTTTCTTTAAATCTCAGTGTTACTTAGTTTTGGTACACAACCATGTGTCATTTCTTTATATCTCACTCAGTGTTATTTAGTTTTGTACACAACAATGTGTTATTTGTTTAAATCTCACTCAGTGTTATTTAGTGTTGTACACAACCATGTGTCATTTCTTTAAATCTCACTCAGTGTTATTTAGTGTTGTACACAACCATGTGTCATTTCTTTATATCTCACTCAGTGTTATTTAGTGTTGTACACAACAATGTGTTATTTGTTTAAATCGTAATGTTATTCAGTTTTAGTACTCAACAATGTGTCATTTCTTTAAATCTCCGTGTTACGCAATTTTGGTACACAACAACGTGTTATTTCTTTAAATCTCAATGTTACTTAGTTTTGGACAGAACAATGTGTTATTTCTTTAAATCTCAATGTTACTTAGTTTTGGACAGAACAAGTGTTATTTCTTTAAATCTCAATGGTACTTAGTTTGGTACAGAACAGCATTATGTTATTTCTTTAAATCTCAATGGTACTCAATATTGGTACACAACAATGTGTAATTTCTTTAAATCTCAATGTACTCAATGTTGGTAGCACAACATTATGTTAATTTCTTTAAATCTCAGTGTTACTCAATATTGGTACACAAACACACATCAACATACACACACTCAATATAAAACCAACACACACACACACACAACACATCACACACACACACACACACACACACACACACACACACACACACACACACACACACACACACACACACACCACCCATAGGCAACAACATGAAACATGTTCCTAATGTTTGTAAAAACTTAATCCATCAAAATAAGGAGTAGTGTGGTGCTTCTGCCGAGATATTTGAATAACAAATGCTATTTATGACGAACGGTTTAAATCATTCGTCAAAGAAGAAAAGATATTGTGGATTAAGCTTGAATGTTCTGTCTTTCAAAGTGTCAAAGACAAGTTTTGCCACTGGGAGAAGAATAATTTTGTCATTATCTGCTGTCAATAAGGAACAGACTACATTCATATCTGTTTGATGAGAATATTGCAATAGGATACAATACTTGTAAAAAATATTAGCTTCAACGCATAGAAAAAGAAAATGTACTTCATTTTCCCTGTCATTTTTACACAAAGATCAGGTTACATTTTCTGTATTTTCTGTTGAAAAACACCATTGAGGATTATTCTAAATCCACAAACCGTGAACCTAAAATTTGCAAGAGCATCTTTCAAGTATCTATTAATTCGTAACATTAACACCGATAAGATATTTTTCCAGTTGAAATACATCTTTAAAGGAACATATCTAAGTGTATTTATGCATTCCTTTCCATATCTGAGTGCCAGTTTTGCATAACGTCAGCATCTAAAATGTGTTATCCAAAAGAAGTGTGACTGCCCGCGTTCAAGCAAACAGGAACCAGAAAAAACACGAAAGAAGAATACGAACACGTATTTAATACAGCAAGACAAGACAGGCGTAAATTTTCGGTCAACTGGCCTTTGTCAAGCGTGAAATTACAAACAAACACCACATGCAAAAATTATGAGAAAAAGACTGAAACTTCCCTGCTGCGGTGTCCAATGCCTTGTTTCAACCACACAATACCAAAATCCGATCCATCATTTTTTTTTAATTATTTGATACCTAAATTGAGCGATTCCTGACATATGCCTTTTAAATCTGGGGCCTAAATGAAACTTGACAGACTGAGAAATATATATTATACTATGAAAAGGTTTAATGGTATACCGCCACGTACCTCAAATGTGTTCACTTAAGCAAAAACTGCAGGATATCCTCTTTATGTAAGAACGTATGTTAAACGCATAAAATACTGCAAAACTCACTGCATTACTAATAGCAAGACAATGTAGACAAGCGTGTGAAATGTTATTATTCCAAAATGAGTCTGGAAAATTTAACAGGGTGTCACAAGTGGAAAGAGAGAGAGGGGGGAGAGGGAAGGAAGGAGGGAGGGAGAAAGAGAGAAAATCTGGTGTGAGATGTGTATGTATGTTGTGAGAAAGACGTGTGTGTTTGCGTGTGTGCTCGTGTGTGTACGTGGTGTGTGAGATATAGTGTGAGTGTGTGTGTATAAAATGGAATCGGAAGTTGGTGAGAGGACGGCGTTTATTTTCGTGCTGGTGATCTATCATAGCGCATTCTGTCACTCGATCGACAACATGCCACATGTTGAAGGCTATAACTCGCTCCTAGTACACGTGCTTGTATGTGTTTGTGTGTGTGTGTGTGTGTGTTGTGTGTGTGTGTGTGTGTGTGTGTGTGTGTGTGGGGGGGGGGGGGGGGGGGGGGGGAGGAGAGAGCAGTACATGATTGTATGAACACATCATCATTTATCATCATTACATCAGAAAATTTACTACAATTTCATTACGGATGTATCCAGAAGTCCTTGTTGAGCAAGGTTCCAGAAATCCAGCAGCTGCTCGACTCTGGCTTGTAATATGTCGTATATTTCATTTTGAAACACCGTGTGTGTGCATGTGTGTTTGCATGTTTGCGCGCGTGTGTAAGGTATTGTCGATGTGCTGTAGTTTATGCAATTTTCTTAGACGGGAGAAAAAACAGAAGCTTTCATGAGAAGAGAAGAGTCCCCATTCTCCTGCGACCTAATAAATTTTCATCCATGGTAGAGAAGTAGTGGTCATTTTTTTCTCAGGAGGAAGCAGATGATAATGTTGTTGTTTTTTTCTTTTTCAATTTGCTATCTTTATTCATACACATAGGCATAAAAAGACACACACCGACACACACACACACACACACACACACACACACACACACACACACACACACACACACACACACACACACACACACACACACACACACACACACACACACATTCCGTGAAACATGTCATTAAGACAAATATAACACTTTCATCATCTGCACCAGAGACAATCGTTTCTGAAGATAATTTTTCTGCAGTGTTTACTGTGTTCATTAAGAAGATTATATAATACATACATACATACATACATACATACATACATACATACATACATACGTACGTACGTACGTACGTACGTACATT
>JAPXFY010000023.1:46803416-46810916 GCA_030674185.1 Monoplex corrugatus
TGAGGGTTGTTGAGTTGTCTTAGGAGTGGGGCAGTTTGATAGGTGACTCCGTACACTTTCTGCATGATGGTTTTGAATCCCTGTGGAGTCTTCATTTTTGTTGTGACAATACCTCTAAGGTATCAGAATTCAGTCACTTGTTTGAATTTAATGCTATTGATGTTGGTGCTCAGGTTGCCAAATATTCAGCCGATCTTCATCGTCATGGTTTTGCTGATGCGAATTTTCATGTTGTAATCTTCACAAGTGATCTTCAGGTTGGTGGTTTGTTTCTGTAGCTTGTCCTTCTTCTTCGTGTGCTGGGCGTTATCGTTTGCAAGCAGCGTCTTGCTCGGAGATTCTTAGCTTGGGTTTGCTGATCTTGTCCGTGTAACCATGAGCAGTAGTGGAGATAGGACACAACCCTGTCTCACTCCAGATGTGACTTCAGACCTGTCAGTGAGCCCTGCTGGTGTGTGGACTAAGCGCATGTTGTTTGTGCAAATGGATCTAATGTTGTTTAAAAGCCGGCCTTTGACATTGTATATCTGTAACTTTTCCCATAGCTTGTTTGTAGTTACTCTGCTAATTGCTTTTTCCAGGTATACGAAGACAGAAGTCCAGTTCTTTATCACGCTCGAGCTCGCGCGCGCGCGCGCACACACACACACAAAACACACACACACACACACACACACACACACACACACACACACACACACACACACACACAACACACACACAGAGTCTCTCTCTCTCTCTTTCTCCCTCTCTCTCTCTGTCTCTCTCACACACACACACATACACACACACAAACACACACACACACACACACACACACACACATACACACACACACACACACACACACACACACACCACACACACACACACACACACACACACACACACACACACACACACACACACACACGATGCTACCATTCATAAAAGGTTCCGCTTTCTATCTAACGCGTTGTTATTGGGTATCGCCATACAGACTGTCTCATTTGTTTTCTTTGCTGTCCATAGAACTCTCAACTTTCTTCTTAGAAACCACATCTCGGCTGCCTCAATCTTGTTCTGGCTTTGTTTGTTGACTGTCCACGCCTCACATCCGTACAACAGTATTGGTTCTATATAACATTGAAGAACTCTCTTCCTGATGTTAATTGATAGGCATTTGTTGGTAAGAACGCCTTTCATATTCCCGAATGCTGTTTTGGCCTGGCCGATTCTGCCAGCTATTTCTGATGTGCATCTGCCGTCTGATGAAATGATCGTTCCCAGATATTTGAATTTATCAACCTGTGTCAAGGTTATGCCATTTGCTGTTATTTTGCATGAGGAGATTTCATGTTTTTTACTGATCACCATGACTTCAGTCTTCCTGCTGTTTAGTTCCAGCCCCTTACCTTTGCTTTCTATTTCTAGAATATTCACAAGGTTTTGTAGGTCCCTTTCACTTTCTGCAATTAGCACGGTGTCATCTGCGTATCGAATTTTGTTTATCATTTTCCCTCCAACCTTTAATCCATGGTCTTCTTCTAGGTTTCTCATGATGTTTTCGCTGTAAAGTGAAAACAGATCTGGTGACAAAACACAACCCTGTCTTACTCCTCTTTTGATGTTTTGGAAAGAGCTTATATTGTTTTCTATTCTCATTGCAGCTGTTTGTTCCCAGTACATATTTCTGATTATTCGTAGATCTTTTCCATCAACATTGAGTCTGTCCAGTTGGTTGATCAATTCATCATGTCTTACCCGATCGAAAGCCTTGGTGTAGTCAACAAAGCATAAATACAAATCCTTATTCATCTCATTTGACCTCTCTATGATAGTTCTTAGGATGTATATCACTATATGGCATTAATAGTTCCTTTCCCTTCCACAAATCCACACTGTTCTTCTGCTATTTCTCTTTTGATTCTATTCCTTGTCCTCATCATGATTATTCTTAACAGGATTTTTGTTACATGACTCATCAAACTGATTGTGCGATGGAGTTCGCATTCTATAGCCCCTGTCTTCTTTGGAAGTGCAGTGAAAATTGATTTTGACATATCTTTGGGGATTTTTCCAGTGTTGTAAATTTCATTTAGGAGGACTGTTATTTTTTTTCTATGCCAAATTCCTCCAGGTCTTCAATCATCTCTGTAGTAATGTTGTCTGGTCCTGGGGCTTTTCCTGGTTTCATCTTTTTCAGTGCCGCTCTAGCTTCATCTTTCATTATGGATGGTCCTTCAAAGTTCTTTTTTATAATGTGTTCTTCGTTTCTGTCATCCTCAAAAATGTCTTTAATGTACTCTCCCCATCTATTTAATATTTTGTCCTTTTCCATGATGAGCGTGCCATCTTTCGATTTCAAGCACTCAGTTGATGTGCATGTATTTTTCCTGTGGACAATTTCCTCGTCGTCTATAATAACATGATTTTTATTCTTCTTCCGTTACTTCTGTACGTCGGCTATGAAATGTTTACATTCTGATTAGCTTAATAGGATGTGACCCAATAATAATCAGCCTTGTCGTCGTCATTATCATCATTGCCATGTTCATCATCACCATCATTGTTATACACTGTATTCTCCAAAGTACATATTTTACATCGTTTTCAAAGCTTTATATTGATGCTTTCATTACAAATCGTAATTTCTATCGACTGCACACTCGCATGGGTTTTCTCACAAAATGCTGATCTTGTTATCGCCATTGAATCAGCACCAGCAATGACAGGCCAAAGCACTCGTTGAATGATGGGTAAACGTTGGACATCCAGTCGGAAGGTCCAGGGTTCAATCCTGTCTGGATGTCTCCGCTTGATGGATAAAGAATGGATATTTTCTCCATCTCCCAGGTCAACAGTGTGTGCAGACCTACCAGTACCTAAACCCCTTCTTGTGTCTAGGCACACAGTTTATCAGATATGCACGTTAAAGTGTCCGGTGGCCAGTGTGGTCAGAGAAAATAAACATTAACATCTCGTGGGAAAAGTTTTTTCTAAAAATTCATAAATTAAATGATGTTAGATTAAAATGGTTGCAACTGAGAATAATTCATCGGATTATTGCCACCGATATAGTGTTAAACACAATGGGTATGGCAACTACGACAAATTGTACATGGTGTAATTACGCAAAAGACTCTATCGAACATTTTCTGTGGCACTGTTACTGTGTCCGTAACGTTTGGAACTTAACAGAAAAAGTGATCAACACAGAATGCGAAAATACCTTCAACATCAAAATCACACGAAACCTAGTGTTGCTCGGTGTTGACCAAAATGTAAAAACAGATAGAGCTTTTGATCTCGTTATAATTGTTGCAAAATCGTTTCAATATAAATGCAAAGTAGACAAATGTCCTCCGAATATATATACTTTCCAAAGAATGCTAAATCAGAGCTTCAAAATTAAACGATATAATGCCAAGATAAACTTTGAACTGTCCATTTTTAATGCTCAGTGGAACAACTATATGCCAATGTTCTCCCGTAGAAAACAGACTTTCTTCATGACATGTTCTTGAATCTTGATATACAGAATAAAACCATCATTGATTAGAATAGTCCTATATGTTTTGTAAGTTGTAGGTTATTTCTGTGTGAACAATATTTGTCTCTTATGTAGCAGTTGATATCATTTCTGTTATCACATTGTTGATGATTGAATATCGTTCAGCAGAAAGATATAATTTGTGAAACAAATTCATAAAGAAATGTTGATGTATGCTTAGACCGTGATGTTCATTTTTGAACTTCCAGTGTATAAAATATCATTATGTATATTCCGTACGCTGTATACAGTTCATATGTCAACATTATCTTTTCATATGTATAAACTTTTTTTAATGTCAGTTTTTGTTGCCATACTGTGTATTTAAAATTCTGTTTGTTTTGAAGCTAAAAATGAATAAAAAGTAGGTTTTAAAAAGTGTCTAATTGCGTATGGAAATATGTAAACACCGAGCACGTACGCCCACTAAAGATGCAGGCTGTGCAATCACATAATGGAGTGTGGTCCTCTCGACTAACATGTTGAGTTATCCATGACTCACTTTGCTTGATGAAATGACTATCGAGTGGCATCGGGAGCTTGGAAGGTGAATGTCCGGAGAGTGGCGAGGCATTGGTGCTCTGAGTCCTATCCGCACCCTCGTGGTATTTCTTAACTGATTATGTATAATCGCGGTGTGTCCACATGAGTTTGGAAAACAGCGTTACTCAAGAACGGTTTTTAATAAAATCTTTTAACAGTCACTGAATCACACGAACAACACTATAGAGACATAAAAGTGCGCTAACAGTAACACAAATGAAAATATGAGCTTCTTCTTCGTCTTCTTTGTCATCATCTTTTGTTCTTTTTTGTTTTCTTCTTCGTTTTCTCCTCCAATTCCTCCTTATCGCTATCACCATCATCATTATTACCGCCTTCTTCACCATCTCTTGGCAGTTATCACCATTATCATTACTTCCATTCCCCCCATGGGGATGCCGGGAACTCTTTCAATATTAGTAGTATCCCCACCTGGAAATTCTGTGCTAGAAATATCCTCCTTTCTGTTACTGTCTTTATTTCTGCCTTGCTCCTTTGCTTTCTGTCATTTCTTCCTATCATTTTCTGCCTTGCTGGTGTATTCACCTGTATGTGTTCTATAATGTTTTACATACTTTCTCTTAAGACTGATAATTGGGTGCATGTATCAAGTGCATATTTGGCTCTAGGGAAGTGGGATATGCGGAGGCAAATTTAGGTAATTTAGGCCCGTTTTATGTATGTTTTAGTGTCCTTAGTTATGTTTCAATTTGTATTTAATTTTTCTTTTATCCCCTCTGTGATAAATGGACGGAACGGTCAATGCCAAAGGCATCTCCTTAGATTATATGCGCGAATGCATAGACATGTATACTTAAATTTCCCTTCCTGATTTTTTCCTGTTGAAGTATTGTATACATTTCGAAACGGGTATAGCCCTGATATGGCTCTATGCAGTCCGCTGTGTTTTAAACAAAAATAACAGTAACAATAATGTATCCCCATTATCATGTATATCCATACTTCCAGTTGGCAGAGTGTTGTTGAACTCGACCAGTGTGACTGGCTGGCGCAACGGCACCTGCTCCACGCGACTCCTCTATTGTGACGCATTGGCCGTCTGTCAAAACGGTTTCTTTGATGACAACAGTTACTTCCGATGCCACTGCCCGCAAGGAGTGGATGGGGATGGCTACTTGAATGGCACCGGCTGTGCCAATCGTAAGTTGATTTTTTTTGTTTGTCGTTTTCCCAGTGCGGATGCGGGGGCTCTTTCAGTACAAATAATGTCCTCACCTTCTGGAAATTTTGTGCCAGAAATTTCCATTTTTTTCTCTCTCTCTCTATCTTTGCTTCTGCCTTGCTCCTTTCCTTCCTCCTGTCTCTTCCGATTATTTTTTACCATGCTGGTCTGTTCATCTGTACGTGAGTATTTTGACTCTTCTTGCATAGCACGACATGTGCTGCTGCATTTGTGCATTTGGAATCGCTTCTGTGCTGCAACGCCATATTGAGAAAACTGTTCTTGTTTGTATTTTGCCCTTGTTGTTCTTGTCTGTGAAAATTGCCACCTACTTATGCTGCCATTGACCGGATAGCTCCGATAGGGATGTCTTTGAAAGGCACTGGCTGTATCAATCTTTAGTGGGGGGGGGGGGGGGGTTATTTGCTGTTGTTGTTGTTAATGATTATGTCTTTGATGCCGTTTTAGTGGCTGTGGACTTTGAGACAAAATTTCTTTTTTTTTAAATTTTTAAAGACTGTTGCGCTTAGGGAGGTTACCTTTGTGCTCACCTACTTTTCGTCCCATTTCTACGCCATCATTAATGGCCGGAGAAGCTGGCACATTTTTTTTTTAACAATGCGATGATGATGATGTCGATAAGGATGATAATCATGATGCTGTGAAGTTCCATCAAGGACTGAGATATTCTTATGTATCCTGGCATCAACCAGGCCCGAGAGAGACAGACGCCTGTGGTGCTGGTCAGAAGATTTGAGCAACACCCTCAATGACGCATCCGTGAAGTGGATGAGTGTGGTCCCAGCCTTCCCAGTGAGCCCATAGCACGCCCAATTCTGGGTAGGAGCCGATTAGAGCCGAAAAATCCCAAAATGATATAGTTTTGAAGGGACTGGTGGGGATTCGAACATATCATCAACTCTCTGTCCAATCACAATATGACTCAACACATTTCTGAACCAACCCATCAAAAAGGTCACATTCTTGACTGGATCATTTCTCGTGATCACCACAATTCCGCTACTGACAACTGCTTAGTTCTTTCTACCCGTCTAACTTCAGCCCTTCCATCTGACCACTCTGCAATTCTCTGTTCTCTCGACATTTCTCCTCCTTCCCGTACCATGCGCACAGTGACTCGACGCAATCTCAAATCTATCGACCTCTCCACATTTTCATCTGATGCCTCCCGTCTCCTTTCTGAAAAGTCACATAACCTTGCCGATGAATTCTATACTACTCTCCACCATCTTCTGGACACTCATGCTCCAGCCACAACCCGTCCTTTACCTGACCGCCCCCCTACCCCCTGGCTCATTCATGAGATCGCCTGTGCAAAACGTGCCCGCCGCAGAGCAGAGCGCCGCTGGCGCAAATCCAAACTCACTGTACACAGGCAACTTTTCCAAGCCTCTAAAACAAAAGTATCCACCCTCATTGCATCAGCAAAAACAAGTTATTTCCAAACCAAAATCCTGAATGCCTCTTCTTCAAAAGAACTCTTTACAACCATGAATCATCTCCTTGGCACACGAAAAGATTTACCTCTCCCAACAAAACATACAAATGAAGAACTCCCATCTGTATTCTCCAAGTATTTCACCACCAAAATACAAACTCTTCGTGACAGGCTTGACAGGACACCCTGTCAACCATGCCCACCTGACCCTTCCTTCTCTGGCACACCTGTTACTACTTTTACCCCAGTCTCACAAGAAGAAATTCTCAACACAATCAGATCCATGTCGTTCAAAACCTGCGAGCTGGATCCTCTTCCAGGTTCTCTCTACGCCGACTGTCTCCCTACTCTCCTCCCATTCATCACTGACATCATCAACACTTCTCTTCAAACTGGAACTGTCCCTGATTCTTTCAAGTCTGCTATTGTTCACCCTCTCCTCAAGAAACACAATTTAGACCCAAATGAACTGAAAAATTACCGGCCTATCTCTAATCTCTCTTTCTTGTCAAAACTCCTTGAAAAAGTCGTCCTCAACCAGCTGAACTCTCACCTGTCTGCCAACAATCTCCTCAATCCTTTCCAGTCAGCCTACCGCCAGTGCCATAGCACTGAAACTGCCCTACTACACATTCTCAACAATCTCCTCCTTGCAACTGATACTGGCAAAGTCTCTCTCCTCACACTCCTTGATCTGTCTGCAGCCTTTGATACCATTGATCATGGTATTCTCCTTTCTAGACTTCATCATACTTTTGGCATCTCTGACATTGCTCTGTATTG
>JAPXFY010000023.1:46820916-46853416 GCA_030674185.1 Monoplex corrugatus
TTGTCTCACTATGTACCAGAGATGCCTATTAGCTGTGAAGACATACGTCAAAAACAGGGCCGGGTGAAAAACGGCCTCTACACCATTGATCCTGATTTTACTGGTCCTGCAGACCAGTTCCAGGTACATCTGATTTCTGGTGTATTGTGAGGTGGTGTTGGTTGGTCTGTGTGTGCGGCGCGCGCGCGCGCGCGTGTGTGTGTGTGTGTGTGTGTGTGTGTGTGTGTCTACATATATATATATATATATATATATATATATATATATATATATATATATATATATATATATATATATATATGCGCGTATATATGAGTGTGTGTGCGTGCGTGTGTTTGTTTATAAATTAAAACCTGAATATAATCTGAATATACAAAAATAGATGAATCGACAGACAGACAGATAAATAGACACGAGGGTCATCCAATAAATAATGTGAATAAGTGCAAAAAAACAACAACAACAACAAACAAAAGAAATGAGATAATGATCGTTATCTTTCTACATTTCTTTGCTGTAAACATCCTTTCTCCAGAATAGCCGATTCCCATCGAATGGGAAAGTTCGAAATGCCTCTTGCTAGGCACCCAGAGTAGATATTATTATGTTTTATCTGCTCCATCACTTCCACTTGTAAGTCATCAACGTCGTAGAAACGCACACCACGGAGGGTTTCTTTTCACTTGGAACTTCATATTGGAAGAGTGTCCCATTGATATGACATCACAGTAGAGCAGAGTGTCCCATTGATATGAATGACATCACAGTAGAGCAAAGCGTCCCATTGATATGACGTCACAGTAGAGCAGAGTGTCCCATTGATATGAATGACATCACAGTAGAGCAGAGCGTCCATTGATATGACATCACAGTAGAGTAGAGCGTCCCATTGATATGAATGACATCACAGTAGAGTAGAGCGTCCCATTGATATGACATCACAGTAGAGTAGAGCGTCCCATTGATATGAATGACATCACAGTAGAGTAGAGCGTCCCATTGACGTGACATCACAGTAGAGCAGAGCGTCCCATTGATATGAATGTCATCACAGTAGAGTAGAGCGTCCCATTGATATGAATGACATCACAGTAGAGTAGAGCGTCCCATTGACGTGACATCACAGTAGAGCAGAGCGTCCCATTGATATGACATCACAGTAGAGTAGAGTGTCCCATTGATATGACATCACAGTAGAGCAGAGTGTCCCATTGATATGACATCACAGTAGAGTAGAGCGTCCCATTGATATGACATCACAGTAGAGTAGAGCGTCCCATTGATATGACATCACAGTAGAGTAGAGTGTCCCATTGATATGACATCACAGTAGAGTAGAGCGTCCCATTGACGTGACATCACAGTAGAGTAGAGTGTCCCATTGATATGACATCACAGTAGAGTAGAGTGTCCCATTGATATGACATCACAGTAGAGTAGAGCATCCCATTGATATGACATCACAGTAGAGTAGAGCGTCCCATTGATATGACATCACAGTAGAGCAGAGCGTCCCATTGATATGACATCACAGTAGAGCAGAGTGTCCCATTGATATGACATCACAGTAGAGAGAGGTCCCATTGACTGACATCACAGTAGAGCAGAGTGTCCCATTGATAGTGACATCACAGTAGAGAGAGCGTCCCATTGATTATGACATCACAGTAGAGCAGAGAGTGTCCCATTGATATGAATGACATCACAGTAGAGCTAGAGCGTCCCATTGATATGACATCACAGTAGAGCAAGTGTCCATGATATGACATCACAGTAGAGCAGAGGTCCCATTGATATGATGACATCACAGTAGAGCAGAGTGTCCATTGATTGATGACATCACAGTAGAGCAGAGGTCCCATTGATATGACATCACAGTAGAGTAGAGTCCCATTGATATGACATCACAGTAGAGCAGAGTGTCCCATTGATATGACATCACAGTAGAGCAGAGGTCCATTGATGACATCACAGTAGAGCAGAGCGTCCCATTGATATGACATCACAGTAGAGTAGAGCGTCCCATTGATATGACATCACAGTAGAGCAGAGCGTCCCATTGATACGTGAGACTCCTGACATCACAGTAGAGCAGAGTGTCCCATTGATATGACATCACAGTAGAGCAGAGGTCCCATTGATATGACATCACAGTAGAGAGAGCGTCCCATTGACGATGACATCACAGTAGAGTAGAGCGTCCCATTGATATGACATCACAGTAGAGCAGAGCGTCCCATTGACGTGACATCACAGTAGAGCAGAGTGTCCCATTGATATGACATCACAGTAGAGAGAGGTCCCATTGTATGAATGACATCACAGTAGAGCAGTAGAGTGTCCCATTGATATGACATCACAGTAGAGTAGAGCGTCCCATTGATATGAATGACATCACAGTAGAGCAGAGTGTCCCATTGATATGAATGACATCACAGTAGAGCAGAGGTCATGATGACATCACGTAGAGAAGTGTCCATTGTATGACATCACAGTAGAGTAGAGCGTCCCATTGATTGACATCACAGTAGAGCAGAGCGTCCCATTGATATGACATCACAGTAGAGCAGAGCGTCCCATTGATATGACATCACAGTAGAGTAGAGCGTTCCCATGATTGATGACATCACAGTAGAGCAGAGCTGTCCCATTGATATGACATCACAGTAGAGAGAGCGTCCCATTGACGTGACATCACAGTAGAGTAGAGCGTCCCATTGATATGACATCACAGTAGAGTAGAGTGTCCCATTGATATGACATCACAGTAGAGTAGAGCGTCCCATTGACGTGACATCACAGTAGAGTAGAGCGTCATTGATGTCACATATGGTGAGCCCATTGAATGACATCACAGTAGAGTAGAGCGTCCCATTGATGAATGACATCACAGTAGAGCGAGTGTCCATTGAGTGGACATCACAGTAGAGAGAGCGTCCATTGATGATGACATCACAGTTAGAGCAAGTGGTCCCATTGACATGTGACATCACAGTAGAGCAGAGTGTCCCATTGACGTGACATCACAGTAGAGCAGAGTGTCCCATTGACGTGACATCACAGTAGAGCAGAGCGTCCCAATATGACTCACAGTAGAGCAGAGCGTCCCATTGATATGACATCACAGTAGAGCAGAGGCGTCCCATTGATATGACATCACAGTAGAGTAGAGCGTCCCATTGATATGACATCACAGTAGAGCAGAGTGTCCCATTGATATGACATCACAGTAGGTAGAGAGTCCCATTGATCGTGATCATCACAGTAGAGCAGAGCTGTCCCATTGATAATAATGGAATCATTTAGACAGTAGAGTAGATCGTCCCATTGATATGAATTGACATCACAGTAGAGCAGTGTCCCATTGACGTGACATCACAGTAGAGCAGAGTGTCCCATTGACGTGACATCACAGTAGAGCAGAGTGTCCCATTGACGTGACATCACAGTAGAGCAGAGTGTCCCATTGACGTGACATCACAGTAGAGCAGAGTGTCCCATTGACGTGACATCACAGTAGAGCAGAGTGTCCCATTGACGTGACATCACAGTAGAGCAGAGTGTCCCATTGACGTGACATCACAGTAGAGCAGAGTGTCCCATTGACGTGACATCACAGTAGAGAGCATGTGTCCCATTGAGTGACATCACAGTAGAGCGAGTGTCCATTGACGTGACATCACAGTAGAGCAGAGTGTCCCATTGACGTGACATCACAGTAGAGCAGAGTGTCCCATTGACGTGACATCACAGTAGAGCAGAGTGTCCCATTGACGTGACATCACAGTAGAGCAGAGTGTCCCATTGACGTGACATCACAGTATGAATGTCATGAGTGATCTCTTCGCGCATTAAATCTCCTGTCTTTGATTAAAATTTCTTTTAATGTTGTGGACATTTTTGTGGTTCGTAATTGTTTCACTTGGCATCTTTGGACTATGCTTGCATTTAATATCATTTTTTTTCGCGTTTTACGTATTTTTGGTTGTCTATGTTAACCCTTTGACTCCCGCACCCTATCCACCAACTCCAAAAACGTAACCCTTTGACTCTCTCATCCTCTCCACCAGCTTCCTGCAGGAAGCTGGTGGACAGGGTGAGGGAGTCAAAGGTTTAAGTTTTTGCTTTGCTAGCATGATTGGCAATACAGGGTACTGGTGGACAGGTGTGGGGGTCAAAGGGTTAACATTACACTTACACTGTTGTCTTATTAACATTGTAGTTATATTGTTGTCTGTATTAACATTGTAGTTATATTGTTGTCTCTGTATTAACATTGTAGTTACACTGTTGTCTGTATTAATATTGTAGTTATATTGTTGTCTGTATTAACATTATAGTTATATTGTTGTCTCTGTATTAACATTGTAGTTACACTGTTGTCTGTATTAATATTGTAGTTATATTGTTGTCTGTATTAACATTACAGTTACATTGTTGTTTCTGTATTAAAATTGTAGTTATACTGTTGTCTGTATTAATATTGTAGTTATACTGTTGTCTGTTCTCTGTATTAACATTATAGTTATATTGTGCTGTATTGTAGTTATATTGTTGTCTGTTCTATTATTTACATTGTAGTTGTATTGTTGTCTGTATTAACATTGTAGTTATACTGTTGTCTGTATTAATGTTGTAGTTATACTGTTGTCTGTTCTATGTATTAACATTGTACTTATATTGTTGTCTCTGTATTGGCATTATAGTTATATTGACTGTTGTCTCTGTATTAACACTGTAGTCATACTGTTGCATTAATATTGTAGTTATGCTGTTGTCTGTATTGACATTGTAGTTATGCTGTTGTCTCTGTATTAACATTGTAGTCATACTGTTGTCTCTATTAGTATTGTAGTTACATTGTTGTTTCTGTATCAACATTATAGTTAGTCTCGTCTCTGTGTTAACATTGTAGTTGCAATCTTGTCTCTGTATTAAGATTATAGCTACACCCTTTGTCGCTGTGTTAATTTAATAAAACATTGTAGTTATATTCTTGTTCTGTATTAACATTGTAGTTATATTCTTGTTTCTGTATTTGCATTGTAGTTATGCTCTTGTTTCTGTATCAAGACTGTATGAAGATGTTAGATACGCACATTGTCTTTGTATTAAAATTGTAGTTACGCTCATTGTCTCAGTATTAAGACTGTAGTTACGCTCATTGTGTCTGTATTAAGATTGTAGTTACGCTCATTGTCTCTCTATCAAGATTGTAGTTACGTCATTGTCTCTCTATCAAGATTGTAGTTACGCTCATTGTCTCTCTATCAAGATTATAGCTGTGCGCTGTATCTCTGCATTAACATTGTAGCTGCTGTTGTTGCGTTTGTATGGCGTTGTGTTTGTATGATGTTGTCTTTGTATGGTGTTTCTACTATTTGTGTTTTTCTGTCATGTCGTAACAAAAGTGTGTTCTTGTTCTTGTTCTCCATTCATTTTCGTGTCACTAACATTTGTTGCGCTTCATCTCACCCATCTCATCTGTCATCTCCCCCATCCCCCTTTCTGTCCCAAACCTGTCCTTCCTCTGCCCTCCCACCCTTGTCTTATAGGTGTTCTGTGAGTTCCACGATGACTATGCAGTGACAGAAGTCCGGATCTTGGACAAGAAGCTGTCTTCAGGAAGTTTTCACTTTGATTATGGGACTGACCTCGTCACGCTGCAGACCTTGCTCCAGAGTTCCTACTTCTGTTCACAGTTCACTCTGTCAGTACTTGTGATTTCATGTCTCATCGTTAATTTGTTTATTGTTTGTTTTATTTGTTGATTAACGGGAGCAGGGGTCACAATACTTATAGTGTGTTTGAGGTAGAAATAGAGCTCATGCTTTCCGGTCACCCCGCGGGGATTTTCTGCCTTATTTATACTGAAAGAGCCCCCACATCCCCGTGGGGATGCCGGGGCCTCTTTCAGTATAAACAGTATCCCCACCTTCTGGAAATTTTGTGCTAGAAATTTCCTCTTTTCTATCACTCTCTTTGTTTCTGCCTTGCTCCTTTGCTTTGTCATTTCTTCCTATCATTTTCTGCCTTGCTGGTCCATTCACCTGTATGTGTTCAATAAAGTCTTATATAGTTTCTCTTAGGATTGATGATGGGGTAAATGTATTAAGTGCATTTTTGCCTCTAGGAAATGAGATATGCGGAAGCAAGTTAACGTAATTTAAGCCTGTTTTCATATTTAGAATCCATAGTTACGTTTAAATTTGTATTCAGGTCTTTTCTTTAGATCCCCTGAGTGATTAATTGGATGGAATGGCCAACTCCAGGGGCATCTCTGTAGATTATGTGTGCGACAGCATTGATATGTGTACTTAATTTTCTATTCCTTTTTTTTTCTGTTTAAGTACTGTGTGTGTTTTGAAACGAGTATGGCCATGATATTCTCTACACAGTCGGCTGGGCTTTAAGCAATAATAAGAATAAGACTGCTTTCCGATCTGATTGTTGGCTTCCAGTCTGGTTTGAGAACAAGCTCTTTCAAGCGGCCTGTAGTCCACTCTGCTGTGAAGGGATGCCTGATCCTGTATGTAAATCGTGGTGCTCCAAGAAAAGTTGAAGTCTGTCACCTCTCCCTCCTACCACCTCAAGGTTATGGAACTTCTTTACGTACCACAAAGCTAAACCTTGCTGAAAATTTCCCTATGCGGACATTATGCTTATAACAAAAAAATGTTGGCCGCTCATTACGCAATGTTTAAAAGTCTTTGATGCACAAAATACAAGCGTACTGCGAAAAAATAAAACAGGGAAAGCAACAGTGCACATGCAGACATACAGTGGCAGAAGCAGCCATGAAGTAACTACTGTGGTAGACGTAGCCTTACAGAACTGTGGCGTAAATAGCCCTGAAGTCACAGAACTGTGGCAGAAATAGCCTTGAAGTAACAGTATGTGGCAGAAACAACCTTGAAGAACAGCATTGTGGCAGAAACAACCTTGAAGAACAGCACTGTGGCAGAAACATTCTTGAAGTAACAGTCATCATCATCATCAGGTGCCCTGCCGCATGGCGTTGGCGACCATGGACTTCCAACCATCTCTATCTCTCGTTGCCCCCAGCATCTCCCCCACCCTCTTCATCCCCAGCCACTCTGCAAGTCCGTCCAGCATTCTCTCCCTGGTCTACCTGGTGCTCTCTTTCCCTCCAGTTTTACCGTTGTGACCAGGTGCTCCAAATCCCCCTTCCTCATAAAATGGTCTATAAATGTTGCTTGTCTTTTCCTAATCTTTCTTATGAGTGATCTATTTGTGTCTGCCTCAATCAAGACTGTCTCGTTTGTTTTCTTTGCTGTCCATGGAACTCTCAACATTCTTCTGAGAAACCACATCTCGGCTGCCTCGATCCTGCTCTGGCTTTGCTTGCTGACTGTCCACGCCTCACATCCGTACAACAGTATTGGTTCTATATAACATTCAAGGACTCTCTTTCTGATGTTAATTGATAGGCATTTGTTGGTAAGAATGCTTGTCATCTTCTTGAATGCTGTTTTGGCTTGGCCGATTCTGCCAGTTATTTCCGATGTGCATCTGCCGTCTGATGAAATGACCGTTCCCAGGTATTTGAACTTATTAACCTGTGTCAAGGTTGTGCCATTTGCTGTTATTTTGCATGAGGGATTCCATGTCTCTCACTGATCACCATGACTCCAGTCTTTCTGCTGTCCAGCTCCAACCCCCCACCTTTGCCCTCTGTTTCTAGTATATTCACAAGGTTTTGTAGGTCCCTTTCATTCTCCGCAACCAGCACTGTGCCATCTGCGTACCGAATGTTGTTTATCATTTTCCCTCCAACCTTTAATCCAGGGTCTTCTTCTAGGTTTCTCATGATGTTTTCGCTATATAGTGAAAACAGATCTGGTGACAAAACACAATCCTGTCTGACTCCTCTTTTGATGTTTTGAAAAGAGCTTATATTGTTTTCTATTCTCATTGCAGCTGTTTGTTCCCAGTACATATTCCTGATTATTCGTAGATCTTTTCCATCGACATTGAATCTCTCCAGTTGGTTGATCAATTCATCATGTCTTACCCGATCAAAAGCCTTGGTATAGTCAACAAAGCATAAATACAAATCCTTATTCATCTCAATTGACCTCTCTATGATAGTTCTTAGGATGTATATGGCATTAATAGTTCCTTTCCCTTCCACAAATCCACACTGTTCTTCTGCTATTTCTCTTTTGATTCTATTCCTTGTCCTCATCATGATTATTCTTAACAGGATTTTTGTTACATGACTCATCAAACTGATTGTGCGATGGAGTTCGCATTCTATAGCCCCTGTCTTCTTTGGAAGTGCAATGAAAATTGATTTTGACATATCTTTGGGGATTTTCCAGTGTCATAAATTTCATTTAGGAGGACTGTTATTTTTTCTATGCCAAATTCCTCCAGGGCTTCAATCATCTCTGTAGTAATGCTGTCTGGTCCTGGAGCTTTTCCTGGTTTCCTCTTTTTCAGTGCTGCTTTAACTTCATCTTTCATTATGGGTGGTCCTTCAAAGTTCTTTTTTATAATGTGTTCTTCGTTTCTGTCATCCTCAAAAAGGTCTTTAATGTACACACCCCATCTGTTTAATGTTTTGTCTTTTTCCATGTTAAGCGTGCCATCTTTCGATTTTAAGCACCCAGTTGATGCGCATGTATTTTTCCTGTGGACAATTTCTTCAATTCGTCTGTACATACCCTGAGGATCCATTTTTGTGTCGTTCTTCTATCTCTTTGCAATTTGTGTTCAGCCAAGCTTCCTTAGCTTCATTGCACCTATACCTGATTTCTTTGTTTATCTTCCTGTATATCTCCTCGTTTCTCTTTGCCTTCCTCCTTTCCTCCATCAGGCCCAAAATTTCATTAGTCATCCAACTCTTTTTTGCTTTTCTATTTGCCTTAGGGATTTCTTCACAAGCTTCATTTATAGAACTTCTCAACTTTGTCCATTGTTCCTCACTGTCACCAACGTCTTCCAGAGCACTGAATTTGTTTTGAACATGTACATTAAATTTTGGACGTATCATTTCATCTGACTTTAAGAGTCCAAGGTTTAGTTTGATGTTGCTTTTGGTCTGTTTCCTTTTCCTCAATTTCAGCCTAAACCTTCCCACTACCGGATTGTGGTCACTGTTGCAGTCTGCGCCTGGTAGTGTTTTTGCTGACAATAACGTATTTCTAAATCTTTTGTTGATCAGGATGTAGTCAATTTGATTTTTGGTATTATCTCCTGGACTCATCCAAGTCCATTTTCTTCTGTTAGGCTGCTCAAACCAGGTGTTTCCTACTATGAAGTCATTCATCTGTGCCCATTCTACAAGCTTCCCCCCTCTTTCATTTTGTGTGCCAAGGCCATGAGGTCCAACTAGTAACAAGTAACAGTACTACGGCATAAATAGCCTTGAAGTAACAGTATGTGGCATAAATAGCCTTGAAGTAACAGTATATGGCAGAAATAGCCTAGAAGTAACAGAACTGTGGCAAAAATAGCCTTAAGTAACAGTATGTAGCAGAAATAGCCTTAAGTAACAGTATGTAGCAGAAATAGCCTTAAGTAACAGTATGTAGCAGAAATAGCCTTAAGTAACAGTATGTGGCAGAAATAGCCTAGAAGTAACAGAACTGTGGCATAAATAGCCTTGAAGTAACAGTATGTGACAAAAACAACCTTGAAGTAACAGAACTGTAGCAGAAATAGCCTTAAGTAACAGTATGTAGCAGAAATAGCCTTAAGTAACAGTATGTAGCAGAAATAGCCTTAAGTAACAGTATGTAGCAGAAATAGCCTTAAGTTACAGTATGTAGCAGAAATAGCCTTAAGTAACAGTATGTAGCAGAAATAGCCTTAAGTAACAGTATGTAGCAGAAATAGCCTTAAGTAACAGTATGTAGCAGAAATAGCCTTAAGTAACAGTATGTAGCAGAAATAGCCTTAAGTAACAGTATGTAGCAGAAATAGCCTTAAGTAACAGTATTAATAATTATAATAATAATTACAATATTTATATAGCGCAAAATCTTGATAAAATCAAATCTAAGCGCTGAAGCAGACACACACGCAGGCACGCACGCTCGCACACACACGCACGCACACATACAGGACACACACACAACACACACACACACACACACCCCACACACACGCATGGCTATAAATGGGGAGAAAGAATAAAAGCAATAAAAGCAAGAATAAAAGCAATGGAAAATTATAGAGAGCATAGCATACAATTATATATTATAACCATGTGATTCCCTCCGAGCGGAGACAGGCTGCAGAGGGGAGGGTTGAGTGAGGTTAGGATTTTATGCAGGAGAGAAAAGGTGAGTTTTGAGAGCGGACTTGAAGGAGACAAAAGTAGGTTGCTGACGGACTGAGAGAGGAAGTTTGTTCCAGGAGAGTGGACCAGAAACAGAGAAGGCTCGTGGACCATAGGTATTGAGCTTAGTGCGTGGAAAGCGAAGAGTCAGAGGATCAGAGGCAGAGCGGAGGGTACGTGAGGGAACATAGATCTCAAGTAGGCTTGACAGGTAATCGGGGGCTGCGTTATTGAGGCTTTTGTAGCACATGGTGTCTAGTTTGTACTGTATGCGCTTTGATACAGGGAGCCAGTGAAGTTGTGCCAGGAGAGGAGATATGTGGTCAGCTTTTTTCTTTTTGAGTACAAGGCGTGCAGCATTGTTTTGAATGCGCTGTAGGATGTGAATGGTGGAGGCAGGAAGACCAGACAGGAGTGAATTGCAATAGTCAATGCGAGACATTATGAAGGAGAGAACGAGTTTTGCAGTTGTTTCGACAGAGAGATACTTCCTGATCAGCTTTATACGATGGAGATGATAGTAGCAGGATCTGGCAGTTTGAGAAACAAAGTTGTTCATGGAGAGGGTAGAGTCAATGCAGACACCAAGGTTTTTAGCTGAATCAGAAATTGGGACTGATGTGTTACATAATGGGAGAGAAAGAGGAGGCAGCTGAGAAAGTTTCTGACGGGTGCCAATGAGGATAGCTTCTGTTTTGTCGTCATTAAGCTGAAGTCTATTGTGTGTCATCCAGTTCTTAATGTCCGAGTAACACTCAGTGGTGCGAGTCAACAGGCGCTGTATATTATCAGGTGAGTCACTGTCTTGAAGTTGGGTGTCATCAGCATAGAAGTGGTGTTTTATAGAATGGGAGTTGGTGATGGTGGACAGGGGGAGGTGTAAAGAGTGAAAAGAACAGGGCCAAGGACAGATCCTTGTGGAACACCACAGGTCAGGTATGCAGGTTGAGAGTAAGTGCCATTGATGAGAACGGTTTGTTTTCTGTTTGATAGGTATGAAGTGAACCAAGACAGAGCAATGTCAGAGATGCCAAAAGTATGATGAAGTCTAGCAAGGAGAATACCATGATCAATGGTATCAAAGGCTGCAGACAGATCAAGGAGTGTGAGGAGAGAGATATTGCCAGTATCAGTTGCAAGGAGGAGATTGTTGAGAATGTGTAGTAGGGCAGTTTCAGTGCTATGGCACTGGCGGTAGGCTGACTGGAAAGGATTGAGGAGATTGTTGGCAGACAGGTGAGAGTTCAGCTGGTTGAGGACGACTTTTTCAAGGAGTTTTGACAAGAAAGAGAGATTAGAGATAGGCCGGTAATTTTTCAGTTCATTTGGATCTAAATTGTGTTTCTTGAGGAGAGGGTGAACAATAGCAGACTTGAAAGAATCTGGGACAGTTCCAGTTTGAAGAGAAGTGTTGATGATGTCAGTGATGAATGGGAGGAGAGTAGGGAGACAGTCGGCGTAGACAGAACCTGGAAGAGGATCCAGTTCGCAGGTTTTGAACGACATGGATCTGATTGTGTTGAGAATTTCTTCTTGTGAGACTGGGGTAAAAGTAGTAAGAGGTGTGCCAGAGAAGGAAGGGTCAGGTGGGCATGGTTGACAGGGTGTCCTGTCAAGCCTGTCACGAAGAGTTTGTATTTTGGTGGTGAAATAGTTGGAGAATACAGATGGGAGTTCTTCATTTGTATGTTTTGTTGGGAGAGGTAAATCTTTTCGTGTGCCAAGGAGATGATTCATGGTTGTAAAGAGTTCTTTTGAAGAAGAGGCATTCAGGATTTTGGTTTGGAAATAGCTTGTTTTTGCTGATGCAATGAGGGTGGATACTTTTGTTTTAGAGGCTTGGAAAAGTTGCCTGTGTACAGTGAGTTTGGATTTGCGCCAGCGGCGCTCTGCTCTGCGGCGGGCACGTTTTGCACAGGCGATCTCATGAGTGAGCCAGGGGGTAGGGGGGCGGTCAGGTAAAAGACGGGTTGTGGCTGGAGCATGAGTGTCCAGAAGATGGTGGAGAGTAGTATAGAATTCATCGGCAAGGTTATGTGACTTTTCAGAAAGGAGACGGGAGGCATCAGATGAAAATGTAGAGAGGTCGATAGATTTGAGATTTGAGTATGTAGCAGAAATAGCCTTAAGTAACAGTATGTAGCAGAAATAGCCTCGAAGTAACAGTACGTGGCAGAAATAGCCTTCAAGTAACAGTATGTGGCAGAAATAGCCTTAAGTAATAGAACTGTGGCAAAAATAGCCTTGAAGTAACAATATGTGGCAAAAACAACCTTGAAGAACAGCACTGTAGCAAAAATAGCCTTGAAGTAACAGAACTGTGGCAGAAATAGCCATGAAGTAACAGTATTGTGACAAAAATAGCCTTGCAGTAACAGTGTGGACATGTACAATTGTATGCTAGCATGTGTGCTCGTTTCCGTTTAATGGCATGTCTTAATAAGAATACAGACTATTATTTTATTGTTGTCAGAATAACAAATGTGAATTATGTGTAGGCCTTTGGATAAATTTTATGTGCTTTAAATGGTCAAGCATGTCTAGTTTTTATCAAGATTGGGCGTACTTAATTTTTTTTGTCAGGATTGTCCGGTACTTAATTTTTGTCAGGACTTAATTTTTTTGTCAGGATTGGCCTACTTAATTTCTTGTCAGGACTGGTAAGTACTTAACTTTTTGTCTGGATTGTCCGGTACCTAATTTTGTCAGGACTGGCCAGTACTTAATTTTTCGTCAAGATTGGCCAGTACTTAATTTCTTGTCAGGATTGGCAAATACTTAGTTTCTTGTCAGATGGGTCAGTACTTAATATTTTGTCAGGATTGTTCATTACTTAATTTTTGTCAATATTTGTCAGTACTTGATTTTTTTGTTAAGATTGGTCAGTACTTAATTTCCTGTCAGAATTTGTCAGTTCTTAATTTTTTGTCAGGATTGGTCGGCACTTAAGATGGTTCAGGATTGGTCAGTACTTAATATTTTGTCAGGATTGATCAGTACTTAAATTAAAATATTTTGTCAGGATTGATCAGTACTTAAATTCTTGTCAGGATTGATCAGTACTTTACTTCTTGTCAGAAATATCATCCCCACATCTACCCATTACCATCCCACCGTCCACTCTCACCCCAAAACACCAACCCTCCCGTCCAGGAAAAGAAGGTGGGGTAGCTTGAGTTTGGACATGTACCGTTGATCTTGCCACACGTTTTCGAACAAGATTGCTTCTGCCGCTACTAGTACTGCTACGACTAGTATGGGTAAAGGAAAAAGAAAGGCTGTCCCAAAGCCACGAGGACGTACATTGTAGAGGAGCAAGATAGTGCAGACTTTAATGTTTCTCAGAGACAGCATTATGAACGAGGTACCCGTTTCTTCTGCCGTGCTGCTTTATTTTCCCAAGCCTTGAAGAAAGTAGGTACCTATTCACAGCTGGGTAGACTAGAGGCTCCGTGCACTGTTTTTTCCCAAGCGCGATTTGCACCTGTGCTGTAAGGCAAGCGCTCAACGCTTAAAATGAAAACTATTACGGCTACTTCTATCATCACCGTCGTCGTATCATCATCATCATCAATCATCATTAGCAGCAGCAGCAGCAGCAGCACCATCATCATCACCACCACCACACTACCACCACCACCACCACCATCATCATCATCATCATCATCTTCATCTTCATCTTCATCATCGAATTTCTGTGGAACGGTAAGAATTTCTAAGAAAAACTAAGTTACGAATAAATGGCAGGACATAATGAGGAGAAATTCGATTCAAATGTGCATTGTTTTTCCGTTTACTTATCCATTCATTCTTTTGTTTAAAAAGTCATTTGAACGTTCATTTATTGTTTCCTTCATTTATTGCATGTTAGACCATACACTCGTTTAGTTAATCGTTTATTCCTCCGATCATTAATTCGTTCATTTATTTCCCCGTTCCAGTTGTCGCTTATTCGTATGTGCATTCAGGTGTTCATGCACGTATTCACGGTTCATTCTTGTGTTTCGTTTATATCACATTTATCTGTTTATTGATCTAGTTCTGTATCACTTCTACACTTAATTTGATCTCTCTCTCTCTCTCCGTCCGTCTGTCTGTCTCTCTCTCTGTCCCTCTCTCTCTCTACATGAGCATAAGAGTGTGCGTGTGTGTGTGTGTGTGTGTGTGTGTGTGTGTGTGTGTATGTGTGTGTGTGTGTGTGTGTGTGTGTGTGTGTGTGTGTGTGTGTGTGTGTGTGTGTGTGTCCAGCCAATAAATCATATTTATAATATTGATTACATGAGGAAGTGCTTTGTGTGTCTTATGTCTGTGTTATACAGAATGATTTTTAAGATAGTTTATATGTTTACATGTGCAATACAGCGTGTGTGTGCGTGCATGCATGTATGTGTTAAAACGGGAGGGTTTTAAGTAACTTATATGTTCAATACTTCTAGTGCGCGCGTTTGTATGTGTGTGTGTGTCTGTCTGTGTTTGTGTATGTGTGCATGTGCATGCCCGTGTGTGGAGGACAAGGAATGGTTTTATTATAAGCTCTGCCTTCAATACATTGCATACGTGCGTGCGTATATGTGTGTGTTCATGCATACGTGTGTGTGTGTGCGTGCGCGCGCGCGCGCGCGCGTGTGTGTGTGTGTGTGTGTGTGTGTGTTTTACACAGAATGGATTTCAAGATACACTGTACGTTTAATACAGTGTGTGTGCGCGCGCGCGCGCGCGTGTGTGTGTGTGTGTATGTGTGCGTGTGTGTGTGTGCTGTGTGTGTGTGTGTGTGTGTGTGTGTGTGTGTGTGTGTGTGTGTGTGTGTGTGTGTGTGTGTTACAAAATGGTTTTCAAGACATGCTGTGTGTGTGTGTGTGCTGGGGCGGCTATGTGCATATATATGATAGTGTTACACAGAACGGATTTTAAAGATAGGCTTTATGCTCCGTACAGATATAGATTGTGTGTGTTGTCCACAGAATGGCTTTATGCTCCGTACAGATATAGATTGTGTGTGTTGTCCACAGAATGGCTTTATGCTCCATACAGAGATACAGAGTGTGTGTGTTGTCCACAGAATGCTTTATGCTCCATACAGAGATACAGAGTGTGTGTGTTGTCCACAGAATGACTTTATGCTCCATACAGAGATACAGAGTGTGTGTATTGTCCACAGAATGGCTTTATGCTCCATACAGAGATACAGAGTGTATGTGTTGTCCACAGAATGGTTTTATGCTCCATACAGAGATACAGAGTGTGTGTGTTGTCCACAGAATGGCTTTATGCTCCATACAGAGATACAGAGTGTATGTGTTGTCCACAGAATGGCTTTATGCTCCATACAGAGATACAGAGTGTGTGTGTTGTCCACAGAATGGCTTTATGCTCCATACAGAGATACAGAGTGTATGTGTTGTCCACAGAATGGCTTTATGCTCCATACAGAGATACAGAGTGTATGTGTTGTCCACAGAATGACTTTATGCTCCATACAGAGATATAGAGTGTGTGTGTTGTCCACAGAATGGCTTTATGCTCCATACAGAGATACAGAGTGTATGTGTTGTCCACAGAATGGCTTTATGCTCCATACAGAGATACAGAGTGTGTGTGTTGTCCACAGAATGGCTTTATGCTCCATACAGAGATATAGAGTGTGTGTGTTGTCCACAGAATGGCTTTATGCTCCATACAGAGATATAGAGTGTATGTGTTGTCCACAGAATGGCTTTATGCTCCATACAGAGATACAGAGTGTGTGTGTTGTCCACAAAATGACTTTATGCTCCATACAGAGATATAGAGTGTGTGTGTTGTCCACAGAATGGCTTTATGCTCCATACAGAGATACAGAGTGTATGTGTTGTCCACAGAATGGCTTTATGCTCCATACAGAGATACAGAGTGTGTGTGTTGTCCACAGAATGGCTTTATGCTCCATACAGAG
The DNA here is from genome assembly GCA_030674185.1 of Monoplex corrugatus. NCBI lineage: Eukaryota > Metazoa > Mollusca > Gastropoda > Littorinimorpha > Ranellidae > Monoplex > Monoplex corrugatus. Next base: position 46,837,158 of record JAPXFY010000023.1, read on the forward strand.
ATACAGAGTGTGTGTGTTGTCCACAAAATGACTTTATGCTCCATACAGAGATATAGAGTGTGTGTGTTGTCCACAGAATGACTTTATGCTCCATACAGAGATACAGAGTGTGTGTTTGTCCACAAAATGAATTTATGCTCCATACAGAGATACAGAGTGTGTGTGTTGTCCACAGAATGACTTTATGGTCCGTACAGAGATACAGAGTGTGTGTGTTGTCCACAAAATGACTTTATGCTCCATACAGAGATATAGAGTGTGTGTGTTGTCCACAGAATGACTTTATGCTCCATACAGAGATACAGAGTGTGTGTTTGTCCACAAAATGAATTTATGCTCCATACAGAGATACAGAGTGTGCGTGTTGTCCACAGAATGACTTTATGGTCCGTACAGAGATACAGAGTGTGTGTGTTGTCCACACAATGACTTTATGGTCCGTACAGATACAGAGTGTGTGTGTTGTCCACACAATGATTTATGCTCCATACAGAGATATAGAGTGTGTGTGTTGTCCACAGAATGTACTGTAAGACGGGATTCATGTATGACGTCCTCTGGTTGGATGCCTTCAACCAGTCTCATTCCACCTGGGCCGGAGCTTCTACACCTGGAATGCATGTATGTCCTTCATGTGATGATTACGCTCTCTGATTATGTCTGTATCATTATCATGTAAAAAAGGAAATGGCTGAGAGCAGAATGGATTATCAAAGAGAGGAGATGATGTATGTATGTGTCCTCGGCCCCATTTTGCCTCATTTGGATTTGAGGACACTACGTGTATTCACTCTGCTTGCCATGTGTTAAGTCTTAATCATTTGGTCAAAGTTCCTTCCTGTTGGGATCCAACCCTTCTGTTCAGTTTTACACACTCCGCTTCCACGGCCTGTTTTGAATCCTCTCAGCACCCCCGTGGGATGCCGGAGGCTCTTTCAAATTAAATAGTATCCCCATCTGCTGGAAATTCTATGCTATAAATTTACTCTTTTTTGTCACTCTCTTCGTTTCTTTCTTCGTCTTTTGCTTTCTGTCATTTCTTTCTATCATATTCTGCCTTGCTTGTCCATTCACCTGTATGCATTCGATAAAGTCTTATGTACTGTCTTTTAGAATTGATAATTGGGTACACGCATAAAGTGCATTTTGGCTCTACGGAATTTAAGGCCGTTTTTACACATGTTTTAGTGTCTTTAGTTATATCCAATATGTATTCAGGTATGTTTTTTAAATCCTCTGTGTGATAAATTGGACGGAATGCTCAACGCCAGGGGCATCTCCTTAGATTCTGTGCGCGAATGCATTAATATGTGTACTTAGTTTTCTTTTCCTTTTTTCCCCAGATGAAGTATTATGACTGTTTTGAAACGGTTATAGCCCTGATATGGATCTACGCAGTCGGCTGGGCTTTAAACAAAAGTAACAATAACAATAAGAATCCTCTCTGATGATCTATTTATTCAAGCAGTACTGATCTTTTTCTCCTGTTGTACCTGTTTTCCAAACGATTTTAAAACCATGCTGTGAACGCTTGTGTTTATTTCTATGTTTGGATGGGAGGTGTCATCGTCATCTTTCCCCTTTGTCTCAGTGATATCAACTCCATTATATTTCTTACAATTGGTTCGTGAGCTCAGTGTGGTGCGGTAGTTGGAACTGATTGCTAGTTTTGTTGATGCTTTTGTTTGTCATCATCATCATGAGCCGTGCCGCATGGTGTTGGCGATCATGGCCCTCAACACTAATCTATCCCTGTCGCTGTAAGTTCATCTCCCACCCTGTCTTCAGCCACCCTGCAGGTCCGTCCAATATTTTCTCCTTGGGTCTACCAGTTGTTCTCTTTCCCTTCAGCTTTGACAAGATACTGACCTTCAGAAAATACGTTGAAACCACCACACACAGGTGTAAATAGGGCCTTTCCATCCTTAAAGGCAATGGCGACCGATAGCGTTGAACAACGCCATCTCTTCCAGCTGTACCAAGTTACAACACTGAATGTAACTGAATAAGAATTGGGCTCACAGCATTGTAACAGACCAACCTGGTCGTAACTGTATTACTGCCAGTTCAGACTGCTACTTAAATATGCCGTACTTGATCAAATGAATATTGTATTGTATTGTGTTGTACTCTGTTGTGTTGTATTGCATAGCATAGTACTGTGTTGTATTTCAATTATGAAACATTGGATTTAAGTTGTGAAATTCAGGATGCTCTAACCAGAGAGAGCGCATAGCAGCATCGACCCTGTTCATTCTTTTCTTCTATTTTTCTGTAAACGTGTATTCTTGAAATGTTTACCAGTGATTGTAGATTTTGTTACAGAATTTTGCCTGGGAATTTTGTTGCAGTGGGATCTTTAACGTAAGCCACGTACATGCAGTCCCCCGTTGGGATGCCGGGGGCTCTTTCAGTATAAATAGTATCCCCACCTGGAAATTCTTTACTAGAAATTACCTCTTTTCTGTCACTCTCTTTGTTTCTGCCTTGTTGCTTTGCTTTCTGTCATTTCTACGTATCATTTTCAGCCTTAATGGTCCATCCATCTGTATGTGTTCGATAAACTCTTGTGTACTTTTTCTTAGGATTGATAACTGGGTACACGTATTAAGTGCATTTTTGGCTGTAGGGAGGTGAGGTATGCGGAAGCAGTTTTAGGTAATTTATGCCTGTATTTATATATGTTTTGGTGTCCTTATGCATGCTTACATTTGTATTCAGGTGTGTTTTTCAAATCTCCCCTGTGCGGTAAATCGGACGGAGTGGTCAGTGCCGGGGCATGTGCTTAGATTATGTACGCGAATGCACTGATATGTGTACTTAATTTCCTTTTTTTTCTGTTGAAGTTTTGTATGTTTTGAAGCAGTTATAGCCCTGATATGGCTCTAAGCAGTCGGCTGGGCTTTAAACAACAATAAAAACAACACTAACGGTACATGCAGCACACGGGATCTCATTCTAAAGAACAGATGATTACTAAAATCGGTCAGCAGCTGAGTTTGGCAAGGATCAATTTGTTTTCTGTCATCTCCGGTTTTGTGTGTGTGTTTTGTTTGTTTTGTATTGTTTTGTTTTTGTTTTGTTTTGTCTTTTTGCTATAGTGCATGTGAGAGTACTTGAATAAAATGTTGACAACCGGTGTTACAGTGTGGATGTGGGGAGTTGGGGAAGTGTGACCGGTGTAACTGCGGCGGCCACGAGTCAAACACCCAGGACTGGGGTTTGTTTGTCAACAAATCAGAACTACCCATTGTCGATCTACGTCTGGGTGACCTCAGTCGAGGAAAGTTCGAGGTCGGCCATCTGCGCTGTGGTCCTCGCGTTTTTGGTGTGTAGAGTGTTTTTTTGTTTTGTTTTTTTTTCATTGATAACTTTCCCCCGTAAGGTTGCGGGGGCTCTTTCAATATAAATATTACTAGAAATTTCCTCTTTTTTCTCACTCTCTTTGTTTCTGCCTTGTTCCTTTGCTTTCTGTCATTTCTTCCTATCATTTTCTGCCTTGCTGGCCCACTCACCTGTATGTGTTCAATAAAATCTCACATACTTTTTCTTAGTTTTGATAATTGGATATATGTATTGAGTGCATTTTTGGCTCTAGGGAACTGAGATATGCGAAATCAATTTTAGGTAATTTATGCCCGATTCTGTATGTTTCGGTGACCTTAGTTATGTTTAAATTTGTATTCAGGTATGTTTTTTAAATCTCCTGTGCGATAAATTGGAGATAATGGTCAACGCCAGCGACATCTCCGTATCTCTCTCTCTCTCTCTCTCTCTCTCTCTCTCTCTCTTATATATATATATATATATATATATATATATATATATATATATATATATTTGTGTGTGTGTGTGTGTGTTGTGTGTGTGTGTGTGTGTGTGTGTGTGTGTGTGCATATATATACATAATTATATGTACACACACATAGATAGATGGATAGGTAGACAGATAGATGAATAGATAGATAGATAGAGAGATAGATAGGGAGATAGATAGAGAGATATATAGGGAGATAGATATAGATAGCAATGCCTCATATTAAGCATGCAACCATTTCCAGAGTGCCAGTGATCTGTTATTGACTAAGAATGGGATTTTGCTGTACTGTCTTTTGTACACTGGCGGACAGTGACATGCGAACTACATTTTATTGTTCTTTTATTTTCTTTTTATAAATAGTCAGGGGTGCTGGGTGCTAGCTTCCATTAAGATAAAGTGGTTGATTTGAGTGCGTGAGTGTTGTGCTTTGTCCGTGTATGTGTGTGCGTGTGTGTGAGAGAGAGCATGAGTAATGACTAAATAAATTATTTTCTTGTGCATCCTAAGCCTGTGCGGGAGTGTTTCGTTTGTGAAGTTGTCGTGTTGGAGGTGTTTTTAACTGACTCACCTCTGCGGGAGTGTTTCGTTATATGGAATTGTCGCGTGGGAGGTGTTTTTAACTGACTCACTTCTATAAAGTGACACCAGTCAATCTTGACAATCAAAAGTGACAAAATATATGTCAGCGGGTTAGCGGAAAAGTCAAGGAGTGAATCACATCATTAAAAACATTATTAGTGTATTGATTACCGGGCTAATTTGTGACAGAAGCAAGAGGTCAAATGAAAACTATGCGTCTGCCTCGTGAATTGGGCTCCAAATGGACCAAGTTTATCATTACTAAATGTTGAAACGTGCAAAATAAAACGTTTTGATCACATGAATGTATCATCAAATTACAATAGACCATCATCACATAAGTTACAGGATGTTACCTGCTTTCATGCTTGTTGTCCGACCTGCAAATCAAATGTAGTCTGTGTGCAGACATACCGACGAACTGTCACGGATGGGTCAAGGGGAATATGTACGGGAATGGCGCCTACCACATTGATATTGACGGACCGTTTGGGATGGACCCTGTTTTGGTATACTGCGATTTGAAGACTTACCCTCATGTGGGCGTTACTGAGATGCAGCTGAACCAGTATATGTATGCTGTTTTTGTCTTTGTGTGTATGTGTGAACGAAGATGAAATGTGTTTCTCCGTGCGTCCGTCTGTATATGTGCCATGTATTCTTTTTTTTAGTTTTGTTCTATTGACCATTGTAATATTAACAATTTTCGTTGTTGAAGACTTGTTTTAAATTGTTTTTATGTTTTAATCTGTCCATTGAATATTTATAGTATAAAAGAGTTTTAATGTAATGCATAATCTTATTGGTTCTCAGATTTCTGAGTTCGGTTATTGTTAAGAGATAGTTATGATTTTATTTATGACGTATTTGGGTTTTAGATTTTCAGTCTGAGTTGTTATAATTGTATTCATGACGTAATTTGGCTTTCAGATTTTCAGTTCGAGTTATCAGTATTCTTAAAATGTCCAACAATCATATGAACCTGATGACAAATGGTAATGATGATGATGGTGATGATGACGATTATGGTGATGGTGCATGTGGGCATACAGGAACCAGATCCAGTTGGCCAGCCACACAACAACAGCACTGAGCTATGTGCAGGGACTGGATAACGTGCAACAGTTGATCAACCGGTCTACCTTCTGTACTCAGCACGTGCGATATGCTTGTAAGGTAAAAAAACAAAAACAAAAAAAAAAAAACATTCGGTTTGTAAGCAAGGTAACTGATGACTGGGTCTAAATGGATCGTGCAACACATGGACAGTCCCCTTTTTGCTTGATGAAGTGACTATCCAGTGGCGTCGGGAGCTTGGGGGATGATTGTCCGGAGAGTGGCGAGGCATTGATGATCTGGGTCCCATCCGCATTCTCGTGGTGTGTATATTGTTGTATATATATATATGTTGTGTGTGTGTGTGTGTGTGTTGTGTGTGTGTGTTGTGTGTGTGTGTGTATGTATATTTTAGACACACACACACACACACACACACACACACACACATATATATTATATATATATATATATATATATATATATATAGTATATAGTTTATTTTATATATGTTTTATTCAAAACTGAAATTCAGGCTGTAGTCTGGGACAGCATATCATGGCAGTGCAGTGCCATCCTTTTTTGTTGTTTTTTTTTTGTTTTTTTGTATACATGTATTTTGTTTACCTACGAAAATGGATTTTCTACAGGACCTTGCCAGGGACAATGCCGCCGTGGCATATTTTACGTGCACTAAGTGCCTCCGGCACAGGAGACCTCAGTTTACCGTATCATCTGGAAAACTAGCACCCAAACCACCACTGACAGTGTCAGGAATGGGTAGAAAATTCCTTTTTGACAGCGAATGTAATCCACGACCTCTCCCTTTCCTGATAAGTACTGTAACTAGCTGGCCATTCTCCCTCTTTTCACTCTTGTGGTCACTGTCAGAGTCAAAAATAAATAACATTGTGAGGTTCGTACTGACCCTGTCTGAATAGGCTCATCGGCTGTCGTTGTCACAAGGGGAAAATCTACTTTTTTACCCTTTCATTTGGTGTTTGTGTGCGTGTGCGCACTCACGAGTGAGTCTGTGCTTTTGTACTATTGTTTTGTTGTTGTTGTTGTTGTTGTTGTTGACTCGCTGATGTGTTTGTGTGTATGAGGGTTGTCATTTTACTGTAGTTTTCATTTGACACTCTTGTGAAATTGTGCTAAAATGTTTTCGCTGGTGGATAGGGTAAGGGAGTCAAAAGGTTAAATTTTTTTTTACATTTTTAGCATGGTTGACATGCAGGATGCTGGTAGACAGGGTGCGGGAGTCAAAGGGTTAAAACAGCTTTATGTCTAATTGTGGTATGATAGATTGTGAAGCGTTTTTGTATTTCTGGTTTCATCATTTGAAACGGTGAGAAACGCGTGTGTAGCACCAGTTACTTATAAATTCGATCTTTGCGTGGCGAAGAGGTAGAGTTCTCGGCAGAACTTGGCATTGACCTTTCCCTTGGTTCACATTGGTATCGTGTGTAGCCGGAAGTTGCTGAATACCAAGCAGTCTGGTGATAGCCGTTTGTTTGGTAGAAGTCAGTGTCATGGAAAGGAAGAAGTTGGTCAAGTAGCAGAGTACCTACCAGATTTGTTGTATTGTTTCCCTTTGTTTACATAACTATCATGGAAAGGGAGATTCTGCACATGGAAAACATCCAGTTCTCCATGTCACTATGCCCGGGTTTGTGTTGAAGTGAATGTGTGGGTGGTTAACTGCCAATGGCTTGTGTGTATAAGTATGTGTGTGTGTGTGTGTGTGTGTGTGTGTGTGTGTGTGTATGTGTGTGTGTGTGTGTGTGTGTGTATGTGTGTGTGTGTGTGTGTGTGTGTGACAGAGAGAGAGAGAGAGAGAGAGAGACAAACTGTTGGTGTTTGGTTCTGTGTGTACGTGTGCGTGTGTGAACGGGAGTATCAACTGTTTGTGTGGTTGTACTGTGCGTATGTGTACGTGTACATGTAAACAGTCACCTCATTCTGTCGTTATCATAACTGACAGTTTTGAGCGTATGTCTATGTGTACGTGTGTAAACAGTCACCTCATTCTGTCATTTTCATAACTGACTGTACTGTGCGTATGTGGATGTGTACATGTAAACAGTCACCTCATTCTGTCGTTATCATAACTGTCAGTACTGTGCGTATGTGTACGTGTACATGTAAACAGTCATCTCATTCTGTCGTTATCATAACTGTCAGTACTGTGCGTATGTGTACGTGTACATGTAAACAGTCATCTCATTCTGTCGTTATCATAACTGTCAGTACTGTGCGTATGTGTACGTGTACATGTAAACAGTCACCTCATTCTGTCGTTATCATAACTGTCAGTACTGTGCGTATGTGTACGTGTACATGTAAACAGTCACCTCATTCTGTCGTTATCATAACAGACTGTACTGTGTGTATGTGCCATGTGTGTGTAAACAATGGTCTCATTCTGTCATTCTCATAACTGTCTGACTGTACTGTGAGTATGTGCCATGTGTGTGTGTAAACAGTCATCTCATTCTGTCATTCTCATAACTGTCTGACTGTACTGTGTGTATGTGCCATGTGTGCGTGTAAACAATGGTCTTATTCTGTCATTCTCATAACTGACTGTACTGTGTGTATGTGCCATGTGTGTGTGTAAACAATGGTCTTATTCTGTCATTCTCATAACTGTCTGACTGTACTGTGTGTATGTGCCATGTGTGCGTGTAAACGATAGTCTTATTCTGTCATTCTCATAACTGTCTGACTGTACTGTGTGTATGTGCCATGTGTGTGTGTAAACAATGGTCTCATTCTGTCATTCTCATAACTGTCTGACTGTACTGTGTGTATGTGCCATGTGTGTGTAAACAATAGTCTCATTCTGTCATTCTCATAACTGTCTGACTGTACTGTGTGTATGTGCCATGTGTGTGTGTAAACGATAGTCTTATTCTGTCATTCTTATAACTGTCAGACTGTACTGTGTGTATGTGCCATGTGTGCGTGTAAACAATGGTCTTATTCTGTCATTCTCATAACTGTCAGACTGTACTGTGTGTATGTGCCATGTGTGCGTGTAAACAATGGTCTTATTCTGTCATTCTCATAACTGCAGAATTCCAGTATCACGGGAGGACGTGTGTTTGTCAGCGTGACGTCAGCGCTACGTCAGCTGACCTACTTTCCAGGAGCCAATGGTGTGGAAGACAGTTGTGCCTGTGGCGTCACCGGGTCCTGTCTGGATCGGTCCTTGAGGTTAGTTTGGGCTGGAACAGATTAGAGGTTTTTGTTTTGTTTTGCTGTTGGTCAGACATGACTTTTTTGCCATGTAGAATACAGGCCTCGTACCCAGGGAGAACCCAACACCACAGTGCGGTTCTGTGTAGTGCCACTCAGTTTATTTCCTCCTCCCCTGTACGCATCACTTTTTGTTACCAATGAAAGTGGATTTTTCTATATAATTTTGCCAGACAATTCTTTTTTTTCTGGTTGCTGTGGGATCGGTCACATTGCCAAGTATATGTTATAAACATGGGACCTCTATTAATTCAACCTTTTGACTCCCGCACCCTATCCACCAATTGCAAAACCTTAACCTTTGACTCCCTCACCCCATCCACCAGCTGCTGATGAACAGGGTGCAGGAGTCAGAGGGTTAATTGTCTTCTCCAAAAATGTCACACCCACGCTACCACTCACGGTGTTGTAAAAAGGGGATGAAAATTTCGTGTCTGACTGGAGAATCCAAGCTTCCCACATTCTGTCTGCTAGGCCACTGTTCCGGTGTCGGACACACACACACACACACACACTACACACACACCACACACACACACACCACGCACGCACGCACACACGCACGCACACACACACAAACACACACCACAACAAACAACACACACACACACACAAACAAACAAACAAACAACACACACACACACACAACACACACAACACACACACACACACACACACACACACACACACACACACACACACACACACACACTCACACGCCATGGCACTATGCAAAATCTATGTCGGTATATCTCAACTCTCTGGAACTCTGTGTATGTGACGGTGTGTGTGTGAATCTGAAAAGAGCGAGTGTGTGTGTTTGTGTGTGTGTGTCCATCAATCAGAGAGAGAGTGTGGTAGTGTGTGTGTGTGTGTGTGTGTGGTGTGTGTGTGTGTGTGTTGTGTGTGTGTGCGTGTCTGTCTGTCTGTCTGTCAGTCAGAGAGAGAGAGAGAGATTTGTGTGTGTGTGTGTGTGTCTGTCTCTCAATCAGAGAGAGAGAGAGTGTGTGTGTGTGTGTGTGTGTGTGTCAATCTGGGAGAGAGAGAGAGAGAGAGTTGTGTGTGTGTGTGTGTGTGTTTGTGTGTGTGTGTGTGTGTGTGTCGTCTGTGTGCAATGTAGAGAGAGAGAGTGGTGTGTGTGTGTGTGTGTTTGTGAGTTGTCCAATAGAGAGAGAGAGATGTGTTGTGTGTGGTGTGTGGTGAGTGTGTGGTGTGTGTGTGTGTGTGTGTGTGTGTGTGTGTGTGTGTGTGTGTGTGTGTGTGTGCTTGTGACGGTGTCTGTCATGCTTCATCTAAGTGTGCGTGCGTGCCCGCTTCTTATTTATGAGCATGTGCATGCATGATCGTCTAACCAGGTGTAACTGCGACATTGAAGACGGGGAAGAGAGAGAAGATTTTGGAGACATCATCGAAAAGGACGATCTGCCAGTGGTGTCTGTGAGCGGAGGTTCCAATCAGTCTTCTAACACTTTCTTTGTCTCACATCTCCGATGTGCTCCTGTACAGTTCGGTGAGTGTGTGTGTTTTGAAGAGAGGATGAGACAGGCTGTAAATGATTGGGGATGATAAAGTGTTTTCGTTTTATCTTTAACCCTCTAGGATGATAAAGTGTTTTCGTTTTATCTTTAACCCTCTAGGATGATAAAGTGTTTTCGTTTTATCTTTAACCCTCTAGGATGATAAAGTGTTTTCGTTTTATCTTTAACCCTCTAGGATGATAAAGTGTTTTCGTTTTATCTTTAACCCTCTAGGATGATAAAGTGTTTTCGTTTTATCTTTAACCCTCTGACTCCCTCACTCTACCCATCAGCTACAAATCTTTCACTCCATCACCCTATCCGCCGCCTGAAAAAAAAATTACTCTTTCTCTCCACTATCCTATCCACAGGTTTCCTGGTATAGTTTGAGAGAGTCAAAGGGTTAATATCATTTCATGTGAACAGACGTTGAATGAGGCACACACGCAAAAAAGGAATGAAGAGATTAATGGATAAAAGCAATGGGGCCGCATTCTTTCAGTTTAGATAAAAACGCATTGGGAAAATGAAAGTTAAGGGTTAATGAGACTCAAAATTGTTAAAAGTTGTGAACAGTGCAGATAATGGATGATTAAATGATACTTTCTTCTGGAGATTTTACTGCTTTAGGACAGTGTTTGTATGCAATGTATGCCCTGATGTGTGTGTGTGCGTGTTGTGTGTGTGTGTGTGTGTGTGTGTGTGTGTGTGTGTGTGTGTGTGTGTGTGTGCGTGCACGTGCGCGCACGTGCGTGCGCGCTTGCTTGCTTTTGTGAGGGAAGAATGCAGAGAGAAGAGGAGGCGAGGAAGAAGTATGGTTGACGATGATCTGACAATGATGTCTGTCACGGGAGATTCCAGTGATTCTGAGGTTTAATTCCAAGATGGATGGAAATAAAGAATATTGTATTCCAAGATGGGTTAGAAATAGAGGAGAATTTATTCCAACGTGGACAGAAATAGAGGGTATTTTATTCCAACGTAAATTGGACGGAATGGTCAACGCCAGGGACATCTCGTTAGTGCACTTAATTTTGTTTTCCCTTTGTACCTGTTGAAGTATTGTGTTTTGACACTGTTGTAGCCCTGATATGACTCTACGCAGTCGGCTGGGCTTTAAACAGAAATAACAATAACAAGCACATTTGTACAATACGTTATGGAATAGATTGAACACTACCACGATCTGGCTTCCCTGCAAACATGTTCATGTGCATGTCTACCCGACTGTTTGTATATATGTATGCATGATCGCGCACCGAATTTTTTTTTTTTTTTTTTTTTTTTTTTTTTACTAAGAACTGTTTTGTCTTTACAGAAATTTTGGCACATCGACAATTCTGTCAATTAAGATCGAAATGAAATCTTCATAAATCGGGAATGTACATAAGCGTGGTAGCACAGGGTGACTGGGTTTGGGGATGATGGAGTTGATGTGTGGCTGAGTGCGTGCGACCACATGTGTGTGTTTATGCATGGTTGATTACACACATAAGTGTGTTTGGGGTTGTGGGCCCAGGTTTGTCTTTTTAACGAGCTTTACTGATGTTCCCTTATCACCAAGTTACAATAACATTACAAGAAATAATGAGCTGTTCTCTGAGTATTACTGACGTCTCCAGGAATTGCTCCCAACTGTGAAAAGTTTAGGAGTCAGACGAGAGGTGAACTCACACCCTACTCCTACTTCATTGATCCTGATGGACCCGCTCTGGGGGGCAACATTGCAGGTTTGTTTGGTGTGTCTCTGATTGTCTTGTTGTTTTGTCTTGACTTTCTTTTTCTTCTTCTTGTCGAAAGGGAGGGGAGGGGGCGTAGCAGCGGACAGAATATAATACATCTCTGTCTTTGGGGTGCATCGACAAGCAGCTCGGATATGCTGAGAATGGTCCAGTCTTCGATGGCTACCTTTACCCAGCGTCTCTTTGTCCGTCTTGACAAGGTTCTCTTTGCAGAGTGCCTTGAAGGACGGATCTGAGACCATTTGTTATTAGGGTTGACGTGACCAAACCAAGCAAGCTTGCATCGTTTCCACAATTGCCAGAACTAGTTCTTTTATGAAACGTGAGTGAAAGACAACAGAGAGACAAGATACAACATTTAGGACAAAAGTAACCAAGATTGTTGTGCTTCTGTTCTTACTTAAAATCAAAAGTTCAGTCTTATTTCATCAAAACATCTTGCTTGACTGTTCTATCTATTCTATTGTAACAATCAAAGCGTGTACCCTGTAAAGAAAGATTCAGTGCTGGGATTTTGCAGGATTTTGCTGATGCCATAAACAAGAAGCCTGGTTAGTAGAGCTTCTGCCTTTTTCTCTGCCAGTAAGGTTTTTGCAGGTTCAGTACTGACCCAATGAAAGCTTCATGTATGCAGCCTTAAATTCACCGAGCTGTAAGTGGGTATCTGGCTGGGGAAGGTAAAGTAGCGAGGGAGAGGAGACGGACTCCACCCTCTTCATGTTGGATTTGCAAGAAACAATTTCAGTCTCTACTATTGCAGTCTTTATGGTCAGTTAGGTTATGAATCAACCATTTTTCTTAACTTTAAAAATTGTTACAGCTCTTTGGGACAAAAAGCATTTTTGTCTGGTATTCCATCCGATGTTTTCAAAAAAATAAGAAAGTAAATGTCACTTCATTTGATCTAATTGTAACTTGAATAGGCCATGTCACACAAAGCAGTTGTTATCCGAATCAATATTACTTATATTTACTGTGGTTGTGATACTATTTTGAAGGTGTGAATCTAATAATGCTATGTTCTTGTCTTGTTTTTGGAGTTGTTTCAGCTTTGAGGTGTGTTTCGTGGTCAGCTTGGCTATAAGCGACTTAATTGACTGATTGATTAGACGAATGGTTCATGAAGTATTTCTGATCTTGTTGCAATTATTTAAGTCTTACAAGAATTCGACAGTTTGCCATGTCCTCTCTGCAGTGGAGAGTGCGGCCACTAGATAAAGCACCACCACTCAGAATGCTAGAAACCTCGGTTTGATTACCGGTCAGTTTCCTGCCCAGCCCCCGTGGGATATCGGGGACTCTTTTCGGTATAAATAATGTCCCCACTTGGAAATTCTGTGCTAGAAATTTCCTCTTTTCAGTCACTCTCTTTGTTTCTTTCTTTCTCCTTTGCTTTCTGTCATTTCGTCCTATCATTTTCTGTCTTGCTGGTCCATTCACCTGTATGTGTTCGGTGAAGTCTTAGGTACTTTCTCTTAGGACTGATAATAGGGTACATGTATTTAAATGCATTTTGGCTCTAGGGAGGTGAGATATGCGGAAGCAATTTTAGATAATTTAGGCCCGTTCTTACATATGTTTTAGTGTCCTTAGTTATATTTAAATTTGTATTTAGGCATGTTTTTTTAATCCCTCGTGCGATAAATTGGATGGAGTGGTCAACACCAAGGGCATCTCATTAGAATATGTGCACGAATGCATTGATACGTGTACTGAATTTTCTGTTCCTTTTTTTTCCTGTTGAAGTTTTGTGTATATTTTGAAACGGCTATAGCCATGATAAGGCTTTACTCAGTCAGCTGGGGTTTAAACAAAAATAGCAATGATTACAGTTTTGTGTCTCCCTCCACTCGACAGGCCTTCAGTGATGGTCTGGGTGTCGGTCTGTTGGACGAGACGATAAACCTACGTCCCGTGTGCAGCATGCACTGAATGCTACGTGCTCGTAAAAGATCCCACGGCATCAAAAGAATTGTTCCTGAAAAAAAAATTGTGGAATAATCTGTTGTCATAAGTTAACAAATATTGCACGCATATGGGCTGGGTGGTGGATGGAATGTCGCCAAATTATGGCGACATGTTTTACTTAGTCATAAGTTAACAAGTACTGCACGTATATAAGGTGGGTATGGAGTGTGGAGTGTCACCATATTATGGCGACATGCTTTACCGATTGTCATAAGTTAACAAATGTTGCACGCATATGGGCTGGGAGGTGAAGTGTCGCCATATTATTGCGGCATGCTATACCCAGGAAGACGACCTGCATTTCACGAAGATTCCGTCGTGACAGACAGACATAACAAGAACAAATTCCAATGCACTGCAGTTTTTGTCAGTCGTTATGGCGCCGTGTCCATACTCATGATAGTGTTTGTAATCTTGAAACTTGAGCCTATTCTTATAAAACGGTTTCAGCCGAAAATAGTTAAGAGACGGGTTGAGTATACAGAAACGACTGACTGAAATAATCCACTTGGACTTAACTGAATGACCAAATAATTGACTGTCAAAAAATCAAATTTTTATTGTGATTATAGTTGTGCAAGTTTTTATTTTGTTTTCTTTTCACTGGCTTTCTTTTCATCTGACCAGACACATAAAAATGGGGAGAGAGAGATAACACGTATGTGATAAGAGAAACAAGACGAACACAAATTTTAATAATAATAATAATAATAATTACAATATTTATATAGCGCAAAATCTCGATAAAAATCAAATCTAAGCGCTGAACATACACTTACGCACGCGCGCACACACACACTTACACATGGCTATAAATGGGGAAAAAGAATAAAAGCAATGGAAAATTATAGAGAGCATATTATATACAAATATATATTACAATGTGATTCCCCTCCGAGTGGAGACAGGCTACAGAGGGGGATGAGTGAGGTCAGGATTTTATACAGAGGAGAAAAGGTGAGTTTTGAGAGCGGACTTGAAGGAGACAAAAGTAGGTTGCTGACGGACAGAGAGAGGAAGTTTGTTCCAGGAAAGTGGACCAGAAACAGAGAAGGCTCGTGGACCATAGGTATTGAGCTTGGTGCGTGGAAAGCGAAAAGTCAGAGGATCGGAGGCAGAGCGGAGGGTACGTGAGGGAACATAGATCTCAAGTAGGCTTGACAGGTAATGGGGGGCTGCGTTATTGAGGCTTTTGTAGCACATGGTGTCTAGTTTGTACTGAATGCGCTTTGATACAGGGAGCCAGTGAAGTTGTGCCAGGAGAGGAGATATGTGGTCAGCTTTTTTCTTTTTGAGTACAAGGTGTGCAGCATTGTTTTGAATGCGCTGTAGGATGTGAATGGTGGAGGCAGGAAGACCAGACAGGAGTGAATTGCAATAGTCAATGCGAGACATTATGAAGGAGAGAACGAGTTTTGCAGTTGTTTCGACAGAGAGATACTTCCTGATCAAGCTTATACGATGGAGGTGAAAGTAGCAAGATCTGGCAGTTTGAGAAACAAAGTTGTTCATGGAGAGGGTAGAGTCAATGCAGACACCAAGGTTTTTAGCTGAATCAGAAATTGGGACTGATGTGTTACATAATGGGAGAGAAAGAGGAGGCAGCTGAGAAAGGTTCTGACGGGTGCCAATGAGGATAGCTTCTGTCTTGTCGTCATTAAGCTGAAGTTTATTGAATGTCATCCAGTTCTTAATGTCCGAGTAACACTCAGTGGTGCGAGTCAAGAGGCGCTGTATATTGTCTGGTGTGTCACTGTCTAGAAGTTGGGTGTCATCAGCATAGAAGTGGTGTTTTATAGAGTGGGAGTTGATGATGGTGGACAGGGGGGAGGTGTAAAGAGTGAAAAGAACAGGGCCAAGGACAGATCCTTGTGGAACACCACAGGTCAGGCATGCAGGTTGAGAGTAAGTGCCATTAATGAGAACAGTTTGTTTTCTGTTTGACAGATATGAAGTGAAAAAGGAGAGAGCAATGTCAGAGATGCCAAAAGTATGATGAAGTCTAGAAAGGAGAATACCATGATCAATGGTATCAAAGGCTGCAGACAGATCAAGGAGTGTGAGGAGAGAGACTTTGCCAGTATCAGTTGCAAGGAGGAGATTGTTGAGAATGTGTAGCAGGGCAGTTTCAGTGCTATGGCACTGGCGGTAGGCTGACTGGAAAGGATTGAGAAGATTGTTGGCAGACAGGTGAGAGTTCAGCTGGTTGAGGACAACTTTTTCAAGCAGTTTTGACAAGAAAGAGAGATTAGAGATAGGCCGGTAATTTTTCAGTTCATTTGGGTCTAAATTGGGTCTAATTTTCATCCAACTGGA
>JAPXFY010000023.1:46858416-46863416 GCA_030674185.1 Monoplex corrugatus
TTGTATTTAGTTTAGTTTGGGTTGTTCTGGGTTCGCCATTTGTCACAAGGTTATTCAGTGTGCATAGAGATTGCTCTTTCAGGGGAAACTACCATTGTACTGGGCCATTCATTTGTCTCCCTTCTTTTCCAGCACGTGTGTGACTTCGTTGAGTTTTTTTGGTTTTTTTTCAAAAGCCACAGAAAAGAATGGGAAGACAGAATAAAAATGAACCGACTTGATATTCACAGAGGGTTACAAAGATTCCAGGCAGATGGCGTGAACTTGCTCGGAAGTCATCAGTGGTGACGTATCGACCCTTATGTCAAGCGACAAGGTCGAGGTCACTATAGTGGCTTTGGTGCTTGATTGCATCGGTATGCGTTTCAGCCTTCGTAGAGTGTGTGTGTGTGTGTGTGTGTGTGTGTGTGTGTGTGTGTGTGTGTGTGTGTGTCGTGTGTGTGTGTGTGTGTGTGGCGTGGTGTGTATGAACAAACAGGACAAATATTTTTTGCAGCTTATGAACGGAGAGCCCTGACATGACTGTGCAGTCGGTTGGGCTTTAAGAAATGAGAATGAGAATACTATTTTTATTAATTAACAGGAAAATGGTGAATATGTAACTTTAAGCAGGCATGGTCGATGTTCTCCACCTTTTAGCTTAGAGGCTGAAAAATATTTGAGTAAAGATTGCAATGGTTATAAAATGTAAGTCACACAATGTGCTTATGAAGGTTTTGTAAAGCTGTAAGTTCCAAAGATATGTAACAGTTTTCATGTCAGCATCACACAAATCCTGTATGAAATAAATTGTTCATTGTATGAAAAGTAAACTGACTGTCATGGAATCAGGCTGCTTTCCGTTATTGAGAGCTCATATTTATTCCAGATTCACATGATAACAATCACAGTGCTCCGTGAATGCTCTCATCTATTGACCATTCCGTAAACATCAAAAGTTTCATCACCATTTTTTCTGTAGGTCAGTTAATTAAGAGTGCAAGTGGTCTTTTCACTGAATTGCCCAAAGCTTTCCGACAATTGGCAGAAGCCATTTCACTCTCAGATACGTTGTTCAAAACCACTGTGCTGTGAACCAGTCACTGCCAAATCCACTTCGTGAAATATTCCGTTGTTGTCATTAATATAGTAATTGTAGTTATTGTTTGTGCCAAGTAATGTTTGAGATGTGTTTGTTGATATTCCCCGATCGATGTTAAAGATCCTTGTTCCTGGAAACAAATGCTGAGATAAGCAGCCCTGTGTAACAAAGGTCTTAGTCTGATGTTTGCGGATTTATGATGAAGGGCATTAAACACGTCTTCTGTCACTGTGAATTCGGAGAGGAAAGAACAGTTTTTTTTTAGGTCACTCATTGTCTTTAAAACGAACGCCTACATGAGTATTTGGCAGGGTAAAGATATTAACTCTCTTATTTTTTTAATGGCTGTTCTTGTTGATTTGCCTCACCACTAGTCGGTTTTTTTTTGTAGAAGAAAAGGCAGTGTGTATGCGTTTTCCTTTCCATTTGTTTGCTTTGTTTGCGTCTTCCATATCTTTAGAATGTCCAACTTAATTCAACAGAGTATCATTCTTTGCGCAGAACTGTTCCCAACTTGCGCTGCCCTGAATGACTTCGTGAACTCGAGAAAACACCTTGGGGAGACCCTGCCTGAGAGTGAGTCACCCATTTCCATCGACCCTGATGGTTCAGACATAGTGTCCGCCTTTGAGGTCCAGTGTACCTGGCCTGATACTACTAAGATTGTTCCATGTAAGTGCTCTCTGTGCCAGTGTGTGTTTTGTTTGTTCCCTCACTGACTTTCCATCGCCAGATCTGGACTTAAAGCTGATTCCTTGTTTGAGAAAAAGGTCACAGCTTGCCCGATCACAAAATCATCAGGCAACACTGAAAGAGACATGTTAAGATGCAAAGAGACCCGAGAGATGATTGGACCAACATCTTTTAACTATTACATAGCACAATGTTGAATCAGATGGTTTGACCATATGATCAGAATGCCAGCCGAGTCAACACGATATTCATCGTCATGTGCCCTGCAGCATGCGGTTGGCGATCATGTCCCTCCACACGAATCTATCCCATGTCACTGCAAGTACATCTCCCACCCTCTCCGTCCTCAGCCACCCTGCAAGTCCGTCTAGTATTTTCTCCTTGGGTCTACCTGGTGCTCTCCTTCCCCCCAGCTTTCTGTTGTTACCAGGTACTCCAATTCCCCTTTCCTCATAAAATGTCCTATAAATGTATCTTGTCTTTTCCTAATCTTCTCCATTAATGATCTTCTTTTATCTGCCTTCTTCAAGATTGTCTCGTCTGTTTTCTTTGCTGTCCATGGAACTCTCAACATTCTTCTTAGAAACACATTTCAGTTGCCTCAATTTTGTTCTGACTTTGCTTGTTGACTGTCCACACCTCACAACCGTGCAACAGTGTCAGTTCTATAGAACATTCAAGAACTATGTATCCATCTTAGAGTAGCATCAGCTCCTCTCATGCAGCGTGTGATGTGCGTTTCTCTTTTGTATTTCTGTCGCACAATGACGGTCCGGCATGTGCCACTGCTTAGATATTGGGTTCATCTGCTTGTTTATGAATTTGTCCGTTTTTTGCTGGAGGAGGTTGTTTGTGATAGAGAACTGATGCTGAGTGACAGCAACATCAGACTTTTGGAGCTACAGTAGTAGTAAGAAACTATGGGGAGAGCCGGACAGCAGAAGGTCCTCAGAGGAGAAACCCTCGTCAAGCCAGTGTTTCAACCCTTAACTCTTGACACTCTAGGGAGGTCGGGCCGCACTCACGTCATGACTCCTGGATACCTCTCTGCTGTCACCAATTTTGTTACCTTGGGGAATCGAACCTGCGCTTCCTAGGTGGTCAGGTTTCTTGAGACAAGGTCACCCTTATGACGGATATCTTAACCACTTGGCTATCGGTCACCAGCAATATATAGGGGAATTGTAAAGAAGTTCACTTTTGTACCTTCTGGTCCAGATCCAGCTAGAGCTTTTTTTCCGCTGCTTCTGCCATTGCCTTAAGGGTTCTGGTCCTCTCTATCCCTGAAATCGAGAGCTGCTTCAGAACCGTGAATCCAAGGACGTTTGGCCTTTAGGAGTAATCTACTCCCACACTAGCGTTAAAGTCTCCAAGAACGATGAGCAGTGGCATCGAGATGCTTGAGCTGTTCGTTGAAGGCTTCTTTGATATCATCTAGATTTGTCATATATGGGGTGTGAGCACTGATGACTGTACCGAAACCGGCTGTACTAAGCCATAAACGTGTTTTCTGTCTGGCACTGTTTAACCACAATGTTGGATGATCATGCAGACACGGGAATATGTCAGGTACTTATGAGACAGGCTTTGTTCAGGGATATATGTTAGTCCACCTCCTTTCCAGTTGGGGAGAGCAGGGCTGTATTTGGAAAGGGCTGCACTGTCGCTGTGGGAGGACCGAATACCGCATCTGTCTTTGGTCTACGTTGGACCACCATCACCTCAAAACTGCCTACGTGTAGAATCATAGCGAGACTTCCAGCAACATCCTCTCTCTGTCCATAGGGCTTTATCATAGCTGGTGACTGAATGTCTGGTTGTTCAGGATTGTCTAAATGCCTGACCACCACAGGGAATATTTCAGTGTGACTGCTTCAGTGTAACTTTGTCGTCCAGAGTATCGTCCCCTAGACTCTGGTTCAGGATGTTCCTCAGAGGTCGGCGGGCATTTACATAAGAGTTGTGTGTTATGTAATCTAACTTTCTATCTGTCTATCGATCAGTCCAGCGATTGATCTGTCTGTCTGTTGTCTGTCTTCTTCTCTGTCTGTCTCTCTTTCCTTCTCTCTCTTTCTTTCTCTTTCTCTTTCTCTCCTCTCTGTCTGTCTATCGACTTCTCTCTCTGGGCTTTGTCTATCTGTTTGTCTCTCTCTCAGTCTTGTCTCTCTCTCTCTGTCTCTCTCTCTGTGTCTCTCTCAGTCTCTGCTCTCTTCTGTGTCTCTCTCATCTCTGTTCTTCTCGTCTCTTCTCTGTTCTCTCTCGCTTGCTCTGTGTGTGTATATACTTATATATATATATATAACTATACCTTATCTATCTATCTCTCTCTCTTCTCTCTATCTATCTATCTATCTGTCTGTCTGCCTATCTATTTCTCTCTCTCTCTCTCTCTCTCTCTCTCTCTCTCTCTCTCTCTCTCTCTCTCTCTCTCTCTCTCTCTCTCTCTCTCTCTCTCCCCCAAAATATTGGCATTTTTCGTCTGTGTATGGATATATTCTGAAATGATGAGTGCATATATATGGATTTAAAAAAATCGGGTACATTAAATGTATTCATGACATAGCGTTGTCGTGATTTATACACTAGTTTTGATGTGTGTCCAGCAAATTGGAGATACGTACTGAAGACGGGCAGGGTGGGCAAGAGTGTTTGTATCGATATCAAGTACAAGGATGGCAAGGAAACGTGACATTACGCCTCAACAACTGCTGGTCAGTTTTATATTATCTGATTTTCCTGTCTGTCTCTCTGTCTCTGTCTCTGTTTCTCTGTCTCTGTCTGTCTCTCTTTCTCTCTCTCTCTTCTCTCTCTCTTTCTCTCTCTCTCTCTTCTCTTCTCTCTCTCTGTCTCTCTGTCTCTCTCTCTGTCTCTTTCTTTCTCTTCGCTGTGTGTGTGTGTGTGTGTGTGTGTGTGTGTGTGTGTGTGTGTGTGTGTGTGTGTGTGTGTGTGTGTGTGTGTGTGTGTGTGTGTGTGTGTGTGTGTGTGATGAACAGTGTTGTCAGCAAATGTCTCGTCCACTGATCATGAATGGAAACGTGGTTCAGAACTATTGCGTGATATTGTCTGTCTCGTTTTCATTCGCATTGAAATTACCACAAAAAAATTAAGGAGGTTGTAAGATGAGAATGTGTGCGTGGCTACCTGCATATTTTGAAAATAAGCAAGTGATTTTATTCTTGTGTTTGAGTGTGTGTATACGTTGTGCGTGTGTGCGTGCGTGTGTGTG
>JAPXFY010000023.1:46868416-46953416 GCA_030674185.1 Monoplex corrugatus
GTGTGTATAGATATTCCTATTAGTTGCCTCTCGATTCTTTTGACTGTGTGCACTGTATGCAGACATCATTATAATCAATCGCTTCATAGTTCTTATGGTCGTGCATACACACAGACTGCGTGTCTGTCAAATGTCACATTACGAAGTGTTGGATGAAATAAAAATGGCCATGGCTGTGTGGGTATGTACGTGTCTGTCAAATGTCACAGTATGAAGTGTTGGATGAAATAAAAATGGCCATGGCTGTGTGGGTATGTACATGTCTGTCAAATGTCACAGTGTGGAGTGTTGGATGAAATAAAAATGGCTGTGGCTGTGTAGGTATGTACGTGTCTGTCAAATGTCACATTATGAAGTGTTGGACGAAACAAAAGTGGCCGTAGCTGTGTGAGTATGTACATATCTGTCAAATGTCACATTATGAAGTGTTGGACGAAATAAAAGTGGTCGTAGCTGTGTTGGTATGTACATATCTGTCAAATGTATCATTTCGAAGTCTTGGACGAAATAAAAGAGTTGTAGGTGTGGCCGTGTTGGTATTTACATGTCTGTCAATGTCACATTATGAAGTGTTGGACGAAGTAAAAATGGCTGTGGTTGTGTGGGTATGGACAGGTCTGTTTGTCCCTAGATGCCATCTCAGTCGAGGAGACGCACATCTCTAAGAGAAGACTGGTTTTCGAACTGTCTGCCCTAAACTGCTACTCTGGGGGAGGACGACGTAAGTTCATGATGTGGTTGACATTTCGTTCATGTGTTTTTTTGCCTTTTTTTGTTTGTTTTTTGTTTTTTGCATTGCTCTTCAAAACCACCGACACATGAGTTCATCACCTTAGCAGGGCATTCAGGACCACAGAATCTTGGACAATTTTCCACGGTGCTAGGATGACAAGCAAGAACAAAAAAGTGACAAGAGCGTACTCGACAAGCTGAAAACCCGAAGAGAACTTGTACAAGTCATCATTAAAAAGAAACTGGTCTTCTTTGGACATGTGTGCAGAAACAAAACATGCACTCTCACGAAACATGTCATTCAAGGAAAAGTCGGGGGGCAAAAGAGGAAGGGTAAGATCACGAACAAACTACCAAGGAAACATCAAGGAGTGGACAGTTCAAAAGCAGTCCAGAGATTTTGAGCCTGGTTGAGGACAGACTGGAGACGTCTGAAGGACAGAGAACAGGAGAGCAGTGTGGGCAGCAAGCATTCCAAGGAGTGATGCTGTAGAGTGAGTGAGTGAGGAGGGCAAGTTGAGAATGAGAATGTAATGATGATGCTGTGATGTTCCATTTTGGATTGAAACTGTAGGACAGGACTATACGCTTCATTTCAAATCTTCTGGAGTCAGCCTAATCCGAATATACAGACCTTTGGTGTTGATAGGCAAGGTGAGAAACACACTCAGTGATGCATATTGGAAGTGACTCGACTGTTTGGTCTTGGGCTTCCCATTGAGTTCATGATGTACATGTACTAAACTATTGGTAGGAGTTGGTTGAGGCAGAAAAAGCTCTCAGTGATATGAACTGATATCAGCGCGAACATCCAGCCTCCGAGTCATTAGATTACTGTGCTAACAATATTACTACCGTACCTGTGTGTGTGTGCTTGCGCGCGCACGTGTATGTGTGCACGTGCGCGGGCGTCCGTGCATGCGTACGTGTGTTATTGACTCTTGAATATTTTTTTGTAATTGTGACTCACAATATTCAAACAGTTTGAACTGAAGAAAATGTATGCACAGTAGTTACTGCCTGAATATATTATGAATGTAGAGTTTATTCAGAGGAATTTATTGGACTCGAAAAACTTCATATGCGCTCCTTCCAATCAACCATCCGTTATCTGGCAGTCTTTTTTTTAAAGGATCGTTGCACTCAGGGAATGACCTTTGCTGGTCGGAAGATTTGGGCAACACCCTTAATGACGCTTCCGTCATGAGATTCGACTGTGTGGTCCTAGTCTTCCCAATGAGCCCATAGCACACCCAACTCTGGGTAGGAGCCGGTTAGAGCCGAAAAATCCCACAACGATTTTTGAAGGGACTGATGGGGATTCGAACCCACAACCTTCCAGTCGGTAGTCCGTTGCACTAACCACTACACCACGGCGACCGGTTGTTATATGGCAGTCTTGAAAGGAAAGTGGAAGAGGGAAACGGGACCTACGAAAACTGATACCAGCAGGATGACTGGAGCATTGAGGTGGGTAGCGAACAGGTCAGGTTTTATGTGCTGTGTAGGATTGAACTCGAGCCAACAGCTTTACAACACGGGCCAGCATGACATTGGTTTGTTTAAATGTTTAATCAGCTCAGAAAATATTATTGTTTGTGTTTGTGTGCGTGTGTGTGTTCTCATACATGAGTGCTTATGTACGTATATTTGTATGTTTACGAGATTTGTGCGTGTGTGCATGTAGGCTACACGTGGATTTGTATGCTCACGTACATAATAACGAGTATCAATCCATTCATGTACGGGTGTGTGCACGCGCACGCGCGCGTGTGTGTGTTCTCATACATGAGTGCTTAAGTACGTATGTTTGTACGTTTACGAGGTTTGCGTGTATGCATGTGTGTGTACACGTGGGTTTGTATGCTTACGTACATATTAATGAATGTCAACCCGTTCATGTACGGGTTTTGTTGTGTGTGTGTGTGTGTGTTGTGTGTGGTGTGTGTGTGTGTGTGTGTGTGTGTGTGTATGTATGCAGATATACAGACCAGTTGCCAAGAAGTACGCATGGATATGAAAAGTCTGACCAAGGAGAAAACTGAAATTGTCTACATGAACTCGGACGCGCCCATTCCTGCTGGCTGTAAGCTCGAAGTCGATCCCCCTGTTGGACAGCTGGTCAGTTTGCTTCTGTACTTGTGCGTGTATGTGTGTGTGCGCGCGTGCGCGTGTAGTGTGGTGTAGTGTAGTGTAGTGTAGCATGTGTTTGTGCGTGTAGTGTAGTGTGGTGTGGTATGTATGTGTGTGTGTAGTGTGGTGTGGTGTGCGTGTGTGTGTATGTGTTATGCTGGTCAGTTTGTTCATTTGCTTGTGTGTATGTATGTATATGTATGTAAGTGTTGGTTTGTATATTTGTGCGTGTGGACGCAAGTACGCATGTGTTGTGGAGTGTGTGTGTGTGTGTGTGTGTGTGTGTGTGTATGTTTGTGGTGTTATGTGTCTGTGTGTGTTTGGTATGTGTGTGCGTCCACAAGAACTAGGAGTCGCCCATACCTGTACGATGTCACCCTCACCTCTACCCCCCTATACGACAGCTGGCTGGTTGCTTGGTTGGTTTTGTGTGTGTGTGTGTGTGTGTGTGTGTGTGTGTGTGTGTGTGTGTGTGTGTGTGTGTGTGTGTGTGTGTGTGTGTCACTGTCTTCAAGAATTAAGAGTCGCCCATACCTGTAGAATGTCACCCCCACCTCCGCCACCTCTCAGACAGCTGGTCGGTTGGTAGGTTTGTGTGTTGTGGTGTGTGTTGTGTATATGTGCATAAGGTGTGTCACAGTGAGTGAGTGTGTGTTTGTGTATGTGTGTGCGTGCGTGCTCGTGTGCACCTATGCAAGTTAGTGTGTGTGTGAGTGTGAGTGTGAGTGTGTGTGTGTGTGTGTGTGTGTGTGTGTGTGTGGTGTGTGTGTGTGTGTGTGTGTGTGTGTGTGTGTGTGTGTGTGTTATTGTTGCTTTTATGTGCTTTGTCTGTATTATGTACAATCCCTTCAGGCCCCTGGGAAATCAACCTATCTCTCCAATGTTTTATACCAGAGCGGCCGGGCGAATGCCCTGCTCTCTACGATTTTCAACTGTCGTTGGATCTTTAGCGTGCGTTGGTACATGGTCAGAAGGCACATGGATCCAACTCTTTTTTGGTCCCCGTCTCCAGGACAAGACGTTCAGTTCGATTTTCCGGTCGGACTGAGAGAAAAGAACCCCAAAACCTCGAGTTTAGTTACTGGCAGGCGAACGATTTACACCATTCTGCCATTCTTCTCCCTTTTTCTTCACCAGTTCTGAACCGTTAATGTTCTCTCTTGAAACACGTATTTATGTTACACTACACAGGAGATTTTTCCACAAGACGAGGTGTTTCGGAACATGAGTGGGCAGATACAGCTCCATTACTATGTCATCAACATAACCGTCTTTCATGTAATTATGCTGAACCACGTCTACTGCTCCCAGAAAATCTACTTTTTCTGCTTACCCTCTGGTGAAAGTCTCAGTCTCAGTGGGAACCAGGGCTGGTTCGACATTAACGGCGATCTGCGTCAAAACTGGGACACTATAATGGATGAAGGTGAGCCGTTAATGTTTCTGCTTATCCTGCTTTCGATAGTGAATCTGTGGGTTTTGTGTGTCTGTTTCTGTATCTATTTGTGTCTCTGTGTGTGTCTGTTTCTGTGTCTGTCTGTTTCTGTGTGTGTCTGTTCCTGTGTCTGTCTGTTTCTGTGTGTGTCTGTTTCTGTGTTGTGTCTGTTTCTGTGTTGTGTCTGTTCCTGTATCTGTCTGTGTTGTGTCTGTTTCTGTATCTGTCTGTCTTGTGTCTGTTTCTGTATCTGTCTATCTTGTGTCTGTTTCTGTATCTGTCTGTGTTGTGTCTGTTTCTGTATCTGTCTGTGTTGTGTCTGTTTCTGTATCTGTCTGTCTTGTGTCTGTTTCTGTATCTGTCTATCTTGTGTCTGTTTCTGTATCTGTCTGTGTTGTGTCTGTTTCTGTATCTGTCTGTGTTGTGTCTGTTTCTGTATCTGTCTGTGTTGTGTCTGTTTCTGTATCTGTCTTGTTGTGTCTGTTTCTGTATCTGTCTGTGTTGTGTCTGTTTCTGTATCTGTCTGTGTTGTGTCTGTTTCTGTATCTGTCTGTGTTGTGTCTGTTTCTGTATCTGTCTGTGTTGTGTCTGTTCTGTATCTGTCTGTGTTGTGTCTGTTTCTGTATCTGTCTGTGTTGTGTCTGTTTCTGTATCTGTCTGTGTTGTGTCTGTTTCTGTATCTGTCTGTGTTGTGTCTGTTTCTGTATCTGTCTGTGTTGTGTCTGTTTCTGTATCTGTCTGTGTTGTGTCTGTTTCTGTATCTGTCTGTGTTTGTGTCTGTTTCTGTATCTGTCTGTGTTGTTGTCTGTTTTCTGTATCTGTCTGTTCGTTGTGTCTGTTTCTGTATCTGTCTGTGTTGTGTCTGTTTCTGTATCTGTCTGTGTTGTGTCTGTTTCTGTACTGCTGTCTGTTTGTGTCTGTTTTCTGTATCTGTCTGTGTTGTGTCTGTTTCTGATCTGTCTGTGTGTCTGTTCTGTTCTGTCTGTGTTGTGTTGTTGTCTGTTGTGTTGTGTCTGTTTGTTCTGTCTGTGTTGTGTCTGTTTCTGTATCTGTCTGTGTTGTGTCTGTTTTCTGTATTGTTCTGTTTTGTCTGTTTGTTTTTTCTGTTTTGTGTCTGTTTCTGTATTGTTGTTTGTGTCTGTTTCTGTATCTGTCTGTGTTGTTTGTTTCTGTATCTGTCTGTGTTGTGTCTGTTTGTTGTGTTTGTGCTGTTTCTGTATGTCTGTGTTGTGTCTGTTTTCTGGTATCTGTCTGTGTTGTTGTTCTGTTTTGTATCTGTCTGTGTTGTGTCTGTTTCTGTTTCTGTGTGTTTTGTGTCTGTTTCTGTTCTGTCTGTGTTTGTCTGTTTCTGTATCTGTCTGTGTTGTGTCTGTTTCTGATTGTCTGTGTTGTTGTTTCTGTATCTGTCTGTGTTGTGTCTGTTTCTGTATCTGTCTGTGTTGTGTCTGTTTCTGTATCTGTTGTGTTGTGTCTGTTTCTGATCTGTCTGTGTTGTTTTCTGTTCTGCTTCTTTTTTTTTTTGTCTGTCTGTGTTGTGTCTGTTTCTGTATCTGTCTGTGTTGTGTCTGTTTCTCTGTCTGTTTCTGTATCTGTCTGTGTTGTGTCTGTTTCTGTATCTGTCTGTGTTGTGTCTGTTTCTGTATCTGTCTGTGTTGTGTCTGTATCTGTATCTGTCTGTGTTGTGTCTGTTTCTGTATCTGTCTGTGTTGTGTCTGTTTCTGCATCTGTCTGTGTTG
Organism: Monoplex corrugatus; assembly: GCA_030674185.1. Taxonomy (NCBI): domain Eukaryota; kingdom Metazoa; phylum Mollusca; class Gastropoda; order Littorinimorpha; family Ranellidae; genus Monoplex; species Monoplex corrugatus. The sequence continues at coordinate 46,874,453 of JAPXFY010000023.1, forward strand.
TGTCTATTTCTGCATCTGTCTGTGTTGTGTCTGTTTCTGCATCTGTCTGTGTTCTGTCTGTTTCTGTATCTGTCTGTGTATGTCTGTGTGTGTTTCTGCATCTGTCTGTGTATGTCTGTGTGTGTTTCTGTGTCTGTGTGTGTGTGTCTGTTTCTGTGTCTTTGTTTGTTTCTGTGCCTGTGTGTGTCTGTTTCTGTGTCTGTCTGTGTGTGTTTCTGTGTGTGTGTCTGTCTCTGTGTTTGTGTTTGTCTGTTTCTGTGTCTGTGCTGGTCTGTTGACAAGAAACAACCAAGGGTGTGGATGGTACCCAGAGCACTAATACCTCACCACTCTCCGGACAATCACATCCCAAACTCCCGACGTCATTTGATAGCCATTTCATCGAGCAAAAAAAAAAAAAAAAGGGGGGGGGGGGGGAGGAGGGGGTCTATCCATACGCTGCATGACCCATTCGGACCTAGTCATCAGTTACATTGTTTACAGGCCGAATGGCAAGGTGGGTAAATGACAAACCCTGGGACATAGCCACACAACGCGCTCCAACTAGGTCCAGCCCAGCCTCTGGACCAAGAGAGAATGTTTGTCTGTGGAGAAAGTATGCCAGCAAAGCTTTTTGTAACTTGGCTTGTCGATAAGTAGATTAGACCCATGACAAGGATGACCACTTTGTCATGTTTTGTTGTTGTTGTTTTATATTATGGAAATACTGGACCTTCCTTCGATGTATCCGACAGGACACGTTTTTTTTCGTTACTTTGCATTTGAAAAATTCATTGTCTTTATTTTAGATCTTTTCCTGTTTTCTGCTCTTTGTGGACAGTCATCAGGAAACATGGAATAGAAATCTGTGAAAATTTCAGTATTGGAACCGCTTGTATCATTTAGTTCAACTGTGCTGGAACCTTTGTCCAACCGACTTACTCCATCGCGTGTTTCCTGATGAGAAGTCAAAGAATCGGAACGCATGTGAACTCTGAGCACACACACACACACACACACACACACACACACACACACACACACACACACACACACACACACACACACACACACACACACACACACACACGCACGCACGCACGCACGCACGCACCACACACACACACACACACACCGCGCGCGCGCACACACACACACACACACACACACACACACACACACACACACACACGCACGTACGCACGAAAGCCCACACTTTTTCCGTAAGATGTAACAGTTTAACACCCTAGTGGACACCTTCTCTTGCCTTGGTGGTTTGAGGAAAATGGGTTGAGGGGTGGGGTTGGGATGCTTGGCTTGAAAGTGAGTATTCAGTCTTGAAGGAGTCTAATGATTTCAGATGTGTCTGCAAAGGACTTGGGATCTAGGATCTATTCGTATTGTCTCCTTCAGTGCTGATTTGATTTTTCTTTTCTTTTTTTTTTTTTTTTTACAAACACTGTCAAGTGATATTTGACTGAGAGGTATGATAAATATTGTGTTTGCAAGCACAGTGATGGGCACTAGCTGTCCATTCGGCAATTTTGTTCAGGTATACTCGTTGCTTTTTGTTTTATTCTATTTGTTTACTTGTTTTTGGCAATGGGATATTGTCCACATTTATTTCCTTGAAATCTCATCCTTCGAGGAAATTCCATGTTGTGCGACAAGGAACCGGAAATACACAAAAATGAGTCAGGACGCGTGTCTGATCGACAAGACACAAGGAAAAAGACAGGCGCAACGTTTTGGCCAACTGGCCTTTGTCAAGCGTAAACAAAAGACATAAAATAAATGCACAAAACTTTACAGGTAAGTGGCAATTGGCCGAAAATTTGCTTTTGGTTTGGCTGGCTCGGCTCGGCTTCGGCTTGGCTTGGCTTGGCTTGGCTTGTATCAAATACGCGTTCTGATTGATTCGTTTTTGTGTATTTCGGGTTCGTATTTATTCGAACGCTGTCGAATCAGTCACCGTGTTGTGCTGTCGAAATCAGTCACACACCGTGTTGTGCTGTCGAATCAGTCACCGTGTTGTGCTGTCGCAACTTTTCCTTCTCTTCAGAAGATCAAGAAAGACAAGCTTTTTATGCTGAACATAAAGTTGTGTGTGTATATTTGGATTATGCTAGGCGTATAAATGTTTGTGTATTTTTCGTTATGATAAGGCTTCATTGGCGCGCAGTTACTGCTCCAGCATTTGACTCAGACTGCATGGGGTTAAGCTTGGCTTTGAAAAAAAATTGTAGGTGAAACGTCCAGCCCAAGGGAACTTGATTTTCTTCTATGTGGGAGAAGGTAAAGCAGCGACAAAGAAGATATGGGCACCGATGTTGTGATGGTAGCTCGAAAAAAAGTTATCGGCTCGAAAACTTCATTTTGCTTTGTTCTCAGGAGTTTTTGAGTTTCATCGAAAGTGATTCATGGCACTCGGACAATTCCATAAGCGTTGCATCCAAATTGCCATCTGCTAGCTGGCAGACTCCTTGAGCCTGCGCAAAAGCCAGTGCACCTGCAATTGATCTTGAAATGAAAGGAGATGGTGGGGGACGGGAGCAGGGAAGCAAACTTACGAAACTCTTGACACCGCCAGAATGGTGGCAGCATTGAGACGGGCAGCGAACAAGTGAGTTTCTGTGTTACAAGCTGGGATTGAACTCAATATACAGATCTTGAGACCACGGCTGTATTACAGGAGCCAGCAAGGCCGCTTGAAAAACATGGCCCACCTGAAGACTGAACCCACTACCCCTGCGTTATGAGCATAGCACTCTAACAGCTGGGCTGACGAGCTACCACAACCATATGGGATAAGCTTTAACGTATAACAGCCGTAACCGTTTATTGTAATACTCACTGCATCAAAAAACTAACAATACTTGGCTTGGCTTGGCTTGGCTTGCCTTGCCTTGCCTTGTCCTTGCCTTGCCTTGCCTTGCCTTATATCATATACGCATTCTGATTCATTGTTGTATATTTCGGATTCTTATTTGCTTAAATGCTGGCAGTCACTATAATTAAGATTTCCATGTTGAGCGGTTACAACTTTTCCTTCTCTGCAGAAGGCCCAGAAAGACAAGCATCCTATGCTAAACATAAAGTTGTGTGTGTATGTTGGGATTATTGCCATGAATCACTTTCGATGAAACTCAAAAACTCCTGAGGAAATAGCAAAGTGAACGTTTCGAGCCCTCGACTTTTCTTTTGGCTACCATTACAACATCGGTGTTCATTTCTTCTTTGTCGCTGCTTTACCTTCTCCCACAGTGAAGAAAGTCGTGTTCCCATGGACTGGAGGCTTCTGACACAATTTTTTTTCAAGCCAAGCTTTACACCGTTCAGTTTGATTCAAATATTCTCGCACTGGAAGGAGCGGTAGCGAGTTTCAGGTTTTTTTCTCCTAATTTTTGTATCTGGTGTTTGTTTGTTTGTAATCTTTCGCTTGATTCAGGCCAGTTGGCCGAAAAGTTGCGCCTGTCTTGTCTTGTATTAAATACACGTTCTTCTTTTTTTTTTCCCCTGTTTTTTTTGGTTTTTCTGGTTCCTGTTTGCTTGAACGCGGGCAGTCACACTTGTTTTGGATTGCTGTTTTTGTGTGACAGAAATTGAAGACAGCGCTGTGTGTGACCATTTTACGGAGCTGTGTGGGAGATGCGGGCCACCCCGTGGTCACGTGGTCTACGACAAAACGCTCCTGCCTGTCACAGGTCTCAACTTTGTTTTCTCCAACTCGTCCCCCGTCACCGTTGTTGTGGAGGGCGCACGTTGTGCTGGTGAGTTGTGTGTAAATCAGCCCGTGATTGTTGTCAGGTAGTAGCAATATGAGTGATTGATTACTCGATTGATTGATTGATTGATTTTGATTGCTTGATTGATTATTGTAATTGATTGATTGATTGAGTGAGTGAGTGAGTGACTGACTGATTTTGAGTACTTGATTGATTGATCTTTACTTTTCAAAGTAGACACTGAAATAATGTGACAGTGTCTGGTCAATTGTTCGTATCTAGCTTTTGCTAAAATCTGCATTGTGAAACTAAAATAAAACAGATAACGACATATAACAATGATAATGAAAAACATGGCTTCTGACTTGAGGAACTGTAAACGAAAGGACACATGTACATAAAAATCAATAAGAATTTAATTGCAGATATGCTAAAGATACCTAAATTATATATTTCCTATCTACCACCTGGGGACGCGCTGGTTAGGTATGGTAACCCGCACTATAACTATACTGACCACCGCCTTTTATTGATAATACGCATGAAAGGGATTCTAACCGTATTTTTGAAATATTTCACCAGATATAAAATGAAATGCATGAAATGAAATGCATGGATTAATAACGGTTAAATACTAAAAAAAAAAGTGCGGCTAGAATCCCTTTCAGCAAGGTTCAATTCAGTGACTTAAATCACTCATAGTTTCGATTTTACGTGAAAATTGTGAAAATGATATCATCATCATCATTCATCATCATCATCATCATCCATATGCATCTATCCCTTGTCGCCGCAAGCACATCTTTCTCCCTCTCTGTCCTCAGCCGAACCGCAAGTCCGTCCAGTATTTTCTCCCTGGGTCAGCCTGGTGCTCTCTTTCCCTCCTGCATTCCCGTTGTGACCAAGTGATCTAATTCCCCTTTCCTTTAAAACGATATCACCTACAATGATCTGTGTGCTGTGCAGATTTTTCTGATGTTATACATTTATATCTGTTTCACGGACCAGAAGATAAACACTGCTGAGTCTGCACGAACAAACAGAAATCTAACCCCTCAGGATTTCCAGAAAGTCACCTACATGTAGGCTCACGTAGTTATCTTTGCGGTTCACTTCAGGTGTATATTAGTGTATCCATGTGAATGATGTGTCCCGTTCTCGTCCAGTCTCATTGTAAACTGTTGGGAAATACAGAAAGAGTAACACCAGCTCTCCCTTCCCTGGTTCTTCATTGTCATGCTGCCATCACCCACCTGCACTCTTCTCTCCTGTCTCCTTACCACTCCGACACCATCACATTCTTCTTCTTCTTCCTGCCTACTCCTGTTTCTTTCTCCTCCTCCCTCGTGTTTATTCCTCTTCCCTCTTGTCCTTCATTTTCCTCATTTATTTTCTCTCTTCCTTCATCTTCCTCCCTGTTCTTCTTGCTTCTTTTCCCATCTCCTTGTTTCTCTCCCTTCTGCCTCCTTCTCCTTCTTCGCCTTTCTTCATTCTCCTCCGTTCTTCTTCTTCCTCTTTACCATATTGAACAGCAGCACCACTATCGTCATCTTCATTTTCATTTTTACTCGAATGTAGAAGTTTTTCATAATTTATTTATTTATTTATTTGTTTGTTTGTTTGTTTGTTTATTCATTTATTTCTCATGTATTTGTATATTCATTTACTTAGTCCTCATTTGCTTGTTTGTTTGTTTGTTTGTTTGTTTGTTTGTTTGTTTGTTTGTTTATATATTTATTTATGTATCAGTTTATTTCATTCTCTTATTTATTGGTTCGTGTTTCGTGCTCAGACCTGTTTGAGAATTGTTACGAGATCCTGGTGGATAAAAGGCAGAAGAGAAACAACCGAGGGATGTACACAATTGACCCTGATGGGGCAGGAGGTGTACAGCCTTTCCAGGCCCATTGCAGCTTCAAGGATAGGGCTGGCTGTGCCGTTAGCAAGGTAAATCCTAACACATTTCTTTCCTACTTGTACACCGTAGACCTGAAGTCTTACAAGAAGTTTACAGCTGCTGTAATGTTAATAATGACGGAATAATTAAGATGAACGTGTTCCATTTTTTTTATTAGGTATTTTATCATTATTAGATGACAATGATACAGATGCGCTATAATGATACAAATGACGAACAGTTATGATGAATATGTTCCAGTTTTTAAAAAAAGTGTTTAGTTATCTTATAATTATTAAATGACGATGATATAGATCATGCTAATACTGATAAGGATGATAATGAAGACTGTTGTGACCATCATGATAGCTACAAGAAAAATGACAGTAGCAACGATAATGATAATAGCAACACAGCAACACTGATGTGATAATAATGACAATGACAATAACAACAATTATTACTCCTTTTACAGCGCTTCATCCACGTGAGGTTTGCAGTGGATTGTATATGATAAATTGTGTCAAGATGTATTTAGAAAAGGTTACATTTGATAGTCTTTCAAATTTGCATTCATGAATAACATTTTCCAAGGTAGATGATTAAATCAAATACTGAATCTGTGTACATGTTTTCGTCAGCTCCAGTTAGGCTGCTAACATATTTTCAGTCCGTATATATTTGCACAGATGATACATTCTGATTTCAAGAATTCTTCGATTCTTATCCAGATTTGTTTCGTACGTAAACATTTTCAAAACATATGATCACTTTTGTTTCCGGACAAAATTCTTTATGTCTCCATTTCTTGCACTTTGCAATTAATCCCAATAATTCTATATACAATACATATCTGTGGTCATTTCAGTTTGTTCATGCATTCTATGAATTTTCCTTAATACTTTTTCCCATGCAAAATCAGTTCCCAATTTTTCTAACCCCTTGGGGGAAGATTTTGGAAATGTTTATCAGTTGATCAAATTTCATAGTATGACCGTACTCCTTTCGGTATAAAGTAAATCGCTTTCAGTGCTGTAGGAATATCGTTTATACTTACATTCATTGTGCTAGCTAAACTGACTGGTTTTTATTTTTGTTCTTGTGTTTCGCAGTAGTTTCTGTTCATTTGTGTTCTTGTGTTTCATAGTAGTTTATGTTTATTTGTATTCTTGTGTTTCATAGTAGTTTATGTTTATTTGTGTTCTTGTGTTTCATAGTAGTTTATGTTTATTTGTGTTCTTGTGTTTCATAGTAGTTTATGTTTATTTGTGTTCTTGTGTTTCATAGTAGTTTATGTTTATTTGTGTTCTTGTGTTTTATAGTAGTTTTTGTTTATTTGTGTTCTTGTGTTTTATAGTAGTTTTTGTTTATTTGTGTTCTTGTGTTTTATAGTAGTTTTTGTTTATTTGTGTTCTTGTGTTTTATAGTAGTTTTTGTTTATTTTGTTGTTCTTGTGTTTTATAGTAGTTTTTGTTTATTTGTGTTCTTGTGTTTTATAGTAGTTTTTGTTTATTTGTGTTCTTGTGTTTTATAGTAGTTTTTGTTTATTTGTGTTCTTGTGTTTTATAGTAGTTTTTGTTTGTTTGTGTTCTTGTGTTTTATAGTAGTTTTTGTTTATTTGTGTTCTTGTGTTTTATAGTAGTTTTTGTTTATTTGTGTTCTTGTGTTTCATAGTAGTCTTTGTTTATTTGTGTTCTTGTGTTTCATAGTAGTTTTTGTTTGTTTGTGTTCTTGTGTTTCATAGTAGTTTTTGTTTGTTTGTGTTCTTGTGTTTCATAGTGGTCCAAAGCCAAAGGGAAGGAAAAAAGAGACATGATCATACAGGAGTTGAAGGAAGAAGAAGATGTCAAAAGAGTGCAGAAGGCAGTCCAGCAAGGTCAACAGGGGCAATGGACAACATGGGACAGTGCACTCCAAAGAAGTCTCAGCTGGAACGATATGTGGCACATGGCTCCTCTAAGGATAAGCTTCCTCCTCAGATCTGTATATGACCTGCTCCCCTCGAATGCAAACTTAGTGAAATGGGGGAAAGCAGACGACCCAGCATGTCCGCTCTGTCAGAAGAAACAAACAGTGGAACATGTCCTAAGCTCTTGCAAAGTAGCGCTAGCCCAAGGAAGGTATACATGGAGGCACAACCAAGTTCTGAAAGTGATCACAGATGTGGTTAGCGAAAAAACCATGACCCCAAACGCACCAATTGCTATGACAACGTTCTACAAAGCAGGAGGGAAACAGGTCTGGCCCGAAAGTGCTATGACAACCAGCACATTGCCAAAGGGTCTTCTGGATGGAGCAGTCGACTGGGAGTGTACAGCAGACCTCCCAGAGTGGAGAAATTACCCAGATGTCATCAGCAAGACAGGCATGAGACCAGACATCGCTCTCCACTCTGACTCCTCGAAACAAGTGATTCTGATAGAACTCACTGTGCCATACGAAAGCAGAATGGAAGAAGCACATATCTACAAGACCGAAAAATACGCCGGTCTTGCCAGCACCCTGAAGAAAGCAGGTCTGCGGGACAAAATCTTCGCCATAGAGGTCGGGGAAAGAGGGTTTGTGGGCACCTCCGCTTATGATCTCATGAAACAACTCGCCATTTCTGGGAAGAAGAGGACTAGAGCCCTTAAAGCGATGGCAGAGGCAGCAGAAAGGAGCTCAAGCTGGATCTGGGCAAGGAGGAACGAAAAAAGTGAACTTCATAAGGATTAAATTCCCTACAGATGATGTGTGCCCCGTTAGCACATTGGTAAAACCGCGTACCGCAGTTCTGAAGCGCAGAATCGCCCAGGTTCGATCCCCGGCGTGGGAAAAAAAAAAAAATAGACAACAGCAGAAGGGCATCCAGGAGTCATGACCTGGATGTGGCCCGGCCCCCCGAGAGTGTAAGGAATTCAGGGCCGAAACACTTGTCTAAAGGGGGTTACTTCTCTGAAGACCTTCTGTTGTCTAGCTCTCCCTAGAGTTTCTTTCTACCTAGTCTTTGTTTGGTTTGTTTGTTTTGTTTTCGTTTGTTCTTGTTTGCTTTATCATTCTGAACAATCTGAAGTCACAGACAGCATTATTTATCTATCCTCACAATCTCCACAACACCACAGGTATCCGTGGACCCCGAGTACTGGACAGAGAGCGGGGTACGGCGGGAGGGGCAGGCAGCGGAGATAACCAGGAACATTACCTACCATGACATCAGTGTCAAACAGATACAGGCCCTTGCCAACGTGTCCAAGTTCTGTTGGCAGGTGACAGTTCGTGTGTGTGTGTTGGGTGTGGGTATGTATGTGTGTGTGTGTGTGTGTGTGTGTGTGTGTGTGTGTGTGTGTGTGTGTGTGTGTGTGTTTTGACCATATTTTGACTCTGTGTGTGTGTGTGTTTTGACTTTGTGTGTGTGTGTGTGTGTGTGTGTGTGTGTGTGTGTGTGTGTGTGTGTGTGTGTGTGTGTTGAGTTTGTGTGCGTGTGTGTTGGGTTTGTATGTGTGTTGAGTGTGTGCTTGTGTGTTAAGTGAGTGTGTGTTGAGTGAGTGTGTGTGTGTGTGTGTGTGTGTGTTGGATTGTGCGTGATTGTGTATGTGTGTTGAGTGTGTGTGTGTGTGGGGGGGGATGTGTGTGTGTGTATGTGTGTGTGTGTGGGTATGTGTGTGTGTGGGGTTGGGGGGGGGTATATGTGTATAATATGTGTGTGGGGGGTGTGTGTGTGTGTGTGTGTGTGTGTGTGCGTGTGTGTATTCCCCATCCCACCCCTGTCTGTCTTTTTCCAGGAATTGTTCCGTCTTTCATCCTACCCTTTGTCTTTCTCGATGTGTTGCTGATCAATTTGTAACATAGTATATTGTAGCATGCAGACAAGTTGCCTCATTCTGGGGCTTAACTGATAATTCCGGTAGACACGAGCAATCTGGAAACAATTAAGAACGCTTACCGTCATCAGTCGTCTTCCCGTCTTTTCTTTTACTACTAGCGTATCAGGACCCAAATAAAAATTAACATTATACTGTTAAACACCCTCCATTACTTTTTTGTTTGTTTGTTTGGCTGGTTCTCTGTCTCTTTGTTTCTCTGTCTCTTTGTTTGTCTGTCTGTCTGTCTCTCTCTCTCTCTCTCTCTTTCTTTCTCTGTTTTCTTTTTGTCTCTGTCTTTGTCTGTCTGTCTGTCTGAATGTCCATTCTTGTTCTTGTTTCTCTCTCTCTCTCTCTCTCTCTCTCTCTCTCCTCTCTCTCTCTCTCTCTCTCCTCTCCTCTCCTCTCCTCTCCTCTCTCTCTCTCTCTCTCTCTTTCTTTTAGTCTGGTGAGACCTGACACATTTTGTGCTTTGCTTTCATTGTCCCGTTTTCCACCTGTGTTCCAGCCCGTGACATTGGACCCACCCTCACAGTTTATTCCAGCTTTTTAGCACACCATCAAACCCAGGTTCATTCAGTTGGAGTCACTGTACCAGAAAGTCCACAGGAGTTATCAGTATCAAATCGCCACTATACCACCCGTCAGAGGAGATTGTGCTATTGTGGGTCGCTTCAGTGGAATTCAAAAGTGTCTGTTTTGATTTGATATATATTTGGACACAGTCTGCTACAATTCCTGCTCACACAACAGCAACTGCAGAATTTCTGTGTGAATCAATTGAATTTTAGAGTGGGGCCAACTGTCTCTTTCCTTTGTCCCGTCCTCTCGCTGCTAGATACCTCCGGTGAAAGCCCACACAATCACCCCACCGCAAAACTCGTTAATCTGAAGCTACTCCATGCGCCAAAACGGCAGAGATAACACTGAGATTGAGGTTACCAGAAGGTTGATTTTGTATCATTTTGTATTATTTGCATGTTAATTATTTTTCAGCCAGTCAAATTTGAGTGCCGACAGAGCAAGCTGATCAACGACAACGACCCTCTGACCAGTTTCTACACCTTGGCTCTTCATAACGACCCTAGCCTCGCTTTCGGCAGTGGTTCGCGGGGTGATTTCATAGGCTGCACGTGCAGCCTCACCGGCACGTGCGAAGGCAATCACACGTGTCATTGTGACGCTGATAGTAATATGGTAATGCATGTGTTGGGACATATATTAATAGTGAGTGTAGTAAGGACAGTGTGAATGGAAATGTAGGTTTATGGATGTACGGGTGAGTGGTAGCGCGTGTGTTAGGGTGTTCTCAGACGAGCTTCAGCATTTATCATTATTATGAATCTTTCTTGTGTAGCGCGCTGTTCTCCAAGCCCTTTTAGACTCACAGCTCATTATACATAGACCAGACTTGTTAGTGGAGCACGGAGAACTCAGGCTGCTAGGCGAGCTGACCATATTCTACACCGTTTTTGCATTGTCTTCGTCTTTAGTGGGCGTGTATGCTGCATGTTGGCATGTTTCCATTAGCCAGCCGCCGACAGGACTTACAGATTCTTTAGTGTCCATATATATTCTGCATGCATATACATATGAATGGAGTTTAGGCATTGGCAGATCTGCAGGCATATTTACCGCAGAGATGGGAGAAATCTCCACCCCTTACCCATCAAGCAGAGGTGTCTGGGCAGATCGCACCAGGGACCTTGGAAGTCTGGCATTTACTCACCTGACCACCACGTCTGTGAAAGTCATAACATTTATTAAGTTACTTGTTAAAGCGGAATAAATTTCATGTCTTTGTTTCATACAATTGTTGAATCATCATCATCATCATCATCAACACCATGTGTCTCGCCGCATGGCATTGGCGGTCATGGCCCTCCATATAAATCCATCTTTGACCTCTCCGCAAGTGTATTTCCCAACCTTCGTTTCACCATCCAGTCTGTAAAATTCTTAGTATTTTCTCCCTGGGTCTTCATATTGCTCTTTTTCTATCTAGCTTTCCTATTGTTAAGAGGTGTTCAAATTTATGTGCTTCATAAAATGTCCTATAAAGGTTGCTTGTCTTTTCCTGATCTTTTTCATTAATGTTCTTTTGGTATTTGCTTCTCTCAAGATTGTCTCGTTTGTTTTCTTTTCTGTCCATAGAACTCTTAACCTTCGTAAACCACATTTCAGCAGTTTCGATCCTGTTTTGACTTTGCTTGTTGATTGTCCAGGCCTCGTATCCGTACAATAGTAGTGACTCCATATAATACTGAAAGGTTCTCTTCCTGATGTCCATTGACAGAAATTAGTTGCCAAGAACGCTTTTCATTTTCTTGAATGCTGTTTTAGCTCTGCGAATTCTGCCGGATATTTCTAGTGTGGATCGGCTGTATGGTGAGATGATTGTTCCCAGATATTTAAACTTACAATCTTGTTTCAGTGTTATGCTATTTGTTGTTATTTCAAATGAGGAAATTTCTTGTGGTTTACTGATTACCATGACGACTTCAGTCTTCATACTATTTAACTCCAACCGTTTATTTCTGCTTTCTATTTCTATTACAAGATTTTGTAGTTCTTTTCCATTTTCTGCAGTTAGAACGGTGTCATCTGCATAACGAAGATTGTTTATCATTTTTCCTCCAACTCTTATCCCAGGGCATTCTTTTAGGTTTCTGGTGATGGTTTCTCTGTAAAATGAAAACGAATCAGGTGACAGAATACATCCTTGTCTGATCCCTCTTTTGATATTTTGAAAAGAGCTTATGGTATTTTCTACTCCCATTGTTGCTGTTTGTTCCCAGTGCATATTCCTTATTATTCTTAGATCTGTTCCATCAAGTTTTTTTTCCAGTTGGTTGATAAATTCTTCGTGTCTTACCCGATCAGAAGCATAGGTATGATCAACAAAACACTATAATATGGATCCTTATTCAACTCAGTTGATCTTTCTATGAGAGTGGTTAGGACATATTTAGCATTAACTGTTGCTTTCCTTTCGACAAATCCACATTGTTCTCCGGCTGTTTCTGGTTTGATTCTATTCCTTGTTCACATCATGATTATTCTTAAGAGAATTTTAATCACATGATTCATCAGGTGTTGATTGTAAAACGGAGTTCGTACTCTATAGCCCCTGCTTTCTTTGGATCAGCGGCACAGAAATCATCCATCTTCCATTTGGGCAGTTGTCACGGGATGAAGGCCTGGTCGCTATAAAGGAGGAATTACCCGTCACTAAGGCCACCATTGGTGCGCAGACAACGTCCACCGCTTTGGGCATCATGCGTATTGGTGACGTCTTATGCAGCAACAGCATCTGTCAACGTAAGTTTGGTGTACGTCCGTATAGAGGGATAGGGACTTTGTGAGTGTGTGCGTGTGTGTTTGTGTGTGTGTGTGTGTGTGTGTGTGTGTGTGGGTGGAGAGGGGTGGGTTGTGAGAGAGAGAGAGAGAGAATGGGGTCTGTGTGTGTGTGCTTATGTGAGCGCGTGCGTGCGTGTGTGCACATGCATGCGTGCATGTTTCATGATGTTTTGTGCACATAAAGCTTAGTGTATATTGTACATAGACAATTCAGATTTTACACAGCACAAAGAAGTGATTCTGTGTGCACACATAACTAAAAGCGCCACGATTTTGTGTGCTTCGGAACTGAACAGGTCAAAATTGTGTATATGTCTGTGTATGTGTGTGTGTTGTGTGGTGTGTGTGTGTGTGTGTGTGTGTGTGTGTGTGTGTGTGTTGTGTGTGTGTGTGTGTGATGTAAACTGCTCACAAAGTATACACGCCATGATTTTCCCCATTACAGAGTTCCCACGTGACTGTCAGGAAGCGATCGAGTGGACAGACACGGATCAGAACCAGGGGATAAACTACCAGAAGAGTGGAGAATTTCTCATCCATCCTAACCCCAGTGTGTGTGAACCGTTCCTCGTCTACTGTCATATGGATCCGCTCAATAAGACTGGTAAGATAGTTTCTTTTCTGTGTTTTTTGTTTTGTGTGTATGTGTGTGTGTGTGTGTGTGTGTGTGTGTGTGTGTGTGTGTGTGTGTGTGTGTGTGTGTGTGTGTGTGTGTGTGTGTGTGTGGGAACAGAGAATAGGGTCTGCATGTGTGCCGTTGTGAGCGCGAGTGTGTACGTGCGTGTGTCATGATGTTTTGTGCACAAACAGCTAAGACTTGTGTGTTTGTATGTGTGCCTGTGTGTGTGTGTGTGTGTGTGTGTGTGTGTGTGTGTGTGTGTGTGTGTGTGTGTGTGTGTGTGTGCCCCTTGAATGTGTGTTTATATGTGTGTGCGTGTGTGTGCTTATAGGTGTGTGTGTGTGTGTTTGTATGTGTGCCTATGAGTATGTGTGTGTTTTTATGGGTGTGTGCTTGACTGTGTTTGTGTATGTGTTTGTGCGTGTATGCGTGTTTGTATGTGTTTGTGTCTGTGTGTGTTTGTATGTGTGCCTACGTGTGTGTGTTTATGGGGGTATGCTTGTGTGTGTATGTGTTTGTGTGTGTGTATGTGTGGATGTATGTTTGCCCATGACTGCATGAGTATGGGTGTGTTTATGGGTGTGTTTTCTATGTATTTGTGTGTGAATAAGTTTATGTATGTGTGTATATAATTATGTTGTGTGGATGTATGTTTGCCCATGACTGTATGAGTATGTGTGTGTTTATGGGTGTGTTTCTATGTATTTGTGTGTGAATATGTTTATGTATGTGTGTATATATGTCCCTCTCTGTATGTGAAGCGAGTGGGTCAGACAAGAACCAGTATCAGGGAATAAATGACCAACACTGGATGGAGAGTTTCTTATCCATCCCAATCGTACAGTGTGTGACCCATTGTCCATTTACTGCTATAGATGCCTGTAACAATAGCAGTAACAAGGGAGCTTTTACCCAATTATGTTCTTTCAGGCATAACGAGAATAGTGTCCAAGACGCCCAAAGGCAGTGTGCTGAGAGTAGGTGAACAAAACCATCCACGATTACTACGTGCCCACGATGAAACAGATTCGTTGTCTGACTGACGTGTCTCCATATTGCATCCAGCCTGTTGCCTATGACTGCCTCAAAGCTAAGGTAATAAACCATGATGGTGATGCAGGTAATTCCAGGTAGTAGCTCACAGTGATGATTATGATGACTACGACGATGATAAAGGTAATGATGGTGATAATTACAATGATGATCATAATGCTGCTGTTGATGATGATATTAATGAGGCATATGACTACAACATTGATAATAATAGTGAAGATAATGATAATAATATAATAATAATGATAATAATGATAATATAATAATGATGATGATGATAATATGATAATGATAGTAATACTGCTACTGATAATGCGAAGGAGAAGAAAGATGCAAAAAATTCCATGTTGTAAGTCGAAAATAAGTATAAAAAAATGTCGCTGTCGTATTTCTGATGGGAAAATATAAAACCTTTAGCAGGAAAGCAGATTGAAAGCAGAGTAGTGTGCTGTAGAGGAAGGTATGCAGAAGGTGACAAAATAGAAACCCATACACACAGACGTTTCTTTTTGTCTTTTTGTTCTTTTGTGAGTAGGCTGCAGCTTCCAGGGTACTTGAATATATGGGTGGGTTTTTACGTGTGTGTGACCCTTCTTTCTCTCTTCTGCCTTGACACCTTAAAGAGTCATTGGGGCGTCGCACTGGATAACTTTCACCAAATTCCTCTAGCTCTGTCGATTATATGCCTAATCCTGGGTCTTTGCACAGTATTCCTTTGGCTATTCTGCAATGCTTTCGGTCCATCGTTCGTTTGTTATTGTTTTTTTCTCTTCCCCTCTGTCTCCTTTAACAGTTCCCTGGAGGATGATTTAGCAAGACCAAGGATCTCCTTTAACAGTTCCTGGAGGACTGACTTAAAGACAAGGACCTAACAGTCTGAGGGCTGACTTAGCAGCCAGAGATCCTGTAACAGTTCCCTGGAGGACTGACTTAGAAAGACCACAGGATCTCCTTAACAGTTCCCTGGAGGACTGACTTAGAAAGACCACAGGATCTCCTGTAACAGTTCCCTGGAGGACTGACTTACCAAGACCAGAGGATCTCCTTTAACAGTTCCCTGGAGGACTGACTTAGCAAGACCAAAGATCTCCTTAACAATTCCCTGGAGGACTGACTTAGCAAGACCAAGGGTCTCCTTAACATTCCCTGGAGGACTGACTTAGCAAGACCAGAGGATCTCCTTTAACAGTTCCCTGGAGATTGACTTAGCAAGACCAGAGATCTCCTTTAACATTCCCTGGAGGACTGACTTAGCAAGACCAGAGGGTCTCCTTTAACAATTCCCTGGAGGACTGACTTAGCAAGACCAGAGGATCTCCTTTAACAATTCCCTGGAGTATTGACTTAGCAAGACCAGAGGATCTCCTTTAACAGTTCCCTGGAGGACTGACTTAGCAAGACCAGAGGATCTCCTTTAACAGTTCCCTGGAGGATATGTTTGGCATGACCAGAGGATCTCCTTTAACAGTTCCCTGGAGGACTGACTTAGCAAGACCAGAGGATATCCTTTAACAGTTCTCTGGAGGACTGACTTAGCAAGGCAGAGGATCTCCTTTAACAGTTCCCTGAAGGACTGCTTAGCAAGACCAGAGGATCTCCTTTAACAATTCCCTGGAGGACTGACTTAGCAAGGCCAGAGGATCTCCTTTAACAGTTCCCTGAAGGACTGACTTAGCAAGACCAGAGGATCTCCTTTAACAATTCCCTGGAGAATTGACGTAGCAAGACCAGAGGATCTCCTATAAAGTTCCCTGGAGGATATATTTAGCAAGACCAGAGGATCTCCTTTAACAGTTCCCTGGAGAATTGACTTAGCAGGACCAGAGGATCTTGTTACATGGTCATACCAACGTAATTTTCTTTTCTTGACTGAAGTCAGCACATCTGTACATAGTCAAATATGCTGTGTAATGGTTTGACGCATTTGTTCGTTAGTGATATGATGATTTCACCTGATGTTTTGTATCCTCATTGCCATGGCTTGGATTTGACGTTAACCAAATCGGCTTTGAGGGCTCACGTCCCTTCCTAACCCCGCCACTAAGGTAGCTATAATCCGCTTTTGTAGTTAAACTGTACCTCAGGACCTGGCCAGCTCATGGGTTTATGTGCAGACTTAAGGCTTGTGCCATGATCACCATACACATGGCGCCTGTGACGTTAGTGCATATGGAATTCGTTCCGAGCGCGGAGACGTCGTCTTGAGAAAGTGAAACTGAAAGTGCAGTTGTACATATTGGGCGTTGTCATGTCCCCGAGAAATGGCATGGCGTGCAGGATCTTTACCATACATATTTGGTGTTTTGAGTGCGTATGCACGAAGGAGGTTCTGGCACTAGCAGGTCTGCACTAATCTTGGAAACTGGTAAAACCTCTGACCTTAACTCACCAGATGGTACCCAAGCGGGTTTGAACCCGAACTTTCTGGTTGGTAGACAAGTGTCTTAAGCACCCGACTATGGCGCCCGTATAGACACAGAAGTAGCATGAGACTAATAACAAAATGTCACATTGTACTGTGTCCTGACCATGATACGAACTCTGTCAGGATGCTTCAGAAAAAGTGTTAACACCTTTGCTTTGAGGGATTTCCCCTCGTCACACACCCACACACCCCCTGTTTTGAGGGATTTCCCCCTCGTCACACACCCCACACACCCTGTTTTGAGGGATTTCCCCCTCGTCACCCCCCCCCCCTGTTTTGAGGGATTTCCCCCTCGTCACACCCCCCCCCCCCCCTGTTTTGAGGGATTTCCCCCTCGTCACACCCCACACCCCCCGATTGTATTGTTTTTTTGGTTTTGTTTTTTAATTGTGATAGCATCACTGTGATAGCCAACAGAATCAGCCAAGCTAAAACAGCATTCAAGAAAACGAAAAGCGTTCTAACCAACAAATTCTCATCTGTAAACATCAGGAAATTCTTCAGTGTGATATAGAACTGATATTTTTGTACGGGTGTGAAGCGTGGACAGTCAACACACCAATTCAGAACAAGATTGAGGTAGCTGAAATGTGGTCTACAAGGAGGATATTAGGAGTTCCATGGACTGCAAAGAAAACAAACGAGACAGTCTTGAAGGAGGCAGAGATGAAGACAGAGAGGGTGGGAGAAGTACTTGCAGCGACAAAGAATAGATTCATATGGAGAGTCATGATCGCCAACGCCATGCGGCAGGGCTCATGATGATGATGATGATGATGATGAACATCATTGTTCACTTTTAAGCTTTCGCCGAACTGAACATAGAACACAATGTCGGATGTGTTTGTATTTTCAGATTAGATCTTCAGGTAAACCAATGCACTGCAATGTGTGTACACTGTTCACTGCAATGTAATGGAATGCTGTGCATAATAATGCTCAAATGCCACTCATTATAATGGTGTGTGAATGCGTGTGTTTATGTGTGGGTGGTTGAGTACATACTTTCATAAATATACTCGTGCATACACGTATATTAATGATTGTGTACGTGTACGTGCACGTTTGCACGTGTCTTTGTCTGTCTGACAGTTACTGAGGGCCGAGTGTCGTGGTCAGGACCCGATGGTGCAGTGTCGCGTGTGTGGGGAGGGGGAGAGACCAGTTCCAGTACATGTGCTTGCGGGTGGACCAGCTCTGTCATGGTGCCGACACTCGGAAAAGTCAGTTGCAAAGGTTCGATTCCCTGATTTAAACTTTAAAGTATATTTGTCTGTTATGTTTGTATGTGTAACATTACCATGAAATTTACCAGAAAAAAATTACGTCATCCCTCTGTGGGAATGCTGGGGACTTTCAGTATAAATAGTATCCTCACCTTCTGGCAATTCTGTGCTAGAAATTTTCTCTTTTCTGTAACTCACTTTGTTTTTGCTTTGTTTCTTTGCTTTCTGTCATTTCTTCGTATCATTTTCTGCCTTGCCGGTCTATTGACCTGTATATATTCAAAAAAAGTCATACGTACTTTCTCTTGGGATTGATAATTGGGTACATGTATTAAGTGCATTTTTTGCGTTAAGAAAATGAGATGTGCAAGCATTTTTAAGTAATTTGAGCCCGTTTTTATGTATGCTTTGGTGTCCTTAGTTGTGTTTAAATTTGTATTCAGATTCAGGTATGTTTTTAAATCCCCTGTGTGATAAATTGGACGAAGTGGTCAACGCCTGGGGCATCTTTTCAGATTATGTGCACGAATGCATTGATATGTGTACTTAGTTTTCTTTTCCTTTTTTCTTGTTGAAGTATTGTGTATTGTGTAACCCTGATATGGCTCTACACAGTCGGCCGGGCTTTAAACAAAAATAACAGAAACAGTAACCTGTGTCATGACGTACTGCTCATAGTACTTTTGTGTGCTTTGAAAACGGAATAGGACTGTACCTAAAGTCTGCACATAATAAAACTTGTATAACAAAAGGATTCTATACAAAAGAATATAAAACGGTATGCATGTCAGTTACCCCACCCCTTGCATTGAAGATAATTTCCTTTTTCAGCAACATTGTCGAGTTCATCAAACTTCTTACGAAAGCAGCTTACCAGTAATGCTAGAAGCACAGTGTATTAGTCTTGTGCACCGGGTCTGACTTGTTAATCAGTATCTTATGGGTGTGGTGGCAACAGTTTCATTTGAATATTATTTATCAGAATGCATATGAAAACGGCCAGAAAGGACAAGCAAACAGATACCGGAATAATCAGATTGATCAGAAGTATGTTCTGTCATTGTGTGAAACGAAAGAAATGTTGGAAATATACAAAACGTTATTCTAGACTGTATGATAGGACATTAATTTATGAGGGAAGAGAAATTACAGCACTTAGTCACAACAGGAAAGCTAGAGGGAAAAAGAGCACCAGGTAGACCCAGGGAAGAAAATATTGGATGGACTTGCAGAGTGGTTTAGGACAGAAGAGAGGATGGGAGATGTACTTTGCAGAGACTAGGGTAGATCCGTATGGAGGGCCATGATCGCCAACGCCATGTGGCAGGGCTTATGATGATGATAATAGGAAAACATTAATCTGGGTTGTATGTGTTGGTTCATCCCCTTTTGTGTCAAGTGACATTTTGCTTGTGATCACTTTCAGCAAATGTAACTGTGACGCCATGGACAGTCGATGGAGAAGGGATGCTGGTGTTTTGAAAATCAAGGAACATCTTCCTTTGACCTTAATGGACCTTACGACTTTGACCTCTCACCCAGACTCGCAGGTCAACATCACTATAGGGGACTTGTACTGCGCTCACGTACCTATTCGTAAGTCAGACCGATTGTATGTGTAAAAGTGCAGCAAGCCGACCACGGCAGGCAACAACTTGTGAATGTCTGACAAACGGTTGTGTTGAACGTAATGAAAACTGTCTGTTGAGTCCTGTAAGCTTCTCAAAAAAGAAAATGATTTGGGAATTAATAAAACAATATGAAGACAGACTGTTTGTTTCTTTAAAATAAGTAAGGACAAGGAAAGATATAGAGACTTTGAACAGAAATAAAAAGAAACCCTCAACTGAAAAAAGCTTTTTGTATTGTTGTGCTATGTTAGTTTTTAAAGGATCATCGCACATCGGCAGTTCCGTTTGTGTTCATTCTTTTTTCTGTCTCATATTTTGGACCACTTTAATGGCCACAGAAACTGGGACAGTTTTTCACCCTACTGTGATAATGATAACGATGGGATGATAAATATGATACTGTACAGTTCCATACTGGGTGGAGACTGTTTTACAAGGCTGTACTCTGCCTATCCTTTCATAATAATATATCCTGGCACAAACCAGGTCTTGAGAGACACTATACACAATTACGCGAATACAAACGAAAGATTTGCTCCCGTTGCAGCGTTTGACGAATGCAGCAAGGGGTATCATGACTGCTCAGAGCATGCCACGTGCATGGACACGGCGGATAGCTACACGTGCCTGTGTCATGTGGGATGGCAAGGCAAAACCCACAGACGTACTGTTGACAGACATTGCCTGTGGCTAATGGACGACGGTGTCCTGGTGAGTGGGGTGGCAAGGTTGGAAGAGTTGTAGGTAGGTGGGTGGTAGGAAGGTTGGCTGGGTGGTTGGATGGGTGGCGGGTTGTTTGGTTGGATTGTTGGCTAGTTATTATAGTATTCATTGTTTCATTGTCCCGTTGCATCACCTGTCGCCTTGTGCGTCTGTCTACGTATCTGCACATGCTGTCCTTCCTCAGCTCGGAGTTCTCTTTGTACGGTTTTTTTTCTGCCGACTGCCCCACTTCTGTCTGTCTGTCTGTCTGTCTCTCGCTCTCTCTCTCTCTCTTCTCTCTCTCTCTCTCTCTCTCTCTCTCTCTCTCTCTCTCTCTCTCTCCTCTCTCTCTCTCCCTCCTCTCTCCCTCTCTCTCTCTCTCTCTCTCTCTCTCTCTCTCTTATATAATCTATATACATATATATACAGGGGGGTGCAAAAGTAGGCATACAGTCATGAAAAAAGAAAACATACAATACTCATTGCATTTATTATACAAACAAATGAATATTGCATATATACATTAATAACAAGCACAGCCTTAATCCCTCAGATACTCAAACTGCTTGCCGTCACACACTCCTCTAATCAGAGCGGAATTAAGCATTATAATAATGATGTGATACTAACTGTATACCTACTTTTGCACCCCCCTGTATATACATATCCTGTCTCTGTCTGTTTGTCTCCCTGTCTGTCTGTCTCTCTATCTCTCCGTATTTCCGTGTCTCTGTCTATCCCTCTCTCTCTCTCTTACTTTCTCTCTCTCCGTGTCTGCCTGTCTGTCTGCCTCTCTCTCTCTGTGTCTATATCTCTGTCTGTCTGTCTGTCTCTCCTCTCTCTCTCTCTCTCTCTCTCTCTCTCTCTCTCTCTCTCTCTCTCTCTCTCTCTCTCTCAGTGGTAGTGAGCGGCGTTGGATGGGCTTAGGTGTCAGTGTATGTATGTATATATAAGCTACGCACAAAATTAAGGATCACTATTGAGAAAACAGGTGGGGTAATAAACTCAGTTCGTATGTGTATTTATTTCTCAGTTAGCCAAATTGTTATGATTCTTGTTCAGCTGTAAGTGGGCGATGTTTGTTTTAGTGCGAAAATTGCACGGGATTCTCTACTACTGAGCTTGGTCCGCAAACGGAAAAGCGGAAACTTGCGAAAAAGGACCTTGTTTTGGACCGTTCTGCCTGAACACATTGCACAAGCCAGATGGAAAAACCATTATGCACGTGCAAGCACTGCTGTTTATGTGTGAGATGCTGTCTCTTGCTTGGCTTTATAAGAAGACATTCCACCAGTAGTAGGCCTGATCTGACAATGCCTCCACGACGAAAATTGAGCGAGTTTGAGAGGGGACGAGCTGTTGCATGGTTCCAAGATGGTGTTCCCAAGCGAGAAGTGGCCAGGCGACTTCAGGTGTCCATCTCGGTCATTGTCAGACTGATTCAACGCTTCACAGCCACTGGGAGGGTCCATGAAAGACGCAGATCTGGTCGACCGAAGAAGACAAACCCACGTGAAGATCGTCTCATTGAACGACAAGCCCTGCAGACAAGAACAGCCTCTTCCAGCATCATTCGAAGGCAGCTGAGGGTGGCTACTAACATCAACATCAGCCAGCACACCATACGGAACCGCCTTCATGGGTTTAACCTCCGTTCTCGTCGCCCAGCTGTACGGCCACGCTTAACTCCAGCCCATAGGGCAGCACGCCGCGCCTTCTGCAGACGTCACGTGAGGTGGACACGTCAGCAATGGTCCCAGGTCCTGTTCAGTGATGAATCACGCTTCACCATGAACCACAACGACGGCCGACTGAGGGTCTGGAGGCGCCCAGGGCAACGCTTTATTGACACCACTGTCCAAGAAAAGGTGGCCTTTGGTGGAGGTTCTGTAATGGTCTGGGGGGCCTTCAGCCTTCACCACAGAACACCCTTGTATCATGTACAGGGTAACCTGACTGGCCTCCGATACCGGGATGAGATCCTTCGACCGCTGGCTGTGCCTACACTGCAGCAGATGGGACCGACGGCTGTCTACCAGGATGACAACGCTCGCCCCCACAGGGCAAGGGTGGTCAACGACTTCCTGCAGCAGTCTGGAGTCAACAGAATGGAGTGGCCAGCATGCAGTCACGATCTCAACCCGATTGAGAACCTCTGGGATGAGCTGGATCGCAAAGTGAGGAGCAACCACCCCCCTCCCAGGGATACCCAACACCTCTACCAGATGCTGCAGGCTGAGTGGCAGGTGCTTCCACAGAGGATCTTCACCAACCTGGTCAACTCGATGAGGACTCGCTGCGTCGAGTGCCAGAACAGCCATGGCGGTTACACGCATTACTGAACTTTTGGGAGCATCAGAATGCCCTGTCTTGTGATTTCAATGACTTTGGGAAATCAAATTTCGATACGTACCCACTTTGATCAAATGTACACACCAAACGATTGCTCGAAATTGAAGGCAATTGTGTATCGTTATCACTAAAGCATGGAATTAAATGTTTGCCAAACTTCAACGCATTGGCTTTCTTATTTTGAAAGTTATGAATTTTTGTGCAAGTGATCCTTAACTTTTTGTGCGTAGCTTAGTATGAGTAAAATTTTCATGTGTGTTTTGTGATGATAATTACACTTTTGCGGCCTTGGATTGGCTTGGGTATCAGTCAGTGTATGTGTGTGTATGTCGTATGTGTAAAAATTTTATGTTTGTTTTGTGATGATAATTACACTTTTTTTCATATTCCGAGGGGAAGAGTGGCAAAAGGAAAAGAAAGCTCATACACGTCAGTCAGTCGATACGTTATGCATGTCCCATAGTCCCGTACAGTTTTACAATGAGAAGGAAAGAATAGAACGTCAAAGGAATGTGATGATGTCATGATAGTGTGTGTGTGTGTGCCTGTGTGTGTGTGTGTGTGTGTGAAGATGACGATGAGTGCACGTTCATCGTATGCCCGGTGGGGACATCGAAGTGTGTGAACACCCCTGGCAGTTTTCGCTGTGAGTGTAACGCCGGCTACAGACCGACCGGACACACCACCTGTGTTGGTGAGCTCTTGGAGGCTGTTTTGTTTGTTTTTCCTTTTCCTCTTTTTATTTGATTGGACGGATTTATTTCGGAATATAAAATAAAAACACACACTGAAGGAACCAGAAAAACACAAAAACGGAATCAGAACGAGTCTTTGACATAAGAAAACGACAACAGAGAGCAAATACATGGAATTTTGAAAGGAACAGCAATATTTCACTCATGTTTCGTACAAGTGCAAAAATTGACCGATATTGAATCATAAAGTGTTTGGGAGTTGTGTGGCATTGAGCTTTCAAAAATATTTACCTTATTATTCAGACGTGACGGTGAGAAATTGAGAAGAGAAGTGCGTGGTCAGATTTGGTAAACCAAGTCACTTGGGCATTCACTCGGGTTTCTTTGTATGTGTGTGTGTGAAGTAACTAGTCTCTTCACTCATCTGGGATTGATGACACTGATTGATAGTTTACACAATAATTTATTTTTTGATAGTCTTTTTCTTCCTTGGGCTAACAACACTCCTCATATTTTGAAATACAAGGGATTCAGCGTCATTTTTAAATAAGACATATTAATGTGTGATTTGTTTTCTTGCTTGCTAACCAGATCACTTGTGCTTTATTTGATCTGTTCTACGGAAAAGACTGGAGTTGTTTTTTTTTCTGATCTGTTCTGAGGAAAAGACCGGGGTTTTTGTCTGATTTGTTCTAAGGAAAAGACCGGAAGTTTTCTCTTATCTGTTTTGTGGAAAAGGCCGAACGTTTTATCTGATCTGTTCTAAGGAAAAGACCGGAAGTTTTATCTGATCTGTTCCACGGAAAAGACGGGAGGTTTTATCTGATCTGTTCTACGGAAAAGTCGGGAGGTTTTATCTGATCTGTTCTACGGAAAAGACGGGAGGTTTTATCTGATCTGTTCTTCGGAAAAGACTGGAGGTTTTATCTGATCTGTTTTAAAGGAAAAGACTGGAAGTGTTATCTGATCTGTTCTAAGGAAAAGACCGGAGGCTTCCTATTTTTTTTCAATTATGTTCGTTGATTTGTGTTTTTGAAAGATCTTCTTCGTCCATCAACTGTGTGTTGCCAATAAACTTTGATAGTTTTTGTTGAAAGTCATTGGTATTTACACCACTGATACCTTTTTCTTCATTATCATAATGGCCAAACTATTTACACATAAGATGAACAGACTATCTTTTGTTCTGGTCTCAGGAGATCATTAACGCCAGTTAGCTGTTTTCTTCCTACACAGCAGATTGTTATTACGAGTTAGCTGTCTTTTTTCTTGTGTTCAGGACATTGTTAATGTGAGTTAGCTGTCTTTTTTCTTGTGTTCAGGACATTGTTAATGTGAGTTAGCTGTCTTTTTTCTTGTATTCAGGACATTGTTAATGTGAGTTAGCTGTCTTTTTTCTTGTATTCAGGACATTGTTAATGTGAGTTAGCTGTCTTTTTTCTTGTATTCAGGACATTGTTAATGTGAGTTAGCTGTCTTTTTTGTCTTGTATTCAGGACATTGTTAATGTGAGTTAGCTGTCTTTCCTGCTGTATTCAGGACATTGTTAATGTGAGTTAGCTGTCTTTCCTGCTGTATTCAGGACATTGTTAATGTGAGTTAGCTGTCTTTTTTGTCTTGTATTCAGGATATTGTTAGTGTGAGTTAGCTGTCTTTCCTGCTGTATTCAGGACATTGTTAATGTGAGTTAGCTGTCTTTCCTGCTGTATTCAGGACATTGTTAATGTGAGTTATCTGTCTTTCCTGCTGTATTCAGGACTTTGTTAATGTGAGTTAGCTGTCTTTCCTGCTGTATTCAGGACATTGTTAATGTGAGTTAGCTGTCTTTCCTGCTGTATTCAGGACATTGTTAATGTGAGTTAGCTGTCTTTTTTGTCTTGTATTCAGGACATTGTTAATGTGAGTTAGCTGTCTTTCCTGCTGTATTCAGGACATTGTTAATGTGAGTTAGCTATCTTTTTTTGTCTTGTATTCAGGACATTGTTAATGTGAGTTATCTGTCTTTCCTGCTGTATTCAGGAGATTGTTAATGTGAGTTAGCTGTCTTTCCTGCTGTATTCAGGACATTGTTAATGTGAGTTAGCTGTCTTTTTTGTCTTGTATTCAGGAGATTGTTAATGTGAGTTAGCTGTCTTTCCTGCTGTATTCAGGACATTGTTAATGTGAGTTAGCTGTCTTTCCTGCTGTATTCAGGACATTGTTAATGTGAGTTAGCTGTCTTTCCTGCTGTATTCAGGACATTGTTAATGTGAGTTAGCTGTCTTTCCTGCTGTATTCAGGACCTTGTTAATGTGAGTAGCTGTCTTTCCTGCTGTATTCAGGACTTGTTAGTGTGAGTTAGCTGTCTTTCTGCTGTATTCAGGACATTGTTAATGTGAGTTAGCTGTCTTTTTTGTATTGTATTCAGGACATTGTTAATGTGAGTTAGCTGTCTTTCCTGCTGTATTCAGGAATTGTTAATGTGAGTTTGCTGTCTTTCCTGCTGTATTCAGGACATTGTTAATGTGAGTTAGCTGTCTTTTTTGTCTTGTATTCAGGCATTGTTAATGTGAGTTAGCTGTCTTTTGCTGTATCAGACATTGTTAATGTGAGTTAGCTGTCTTTCCTGCTGTATTCAGGACATTGTTATGGATTAGCTGTCTTTCTGCTGTATTCAGGACATTGTTAATGTGAGTTAGCTGTCTTTCTGCTGTATTCAGGACTGTTAATGTGAGTTAGCTGTCTTCCTGCTGTATTCAGGACATTGTTAATGTGAGTTAGCTGTCTTTTTGTCTTGTATTCAGGACATGTTAATGTGAGTTAGCTGTCTTTCCTGCTGTATCAGGACATTGTTAATGTGAGTTACTGTCTTTCCTGCTGTATTCAGGACATTGTTAATGTGAGTTATTGTCTTCCTGCTGTATTCAGACATTGTTAATGTGAGTTAGCTGCTTTCCTGCTGATTCAGGACATGTTAATGTAGTTAGTGTCTTTTTTTTCTGTATTCAGACATTGTTAATGTGAGTTAGCTCTTCCTGTGTATCAGACATTGTAATGCAGTTAGCTGTCTTTTGTATTGTATCAGGACATTGTAATGGAGTTGCTGTCTTCCTGCGTATCAGGAGATTGTTAATGTAGTTAGCTGTCTTTCCTGCTGTATTCAGAATTGTTAATGTGAGTTAGCTGTCTTTTTGTCTTGTATTCAGGACATTGTTAATGTGAGTTAGCTGTCTTCCTGCTGTATCGACATGTAATGTGAGTTAGCTGTCTTCTGCTTATTCAGGACATTGTTAATGTGATTATTGTCTTTCCTGCTGTATCAGGACATTGTTAATGTGAGTTAGTTTCTTCCTGCTGTATTCAGACATTGTTAATGTGAGTTAGTTGTCTTCCTGCTGTATCAGGAATTGTTAATGTGAGTTAGCTGTCTTTCCTGCTGTATTCAGGACATTGTTAATGTGAGTTAGCTGTCTTTTTTTGTCTTGTATTCAGGACATTGTTAATGTGAGTTATCTGTCTTTCCTGCTGTATTCAGGAATTGTTAATGTGAGTTAGCTGTCTTTCCTGCTGTATTCAGGACATTGTTAATGTGAGTTAGCTGTCTTTTTTGTCTTGTATTCAGGACATTGTTAATGTGAGTTAGCTGTCTTTCCTGCTGTATCAGGACCTTGTTAATGTGAGTGAGCTGTCTTTCCTGCTGTATTCAGGACATTGTTAATGTGAGTTATCTGTCTTTCCTGCTGTATTCAGGACATTGTTAATGTGAGTTAGCTGTCTTTCCTGCTGTATTCAGGACATTGTTAATGTGAGTTAGCTGTCTTTCCTGCTGTATTCAGGAGATTGTTAATGTGAGTTAGCTGTCTTTCCTGCTGTATTCAGGACATTGTTAATGTGAGTTAGCTGTCTTTTTTGTCTTTATTCAGGACATTGTTAATGTGAGTTAGCTGTCTTTCCTGCTGTATTCAGGACATTGTTAATGTGAGTTATCTGTCTTTCCTGCTGTATTCAGGAGATTGTTAATGTGAGTTAGCTGTCTTTCCTGCTGTATTCAGGAGATTGTTAATGTGAGTTAGCTGTCTTTCCTGCTGTATTCAGGACATTGTTAATGTGAGTTAGCTGTCTTTCCTGCTGTATTCAGGACATTGTTAATGTGAGTTAGCTGTCTTTCCTGCTGTATTCAGGACATTGTTAATGTGAGTTAGCTGTCTTTCCTGCTGTATTCAGGACATTGTTAATGTGAGTTAGCTGTCTTTCCTGCTGTATTCAGGACATTGTTAATGTGAGTTAGCTGTCTTTCCTGCTGTATTCAGGACATTGTTAATGTGAGTTAGCTGTCTTTTTTGTCTTGTATTCAGGACATTGTTAATGTGAGTTAGCTGTCTTTCCTGCTGTATTCAGGACATTGTTAATGTGAGTTAGCTGTCTTTCCTGCTGTATTCAGGACATTGTTAATGTGACTTAGCTGTCTTTCCTGCTGTATTCAGGACATTGTTAATGTGAGTTAGCTGTCTTTCCTGCTGTATTCAGGACCTTGTTAATGTGAGTGAGCTGTATTTCTTGCTGTATTCAGGACCTTGTTAGTGTGAGTTAGCTGTCTTTCCTGCTGTATTCAGGACATTGTTAATGTGAGTTAGCTGTCTTTTTTGTATTGTATTCAGGACATTGTTAATGTGAGTTAGCTGTCTTTCCTGCTTGTATTCAGGAATTGTTAATGTGAGTTTGCTGTCTTTCCTGCTGTATTCAGGACATTGTTAATGTGAGTTAGCTGTCTTTTTTGTCTTGTATTCAGGACAATCGACATTATTAATGTGAGTTATCTGTCTTTCCTGCTGTATTCAGGACATTGTTAATGTGAGTTAGCTGTCTTTTTTGTCTTGTATTCAGGAGATTGTTAATGTGAGTTATCTGTCTTTCCTGCTGTATTCAGGAGATTGTTAATGTGAGTTAGCTGTCTTTCCTGCTGTATTCAGGACATTGTTAATGTGAGTTAGCTGTCTTTTTTGTCTTGTATTCAGGGCATTGTTAATGTGAGTTAGCTGTCTTTCCTGCTGTATCAGGACATTGTTAATGTGAGTTAGCTGTCTTTCCTGCTGTATTCAGGACATTGTTAATGTGAGTTAGCTGTCTTTCCTGCTGTATTCAGGACATTGTTAATGTGAGTTAGCTGTCTTTCCTGCTGTATTCAGGACCTTGTTAATGTGAGTTAGCTGTCTTTCCTGCTGTATTCAGGACATTGTTAATGTGAGTTAGCTGTCTTTTTTGTCTTGTATTCAGGACATTGTTAATGTGAGTTAGCTGTCTTTCCTGCTGTATTCAGGACATTGTTAATGTGAGTTAGCTGTCTTTCCTGCTGTATTCAGGACATTGTTAATGTGAGTTATCTGTCTTTCCTGCTGTATTCAGGACATTGTTAATGTGAGTTAGCTGTCTTTCCTGCTGTATTCAGGACCTTGTTAATGTGAGTTAGCTGTCTTTTTTTGTCTTGTATTCAGGACATTGTTAATGTGAGTTAGCTGTCTTTTCCTGCTGTATTCAGGACATTGTTAATGCGAGTTAGCTGTCTTTTTTGTATTGTATTCAGGACATTGTTATTGTGAGTTAGCTGTCTTTCCTGCTGTATTCAGGAGATTGTTAATGTAAGTTAGCTGTCTTTCCTGCTGTATTCAGGACATTGTTAATGTGAGTTAGCTGTCTTTTTTGTCTTGTATTCAGGACATTGTTAATGTGAGTTAGCTGTCTTTCCTGCTGTATTCAGGACATTGTTAATGTGAGTTAGCTGTCTTTCCTGCTGTATTCAGGACATTGTTAATGTGAGTTAGTTGTCTTTCCTGCTGTATTCAGGACATTGTTAATGTGAGTTAGCTGTCTTTCCTGCTGTATTCAGGACATTGTTAATGTGAGTTAGTTGTCTTTCCTGCTGTATTCAGGACATTGTTAATGTGAGTTAGCTGTCTTTCCTGCTGTATTCAGGACATTGTTAATGTGAGTTAGCTGTCTTCTTTGTCTTGTATTCAGGACATTGTCAGTACCGGTTAGCTGTTTATTTTCTTGTCTTCGGGAGATTTTTAATGTGAATTAGCTGTCTGTTTTCCTGTCTTCAGGCGATTGTTAGTACGAGATAGCGTCTTCTTTCCTGTCCTCAGGAGATTGTCGTCAGTTGACTAATTTATGAAAGATATCAGCAGAAGTGTTTGGGGTTTGGGATTTTTTAGACAGCATTTTTGTTTGCAGACATTGTTGAATGGCAGTTGACAATAGGATGTTTTCCTCATTTTCATCATTTTAGGAAAGATACCTGCCTTATTCATAACGTCTTTGTTGCCAGACATTGATGAATGCAAGGAGGACACTGACGATTGTGACGAATATGCCACGTGTGTCAACCAAATAGGTTCCTTCAAATGCCAGTGTCACAGGAACTACAGGGGATCTGGACACATGGGACAATGCTACTGTAAGTTTTTGTTTGTTTGTTGTTGTTTTTTGATGCGAACTGGTTTATTCAGAAGGCCATAGACCCTCCAAAAGATGTATGATGTATGAACAAAAGCCGAATAAATGACACGAAATAAAATTTGAATGTGCATATTGTAAAATGATAATGGCAGAAATGTTGGGCCCTACTTTACTTTTATTTTACTTTTTCCTTCCGCTTGTACCGGTGGGCGTCGCGGGGAGATACAGTCGTCTGTCAGCAGCAAGGCGGGTGGCCTGGAGAAGGGACATCTCGTGAGCTCTGAGGGTGTCTGCCACAGAGTCGCTCAATCGTCGTCTTGATCTTCCTCTGGCTCTCCAGCCAGAGTATCTGGTGTTGTATGCCCGAAGAGCTGGTTGGTTTAGGGGTATACGTGTGAGGTGTCCGAACCACTTGATCCTCATATGTTCGATGTGTTGTAGGATTGGTGTTGCTCCTACCATGTCTCGTATCACCTCATTTCTGATTTTGTCCCGCCTTGTCTTGTTTACTGCTTTCCTCAGGCATTTCATTTCACAGGTGACCAGTTTTCTCTCAAGGACTTTAGTTAGGGACCATGTCTGGCACTGGTATGTCAGCGTTGGTAGAAAAATGGTGTTGATGAGTTTCACCTTAGTGCTGGTGGGAATGCTGGGGTGTTTCAGGAGAGGGGCAAGTTGGAGCTGACTGCGTTGGCTTTCTGGCATCTGGTCTCGATTTCTCTATCAGTTTGCCATTTTCAGTGAAGATGCTGCCCAGGTATTTAAATTCACTGGCTTGCTTCAACTGGGTTCCGTTGATATCCAGTTTGTTTGGTCTCTTACTGACAGTCATGACCTCGGTCTTGCTGACGCTGATCTTCATGCCGTATGTCTCGCAGCTTTCACTGAGCTGGTCTGTGTGCTCCTATAGTTGTATCTTGTCATTGTTCACCATTGCCTGGTCGTCCGCAAACATGAGTTCATTGAGTGCCTCGGGGTCTGGGTTTGCCTCCTTCGTAATCTGATCCATATAGATCACGAAGAGAAGAGGGGAGAGATTACAGCCCTGCCTTACTCCCGATGTCACTGGGAACCAGTCAGATGTTCCACTGGCGGTGCGGACTGCACTCCTGCTGTTGGCATAGATGGCCCGAATGTTGTCTAGCAGCTGGCCCTTGACGTCGTACTGCTCGAGGACCTTCCATAGCTTGTCTCTGTTGACTCGATCAAAGGCCTTTTCTTGATCAACGAATACAAGATGGAGATCTCGGTCGTATTCGATCGCCCTCTCGCACAGTTGTCATAGTGCAATTCTGAAGCCAAATTGGGCGTCACTGAAGAGATGTTCTGTTTTCGCTCGAGTGCGCTGCTCCAGGATCTTTGCGTACATTTTCCCTACATGACTGAGTAGTGATATGCCTCTGTAGGTACTGCAGTCTTTCTTGCTGCCCTTCTTCTTCCATATTGGCACCACTATTGCATTTTGCCAGTCTTCTGGTACTTTTCTCTCCTCACAAGCTTTCAGAAAGATGGTGGTGAGCCACTGAATTCCGGTTTCACCGCACACATGGATGGCTTCAGTTGTTATGCCGTCGTCTCCAGCTGCCTTTCCTTTAGGACTGGTCTTCACTGCTTTTCTTACTTCACTCTCTAGGATGGTAGGTTCTGAGTGGTCTGGGTGGCTGGGGGTGAACCGGGACTGTGTGTCTTGTGCCCATACTCCTGATGGGTTGAGTAGGTCTTTGAAATAGTTTTCCCATCTCTTCACTATTTTCTCCTCTCCATGCAATGTTTCCCCGTTTGCATCGTTGATGATAGTGGTTGGATCGAAAGGTTCATCTCGCACTCTCATCGCTTTCACACTCTTGTAAAACTCTCTTGGGGAAGCTTTGCATGTTTCACAAAGTTTTTCACCATACTGGGTCCATGACTTTTCCTTTGCTGTTCTCACAACTTTCTTGCTGTGTCTTCTTGCAAGTCTGTACTTGATGTAGTCCTCTTCATCCTTTGACTTGACCCAGATCTTGTGTAGTTTCTTCTTTTCCTTGATAGCATCTTTCACTTCTTTGTTCCACCAAGCTGTTGCCTTTCTGTTTCTTCCTCCTGTCTTCTTGGTGCCACAGGCTTCTTTTATAGTGTCCAGGAGGATTGTCTTGAAGATGCCCCAAGCTTCCTCTACGTTTAGTAATGTAGGGTCACTACAGTCCAATTTTTCACTGATGGTGCATCTGATCTGAGTCTGCACCTCTTCGTCTTGAAGCTTGTGTATGTTGAGTCTTTCCGGCTGTTTCTTCTTTTTAGTGAACCTCCTCTTCTTCTGAGTGACCAACGTCGTGATGATTGACTTGTGGTCTGTGTCCATGCCTGCGTTGGGGATGGCTCTTGAGTCTCTGATGTTGCTCCGCATTCGAGATCTTGCTAGTGTGAAGTCGATTTGAGATGAGACGTCGATGTCGCTCCATTTGTACCAGGTGTAGATCTGAGTGGCTCTGTGCTGGAAGAAGGTGTTGGTGACAATAAGGTCATGCTCTGCACACAGTTCCAATACATGGTTGCCGTTGTATTTGCATGGTGTTCTGGGGTCACTGTGTGGACTAAGATGTTTTGTCCATGGTGTTCTTCTCTCTCCGACTCTGCCATTGAAATCTCCCATGACGTACAGGTCTTCTTGGTCCGGGATGCTGTTGATGGTGTCCGAGAGTTTTTCGAAGAAGGAGTCCTTATCCTCATCTGAGTAGGAGTCATTACATGGTGCATACACTTGAATGTAGTTGTTGATCTTGTTGTCCTCCCTAATGCCGATCTTCAAGAGTCTTTCTGAAATGAACTCCGTACTCACTAGGTCTTTTTGCCTTGTCATGGTGTAGGATGAAACCCACGCCATGTGCTGCTCTCTGTTCCTTGCTTACACCGTTCCAAATGAGAACATAGTTGGCGTCTATTTCTTTTGTTCCTGTTCCTTTCTTTCTGGTATCTGCAATGCCCAGTATGGAGATCTTGCGCTGGGTCATGAACTCTACTATCTCTGGTTCTTGTTCGTCAAACCGCAAATGTTCCAGGTTTTCGTTTTTCTTTATTCGTTGTCCGTTTTCCTCGCCGCGTCGTTTTCCGTTGTGATCCGTCCGTTTGTATCTCCTTATATTTTCTTGAGCAATTCGTTTATCCACTGCCGGCCTGCTAAGCCAGTCACAGCTTCACCAGTGCCCCGTTGGCCAGCATTACCTGTTTCCACCTCCCACGACGAGGACGAGGGGTTGGGCTTTGGGAGGCAATGTTGGGCCTAGTTTATCATAATAATGCGTTGTTTAATGATTTGTACAAGTAATACAGATTTAGAAATATATGATCATTCTTTGTCGACAAAAATATGGATGATCTGAAAACAAATGGGTTTCTGTTGAGCATTAGTAGAATCTGTCATCTAAGATTGAAGAAATCTAGAGGAATGTGTTTCTAGATCAGTGCTGTTGTAAGTTGTTCTCGTTTTGTTTGTTTGTATGTCAGTTTTGTTTGTTTGGGGGTTTTTTGTTTGTTTGGTTGGTCGTATTTGTTTTTTTTTGTTTTTTTTTGTTTTGGTTTTGCTGCCCTGTCCACTGTCTGGGTCTCTGTGAACTGAACTAAACTGAATTACATTGAATTTGGTTTTACTGAATTGACTGTAATTAAATGTAGTCATACTGAGTTGAATCTGAGTAGGTTTAAGTGGAACTGAACAAATAAAACTAAATCAGACTGCCTGGAATATGTTCGAAATGAATTAAAAGAATGTGTGTGCTCTTAGTGGTGGGTACCTGCACCATGTTTGGAGACCCACACACCAAGACGTTCGACGAACGCTGGCTCCACTTCCAGGGTCAGTCAGAATGCAAGTATACTGCCGCTACTGACGCTTGCCCCAGAACGGAGCCTGGAGGCGGTACTTCCATGATGACGGGTACATTTAGCGTGTACACCACACACTGGCAGAAGGACACATTTCGGTTTGGCAGTGGCACCTACACTTGGGTGAAGTCTGTGGAGATCCATGTGAAAGAAATGAAGGTAAGGAGAGAGAGAAGAGAGAGAGAGAAGAGAGAGAGAGAGAGAAAACTTTGTTCCATTAACTTAAGGTTGTCGAGGAGGAAGTAGGTGGAAACCTCAGCGTTTGTTGGGGCCAACATATGAGCCCATCTCCTCTCTTTGTCTCTGCTTCATCTTCCCTCAATTTGAAGAAAGTCAGGTGTCAGTTGGGTACACTGGAGGCCTCACACACACACAGAGGGAAAGAGCATCTGAAGCTGAGCACAAGTGCGAGTTGGCTTGTAGATACTGATGTTGTCACAAAGGTATGATGGAGCAGACTGGTGAATAGATTTATAACACAAGGTATCCAGCTTATATTCATTTCTGTTCAAAACAGACAACCAGTGTAGAGAGCGAAGGAGAGGACTGACATGATCAAACGTTTTTCCTTTCTGAGGACAAGACGAGCTGCTGAGTTTTCTAAGCGTTGAGACAGAGGAGAAAAGAAGCTGGTAGTCCAGAAAGGAGAGCGTTACAGTAATCAAGACGAGACAAAATGAAAATGTCACAAGCTTAGATGCAGCCTCAGTTGAAAGATATCTTCGAATGTAAACAATGCGCCGAATCTGACGGTAGCACGATTGGCAGGTCTGCGCTAGAAATTTCTTTATAGAAAGAGTGTTGTTAGAGGTCACACTCAGGTTCTTGATAGAATCAGAGAGAAGGATGATGTTGTCGCCTGGCTGGATAGTATTCAGTGTAGTAGAGACAATTTTGTTTTGGGTGACTGTGAGCATGGTTTCAGTTTTATCACCATTTAACTGTTGTTTATTTCTTGTCATCCGGTTCTAGATATCAACTAGCTGCTGGATGTTTCTGAAATAAGCCAGGTGATAATTTCAGGGGTGGTGCTATTCCAAACTTGTAAGTCTTCTGCATACAGATGATGTTTGGCGTCATGCTGATTGATGATGTCGGCTAGGGATGAGGTATAAAGGGTGAATAGGACAGGTCATGGTACAGAACCCTGAGGAACTCCACAAGAAAGCCTAACAGGCTCAGATTGACTTCCGATGATGAGAACTGACAGAAAGCGATGAGAGAGATAGGAGAACCAAGAAAGAGCAACATATGGGGAAGTTTTATGTTAACTTTTAAGTTTCATCACCCTGTCCCCCATCTGCTTGCAGAAATCTGGTAGACAGGATGAGGTTTTGAAGGGGTTAACAGAGTCAAGATATGGCATAGGAACCAGAAATGCGTGAAACGAAATTAGAACAGAGACGTACTGTACTCATTTTAAAAGTTGACGCAACAATGACAACTGATGGGACACAGGTCGTTTTTTTACCATCGAGTCTTTCAGAGGGCAAGAACAAAGCACAGATACAAGACAAAGTAGTTATTTTTGGGTATTCAGTTATACATGTGACATGTTGCCAGCTTTCCCTGTGGAGAGTGTCGCCACATTGCAGCGCCACTTTTTTCTGTGTTCGTGTATTTCTGTTTACCCTATGAGGAAGTAATGTGAAAGGGTAAAAGACTTATTCTTGCAGTTCCCTTATATCATAGCTCATCTTTAGCTGCTCTCTCGCCATTCTCACGATACACTTTTACATCACTGTCCATCGATGTAACCGGAAAAAAATCTGAAATGTTGCCTGCAGTCTTTGTTTGCCACACTTAAAAAGTTACACAAATAGAATAGAAATAAATCATCATCATCAATCATCATCAGTCCCGTAGTCTGGTTGACCGTTGGGGCACCACTGAAGATTTTGCAACCAACTTCCTCCACTCCTCACGGTCCTCAGCTTTCCGCAGAATGATGTTCCATTCAAGGCCAGTCCACTCTCTGATATTGTCTGCCCATCTTTTTCTCTGTCTGCCTCTTCGTCTCCTTCCCTGTACTGTTCCCTGCAAAACGGTCTCGGCCAGTTAAGATGATCGTGTGACGTGCCCGTACCACCTCAGTTTGCGTCTTATCACTGAAGTCAGGAGGTCTTCATACGGCCCGATGGTGTTTTCGATTCGGGTTTTCACTTCCTTATTGGTTATATGATCTTTGTACGAGATACCAAGGCGTTTGCCGAAGCATCTCATCTCCATTGCCTGTATCCTTCTTTCAATGTTTGCTGTTATGGTCCATGTTTTGCATGCATACAAAAATATTGACATGACATGGGAACGCATCAGTCTGATCTTGGAGCCGATAGCGATATTCTTGTCATTCCAGATGACTTTTAGCATGGTCATTGCAGCTGTAGTCTGGGCAATCCTGGAAATTACTTCGGGCTTTGATCCTTCATCTGATACTATAACTCCCAGATATTTAAAGCTATGGACGGTCTCAAGTTTCTTGTTGTCTATGGTAATGTCAGTGCTTATGCCATTGGTATTATTTGTCATGTCATCAACTGGGTTTTCTCTGCACTGATCTGTATGCCATATGCTGTGGAGGCCTCATCAAGATGTTTTATCAAGCTGACCAGCTCTTGCTCTTGCCCAGCTAGTCCGTCAATGTCGTCAGCAAAACGCAAGTTTGTGATTGTTCTACCTCCGATGCTGACTGTTCCCTCGTGGTCAGCCATTATTCTCTCTAAGAAAATGTTAAAGAGAGTGGGGGAGAGCAGGCGTCCTTGGCGTACTCCAACTGTGGTTCGGAACCATTCTCCTATGTGGTTGTCATGGTAGACTGCACTGGTCGCCTTTTCGTAGAGGCATTCTATGGTTCTGATCAGGTTGGCATTGATGTTGTACAGCCTCATGGTTGCCCACAAGGCTGCGTGCCAAACTCTGTCGAATGCCTTCTTAAAGTCCACGAAGACGTGATAAAGGCCTTGCTGGTGTTGCAGGTATTTCTCACAGAGCAATCTGAGGTTGAAAATTTGCTCTGTGGTACTTCTTCCTGGTCTGAAACCTGCCTGCTCTTCTTTTATTATCTCCATAGCTTGTGGCTTCAGTCTACTCAGAAGGATTTTTAGCATGACCTTACTTGGATGGCTGATCAGGCTGATGGTACGGTAGTTTTGGCATAGTTGTAGGTTGCCTTTCTTCGGGAGAGTGATGATCAGGGACTGGGTCCATGGTGTTGGCCACTCGCCTGTCCGCCAGATCTTATTGCAGATGATGAACATATTTTATGCAAGTCTAAATAAATAATAGACTTGCATAAAATATGTTGAAAGGCAAATGGCAAAAATGAACCATGAACATGGACATTCAAATAGCGGCCGGCCAAGTGAAGTGTCTGTTTCTGTGACTGTGGACATACAAAATTGCTGCACGTAAAGCACTCTTATTTGTCTAACAGTAAACATTTAATACGTTTGAAAAAAAAAACACTTCAATTTTATAAATGCAGTCACTGACAATACAAGACTGGCGCGGCTCCTTCTCGACCTGAAAAAAAAAAACCTTTAAAGATTATCCCTTAATTCTAAGACGTTGGGGGAGTGATATGGTAGCGACCTCGCTACTCTTCCGTCAGCTCTTTCTTGTGCAGATCCCTTTTCTCTTCTTCTCTTCCACGATGCTTTACCTTCCCCAAAAGCACACGAAAAGACAATAACAACCAATGTTTACTTGATGAAACGGGAACCAGAAACACAAAAAGAGAACCAGAACGTGTGTTTGATATAACAAAACAAGACAGGCGCAATTTGTGGCCAGCTGGCTTTTGTCAAGTCAAGCAGACATACAAAAGACAACAATAAACAAATAAACAAAAGTTAGTGGGGGGGGGGGGGGGGGGAACACTTGTAGAAAACTTCCCTGACGTTCAGTTGACTTTTTTTTTACAACTCTCGTTCAGCTAAACGTCAGGGAAGTCTTCCACTGTTTCGTCCAATTAAATGTTGCGTGGTTATTCTTTGTTGTTTCTTGTATACGCTTGGTAAAGGCCAGTTGGCCGAAAATTTGCGATTGTTGTGTGTTGTTATAGTAAACATGTATTCTGTTTCTATTTTTGTGTGTTTTCTTTGCAATTTTCCAGTTTTTACAGATCAATAGATTTCACTTGATATGATTTTACAGCCATTTTTCTTTGATTGCATTTTAGACTTCCAAGGTCAACGGTGAACATGGTTTATAATTGTTGTCTTCTATCTTAACTGGGTTGTCGTTTTTCACGTGGTGTTAGCCCTGATATGGCTCTAGTAGTCAGCTGGGCTATAAGCAGTATGAATATATATTAGTGTTTTTGCTTGAACGCTGGAAGTCATTTTGATGTAGATTTGACGAAACAAGGTCAGCGCAGATTGTCAGTCAACTGGCTATTGTCAAACGTACATAGAAGACAGAGAAGATAAGGCAGCTTCAGGACAGTACCTAATTAGCTGTCAAGTTGTCAATATTTCTATTACTGTTATTATGATTATCATCATTGCTGTTACTATCATTGTTACATGTTTATTGCGTACACAGGTGGTGAAGATGCTGCAGAATCGTGTGTTGATCGTGGACAACGTCAAAAGACGTGCTTACTCCAAGGACGGTCTGGTCATCTTCGAGCAGGGACGACAACTGGTAGTGTAATATTGAGAAATGTTCTGTCCCCTGTTGTATGGCAAAGTCACACTTCTTTGCAGGCATAAATACGTATCTTAGCATCTGTCCTCTTACCTCTCCTGTCTCACATTAATCTCCAATCACGCTAACGGCGATCAGTTGGTGGCATTAGATTACTATGCGTCATCGCCGTTTGTCAACGTTGTTCATTTGAACAAGGCCATTTACCGTCAGCTTAGTCGCTGGTGTCGTGTACAAGTTCAGCCCCTTGGCCCAAGAGGCCGGCTCAATAAATAAATGAATAAACAAACAAACAAGCAAACAAACCTACAAAGAAACAAACTAATTAATCAATTAATTAATGATAAATAAATAAATGAATGAATAAGTAAATCTGTATAATACAAAACAGAGTTGTTGCCTTTAGTCATCTGGTGCAGGTCTGGTTCACCGTGACTTTGACTGTCAACTCAACGTCAAGGGAGAGAAGAAATTAACATGCGCTCAATTTCCAACCAGTTGGTGGCAACTGATGCCAGCAGCTTACCGGCGTTCGCATGAACGCATCCTTAACCATGCTTCCCCCTTCTCTTTCCGTCTCTTTCCATCCGTGTCTCTGTGTCAGTCTGTCTGTCTGTCTGTCTCTCTTTCCTCTCTCCCCTTCGTCCTCTCTCTCCCCCTCTCTCTTTGCCCTTTGTTTCTTTTTCTGTTTCTCACTCTTCCTCCCCATCTCTCTTTGTCTCTCTGATCTATATGTTCATCTCCGTCCTATTCACTCACTCTTTAAAAGAAATTCGCTATAAATCATTAAATTCACTATAAATCATTCTTGTATAGCGCTGTTCTTCAAACTCACTGCGCATTATACCTAATTGGATTTTCTAGTGGATACAGAGAACTCGAGCTATAGACAAGCTGACCACACTCCACTAAGTTGTTGCACAATGTCCATCTTTGGTGAGCGTGCATGCTGCGTGTTTTGATATTTCCATAAGCCAGCCACTGACATGACTTACAGGATCTTTGACGTGCATATTTTATATTTTGCTTATGTATACTCACGAATGGGGTCTAGGCACTTGTAGGTCTGCTCAGATATTGGTGTGGAAGATCAGAAAAATCTTAGTATTTGCTTTATGTTTAAACATTTTTAATTCATCGATCTATTCAGTTTCCGAAATAATACTTGAGGGACTGGTTAAAGAAATTTTGACACTTTTAAAAAAAAACTTTTTATGTCTGTATTGTTTTGTGTTGTAGATACTGCAGACGGACGGGGGACTGGAGATACTGTGGGACGGGGATGAGAATCTTGATATTGTACTTCCAACCATCAACAAGAACAGGCTGTGTGGTCTGTGCGGCAACTTTGACGGCGATCCTGACAATGACTGGATCATAGGACCAGCCTGTAACGGTTCTGGCACTGTGAGTGGATCAGACTTTGGATTGGGTTGGACCGGATTAGACTGAATTTCTTGGTGGTGGTTTTTTTTCCGGTCAAATTTGAATTTTCACGTGTGATTGCTTTCCCGAGTTATAGTATTGCGCACCATTTTATTTTCCCCCGTATGTTTGTATTTTTGTTTTCCCTGTGAAAGTGACAGAAATTGCTAGGGAATCTCATTTCTTGTTGTGGGACCTTTTGTGTGAACCATGTGCATGCTGCAAACAAAACCTCGGTTTATCAGTTCATCTAAAAGACTCGCGACCGTACTGGAGGTCGAGTATTTGGGCGAGAAAAATCACTGTGCGACTGTGGATCGGACCTGGGACGTCTCACTCCCTGATCGAGTACTTTGACCACCAGTGCACACCTTTCCACATGGACAGGCCTTTTTCATTAACAGTTTTTTAATTCATTTTATATCTGTATATACATGTATACACAAACATTAACAAACAACTGCAAACTCCATTATTTCAATCCATGAAAACAAGCGTAAGAGTTATACAACACACATTAGAGACAATCGTTCTACAGAATTTTTCCCTGATCACCCCCAGCAATATCAGAATGTACAATGACTATTACACGTTGACAACTTGCATTACAAAAATATGAAACCATGCGTTTTCAAACAGTTCTTTGTTGAACGTCTGTTGCTATGAAAAGATATAATCGATATCATTATCATCATTGTCAACGTCAAAACCACTCTAATCATCGACAACAGAAGCAGCAGTAGCATAACTGGGTGACCTGTTGGCAGGAGGGCTAACCACGAGTTTTCTCCTCAACCAGAGTATATCCTCATCCCCGTCTGATCTCATACCAAGATAGAAAGGTATCGTAATAACGGAATGGAAAATTGCCGTATTTTTTGTTTGTTTGAAAGTTTCTGCATAAAAATGTCACTCCTTTATTAATTCAAGAATTTGAATATTTGGAAAGGCCTTTCTTGTTTTTGATTGGTTTTGTTTTTGCTGCCCAATCTTTTATGCTGTTATGGTGATATAGTCCCCATACCACTCCTTTCGGCTTCTCAAGATGCCACACCAAGCCTACGTTCATTTAGTTGAGTTCTTGCTGTTGTGATGATCGAGGGCTGAGGAAAGAGGACTGTGTAATAGTGGTTTATATGCAAGCTTATGGTATGGGTTGTTTGGGGCCACTTCAGGTGTCATGGATATAAAATCATTCAGACAAACTTGATAATGACGATGGTGCTGTGCTTCATCCCGTCATTTACTTTGTGTACCGTTATTGTCAGCTGAGGACCTGGCCAGCTCTTGGGTTTATGTGCAGGCTAAGGCGTGCGCCGTGATCATTCTGGATTTCTCCATCATATGGCATCTGTGACGATAGTGCATATGGAATTCATTCCGAGAGCGGAGACGTCATCTTGAGAAATTGAAACCGAAATTGAAACTGAAACTGTCAGCCGTTGCAATCTGTATAAACAGACGGACAGAGAAAACTCGTGGTTAGCCCTCCTGCCAACAGGTCACCCAGTTATGCTACTGCTGCTTCTGTTGTCGATGATTAGAGTGGTTTTGACGTTGACAATGATGATAATGATATCGATTATATCTTTTCATAGCAACAGACGTTCAACAAAGAACTGTTTGAAAACGCATGGTTGGGACCTAGCACCATTCCCAACAGCAGTTTATGCTATTTTCAACATTTTATGCATCTCCCTTTCAGCAGTTCATCATAGAAATGATCTCTTCTCGATGATTTATACTTAACACTCATGGTAATGAAGATGACGCCGGTTAAAATAATGATGATGACTACGAGGACGATGGTGATTATGACAGTGCTATTTCAGCTGCTGCTGATAGTTATAGCATCAGACGGGCAGTGAGGAACTGTTCGGAAGCTCTTGGCTGTGATGGCCGAGCAAGCCTCCTAGATCTGTCATAGGTCATGCTGTTTTGATGATCATAATAATGATGGAAATATTTTATCAGTCGCTGTGCATGCATTGAAGATTTTTTGGGCAAGTCACTGGCTTTGGCCTAGCTCCTCTGCTCACAACATGACAATATATTTTTGTATCAACAGACGGTCAACGAACTGTTCAGACACTCTATGGCGTAGCAGCCCTAACAACAGTTCATGCATGACCCACTCTGAGACCTTTAGATACCCCACAGGCCTCATGCTGCCTTGATGATTTGTGCACAAGTTCTGTATATAGGACCCTCCATCACATCTCATGTGTGGCGCCTATGAAACCATTTGAGCACTGGAACGCCATCTTGAATAGAATGAGACTGACATTGATGATAACGAGGAGGTCGAGAAGGAAGGGGACGACAGTGTAAATGACACCAATGACGATGATTACAAAGCTATGATGGTGACGTTAATATTGACGGTGATGATATTTCATACCAACTGATGACTGATC
The DNA here is from genome assembly GCA_030674185.1 of Monoplex corrugatus. Lineage (NCBI taxonomy): Eukaryota > Metazoa > Mollusca > Gastropoda > Littorinimorpha > Ranellidae > Monoplex > Monoplex corrugatus. The sequence goes on from JAPXFY010000023.1 coordinate 46,916,744, forward strand.
AAGAACTGTTTGCAAACCCTTGACTATGACTTACCAGCACCTCTTCTGACTAAAGACGTTCTGTTTTGATGATAATGATGATAATGATGTCTTTCGTATCAAGAAAAGGCCAACAAAGAACTGGTTGGAAAACATGGTTGTGGATAACTAGTATGTTTTGTGCCAACGGTTCATGAATTGATGATGATAATGATGATGATAATGATGGTGATAATTTTTGTTCTAACAGACGATGAAGAACTGTTTGGCAACATGTGTTACAGACTAGCTTTCCTCTTGCTTGTAGTTTATGCTGTTTTAATGGTGAAAATTTATGTATTTTGTCGTTTTGGACCTTTCGTCACATCTACAGTGCATGTATGGAACTATTTGAGCAGTGTGATGCTGTCTTGAAATGTTGAAAGTGACGACATCTCTGGTCAACTTGGCCAAGTGGTTACCACAATGGAATGCTGACTGGAAGATTGTGGGTTTGGACCGTCATCGGTTCCAGAGTTGAGCGCGCAATGGGCGTGGTTCATCTGTGGTTTTGGGAACAAAGAGACTGAAATGTCGCATCACGTCTAATTTATGCAGAACAAAATCACAGGTGTTTATATATCACACACCTGGTTGACGCCAGGATATGGTATGATAGTAAGTGATAAGTACAGCCTTGTCACACAGTCTTAGTTCTAGACTGGACTGCATAGCTTCACACCATCATCCCCATTCTCTTCGACATAGCCGTGTGAAACATTGGACATAGCAGTGTGAAATATTGACCCAGATCCCGTGGCCTGTCACGCCCTGTTCTCATAGTAACCTTATGTTTGATGAATTTGGAGATGTGTTGAAGAGCCAGAATGGGCGGAGTGAGGTATTTTCACGGGAGTAGTGCAGAAGAGGACAGCTAAAATAAAAACTGAAAACAGCGTTGACAAACGATGACGACGATGATAATGACGACAGTAACTCTATTCCTATCGACAGACGGCCAACGAAGAGCTGTTTGGTTTCTCGTGGTTATGGCCCAGCAACCCTCCTGCCAACAGTTCTTGCCAGGCCAACTGTGAGGAATCCATTCCCCCCGGTCCATGTCTGATGAACCACGCCTCCATCCAACATCACTGTGACCGATTGTTCGATAAAGAGCTCTCCCCCTTTAAGGTGTGTATACATACATGCTTGCACACATGCATACACAGGAAGGAAGTTTACAGTCAGCTGTTGGCTACATGAACATATGCCCACAGAGAAGACATATAAATGCAAACATTTCTGAGAAAAAAAAGCGGTTAGGACCGCTCTTGCACACCACCACTAATGCAAACACATTTTTGAACTGGACCCTTTTGACTGCGGAGCACAGAAGTCAATAAAGCTTCATACTTCCTTAAACACTGCTGCTGTCAGAGAACGCTTCAAACGGTAGAGATGAGATGTTTCAAAAGACTTCTCGATATCTTTGACAATGACACATCACAAACAACGAGAGGCTGATAAAAATCGCCCAACGTGTGACCATGAAGACGTGCTCTAAGTAAAGAAGAGAAAAGTAACGTCACTACGTTACTGTTTGGTAATGTAATAAGCCAGGGGACAGTACAAAGGAAAAAGAAAAAGGGGGCAGAGAAAGAAAGCGTTGGTAAAATCACAAAGTAGACTGGTGACAAATTTTCTACAATCAGGTACTCACTTACAGCCGTCAAAGATATAGACAAGTAGTGCAGCGCTCATCAGTGCAGGGCTGGTTGGTTCCTTTTACAGAGATCTAATATCTGGAGTTCAATTCCAGTATGCAACATCAAAATCGGTCTGTTTACTGCCCATCTTAAATGTTCCTATCGTTCTGGTGATGTCAACTTAGCGTTTCATACGTCCCTTTCTCCCCTCATCATTTCAAGATTTTGCCAGCACGTAGGGATTTGAGCAGGCTCAGAAATTTTGTCAGATAATTGCTGGCAGATTCAGGAGGAGCGCATTATGGAATTGTCCGAGTGCGGTGAATACGTCTTGAACAAAGTCCAGACCCCGTACTCATCAAACCCTGGTGGATCATCAAGACTTACTGTCGGGATGTTTTCTCTAGTTTTTGTGCCAGCAGACAGTCAATGCCTACTGCATCATGCATCATACAAGTTTATGTTTCAAGCGAAGCCATTCTTTCTTTCCAAATCAGAAATTTAAGAGTATATATTTGTGTCCTGTTCTGCTTTAGTACACGAACAGCAGAATTTGCTTAATCCTTTGATTACTGCACCCTGTCCACCAGTGCCCTGCATTATCAACCATGCTAGCAAAGGAAAAGCTTAACCATTACGCTCCTTCACCCTTTCCACCAGCTTCCAGCAGGAAGTTGGTGGAGAGGGTGAGGGAGTCAACGGGTTAAGTTTTTGCAATTGGTGGGTAGATGCAGGAGTCAAAGGGTTAAACTACCAGTCAACGTACCCAGAGGTTGTACAACTGACTGTTGACTTGGAGGTTGTGGGTTCGAACTCACTCATTAAAAAAAAGTAATTGCGGAATTTTTCAGCCCAACCAGTCCCTACGCCGAGCTGAGCAAACTATGGGCTTGTTGGAAAAACTGGGATCACACAACTGTTAACTTCTTTATGGATATATATCACTGAGAGCATTGCTCACATTTTTTACCAGTACTGCTGGTGTCGGTAACTCTGTAGCTTGGTAGAGGCCAGGATATTACTATGAAGGTAACGAGGTAGAGTACAGCCCTGTCACGCAGTGTCAGTCTGAAACAGTACTCCACACTGTTCTCATGGTAACCTAATTTTCAGCGGCTTTGGGGGAGTGTTGGGGAGCTAAAAAGAGTGGATGTTGGTAGTTGCACAGGAGCGGTACAGAATGTAGGAGAGCGTGAAATAAATGTTTAAGTTGTTTTTAGGTGTCAAGACGTAGAGCCAGCCAATCAGCAAACTATTTGGGCTGGCAGGTCCCGTGAGGATGTCGAAAAGTTTACTGCAAGGAACGATTGAAGGAGATTGTGTAAGGACAGGTATCATAGTCAAGAGATTGGGACGTCAGACTTCCAGTCAGAAGATTTGAGTACAAACCTGCTGGTAGCGAGTTGATAATTATTAGAGATTTTTTCTGTGCCCCTGCATGTAGAGAGTTCTATCTTCCAGGTCAGTATGATATTGTGTGCAGACCTCGGTTGTGCCTGAAATCCCATCATGTGTATAGGCATACAAAACGTCAAGTGTGTATGTTTTTTTGAAGATCCTGTAGGCTTGTAAGTGTTCTTGAAAGTGTGCTTGAAAGACACAGCAGCATGCACACTCCCAGAATATGAATGTCTCAATGGCAGATAAAATATACTTGTTGGTGTGTGTGTGTGTGTGTGTGTGTGTGTGTGTCTGTGTGTGTGTGTTGTGTTGTGTGTGTGTGTGTGTGTGTGGTGTGTGTGTTGTGTGTGTGTGTGCGCGTGTGTGCGCCCCATGAATGCAATTTCTATACATAAATGTGTCGTATCTGTCATAAAGTTGTATGTGTTGGACAGGAGTGTCTGCAGGAGATCAGCAGCACCGTGCTGGGGGGAATGATAGCGTCGTGCGAGTTTGACATGTGTCACGTGATGATCAGTCCCCAGGTCATGATCTGTAGCCACGCGCAGGCGCTAGCCCAGAAGTGCCAGTTCAACTTGAAGGTGCCTGTCGGCAACTGGAGGCAGCCCAACTTCTGCAGTGAGTGTTCAGTATTTGTTGTTGTTGTTGTCACACTGGATTGACATGGAACTTCAACCCGTAGGGATGCCGGAGGTTCTTTCAGTGTAAATAGTATCCCCCACCTTCTGGAAATTCTGTGCTAGAAATTTCTTTTTTTCTGTCAGTCGCTTTCATCTGCATTGTTTCTTTGCTTTCTGTCTTTTCTTCCTGCCATTTTCTGCCTCGCTCGTCCGTTCACATGTATGTGTTCGATAAAGTCTTACGTACATTTTCTTAGGATTGATAATTAGGTACATGTATTGAGTGCAGTTTTGGCTCTAGGGAGGTGAGATATGCGGAAGCAATTTTGGGTAATTTATGCCTGTTTTTATGCATGTTTTGGTGTCCTTACGCATGCTTAAATTTGTATTCAGGTATGATTTTTAAATCTCCTGTGCGATAAACTGGACAGGGTGGTCAGTGCCGTCTATATGGCAGATTTACTGAAACAGTTTGTTTTTTCAGTCTTACAGATTGGAAAAAAATATGTCGGCAGTGTATTCATTGTTGCATGTTTTGATTTGTAACAGTGTATTCATTGTTCCATGCTTTGATTTGTAACAGTGTAGTCATTGTTCCATATTTTGATTTGTAACAGTGTAGTCATTGTTCCATGTTTTGATTTGTAACAGTGTATTCATTGTTCCATGCTTTGATTTGTAACAGTGTAGTCATTGTTCCATATTTTGATTTGTAACAGTGTAGTCATTGTTCCATGTTTGATTTTTAACAGTGTAGTCATTGTTCCATGTTTTGATTTGTAACATGTTCATTGTTCCATGTTTTGATTTGTAACAGTGTATCATTGTTCATGTTTTGATTTGTAACAGTGTAGTCATTGTTCCATGTTTGATTTGTAACAGTGTAGTCATTGTTCCATGTTTTGATTTGTAACAGTGTAGTCATTGTTCATGTTTGATTTGTAACAGTGTAGTCATTGTTCCATGTTTTGATTTGTAACAGTGTAGTCATTGTTCCATGTTTTTGATTTGTAACAGTGTAGTCATTGTTCCATGTTTTTGATTTGTTACAAACATGTGAGCTATATCTTTGCTGTGCGAAATTAAAATGTGACGGATAAAGACAGTGTAAGTTTATAGAATGATTCTTTGAACACAAATATAGAGGATGGCCTGACAAAAGTGACTGTTGCTGAACGTGACATTCTACATCTGCGCTGACACTCAAGCTTACATGTAAGTGTTAACCCTTTGACTCACGCACCATATCCACCAACTGCAAAAACTTAGCCCTATGATTCCCTCACCCTGTCCACCAGCTTCCTGCAGGAAGCTGGTGGAGAGGGTGAGGAAATCAAAGGGTCAAATTTCTGCTTTGCTAGAATGGTTGACAGTGCAGGATGCTGGTGGACAGGGTACAGGAGTCAAAGGGTTAATGTTCATATTCCCCATGAAACCGAAAATGGGAAATTCACGATAGGCGACCACTCTGACGGGGAATCCCCTGAATAGCTATCAGTAGCACAGTGAAATGTTTCAGGTATGGAGTGTGAGGGGAACAAGACGTACCTGACGTGCGGTCCAGAGCTCACAGATCCCACAGAGCCAGAGTCATGTCAGCAACTGAGAGCTCCTGATCAGGATTTCCAGACGTATTCCGGGTGTTTTGAGGGCTGCTTTTGTAATCCGGGTTTTCTGCAAGAGGGTTCACGCTGCGTTAAGAGTGAAGACTGTGGCTGCTTCTACAACGGCACTTATATTTTTGTGAGTGGTTTTCGGGGATATGTGTGTGTGTGTGTCTGTGTGTGCACACGACGGTAAATTGTAAAGAAATTTATTTCCAAATGTGGTTAGGATTTCTTAGCTGCTGATTCAGTAAGAATGATTATCTACATTGGCTTGGAATTAGAGAAACGAGAAAATGATGTAGAGGGTTAACTGCCGAGTAAAATAAAGACACAGACTTAACCCTTTGACTCCCGCGCCTTATCCACCAACTGCAAAAACTTAACCCTTTGACTCTCCCACCCTATCGGGAAGCTGGTGAATAGGGCGAGGGAGTCAAAGGATTAAGTTTTTGCTTCGCTAGCATGGCTGACAATACAGGATGCTAGTGGAGAGGGTGCGGGGGGAGTCAAAGGGTTAACATTGTCATCCATAAGAGATGACAGTCATGATAGATGATACAAAACATGGACAGATGACTGTCATGATAAATGATGTAAAATTCTTAATAACTGATTTTAATAGATGACATCCTTAACAAACGATGGTCTGAACAGAAGATGTTAAAAGCTGACATTTGCACAAGTCGTGATTGATGATCCTAATAGATGACGTTATTGATGAATCTTTGTGATGACGTTCTTAGCAGAATATCTTTAATAAATAGATGATGTCCTTGTTATGCGATGTTGATAGATGACGTCCTTCTCAGATGATCTTAATTAATAGATGATGTGCTTGATAGAAAATAAATGGATGACTTCCTTAATGGATGGTCTTAACAGATATCCTTAAGAGATGATCAAAACAGATGACGTGTTTGATAGATGATGTTCTCAGTAGATGTCCTTGATAGATGTGCTCAGTAGATGATTCCATGATAGATGATCTTAACAGATAACGCCTTTAATAGATGATATATAGGTGATGTCCCTAGTAGATGATGTCCTTCAAAGACGATTTCAATATATGACGTTCTTTATAGATGATCTCTGTAGATGACGTTCTAAATAGATGATTCTTGTAGATAATGCCCTGAATTTATTATCTCAGTAGATGACGTCCTTAATACATGATCGCAATAGACGCGATCTTAATTAATAGATGATCTCAAAAAATGACGTTCTCAGTAGACGACCTCTGTAAATGATGTGTTAAGTAGATGATCTCAATAATTGATGTCCTGGATAGATTATCTCAGTAGATGACGTCCTAAATAGATGATCTTTGTAGATAATGTTCTCAATAGATATCAGTAAATGATGCCCTTAATAGATGATCTCAATAGATGACATTTAAGTAGATGATCTATCCCGTGGGAATGCCTGGAATTCTTTCAACATAAATAGTATCCCCACACCTTCTGGAAATTCTGTGCTAGAAATTTTCTGTTTTCAGTCACTTTCTTTCCTATTATTTTCTGCCTTGCTAGTCCATTCACCTGTATCTGTTCGGAAAAAAAAGTCTTACGTATTTTCTCTCAGGATTGATAATTGGGTGCATGTATTAAGTGCATTTTGGCTCTAGGGAAATGAGATACGCGGAAGCAATTTCAGGTAATTTAGACCCGTTTTTATATACGTTTCAATGTCCCTAGTTATGTTTAAATTTGTATTCAGTTATGTTTTTTAAATGCCCAGTGTGATCAAACTGGACGGGGTGGTCAACGACATGGGCATTCCTTAGATTATGTGCGGGAATGTATTGATATCTGTACATAGTTTTCTTTTCTTTCCTTTTTCCTGTTGAAGTATTGTGTATGTTTTTAAACGGTTATAGCCCTGAAACGGCTCTTCCCAGTCGGCTGGGCTTTAAACAAAAATGATAATAACAGAAGTTAATGATCTCAATAGATGATGTCCTTAGTAGATGATCTCAATAGATGATGTCCTTAGTAGATGATGTCCTTAGTAGATGATGTCAGAAGTAGATGATCTCAATAGATGATGTCGTTATTAGATGATGTCAGAAGTAGATGATCTCAATAGATGATGTCGTTATTAGATGATGTCAGAAGTAGATGATCTCAATAGATGATGTCAGAATAGATGATCTCAATAGATGATGTCGTATTAGATATGTCAGAAGTAGATGATCTCAATAGATGATGTCGTTATTAGATGATGTCAGAAGTAGATGATCTCAATAGATGATGTCGTTATTAGATGATGTCAGAAGTAGATGATCGCAGTAGATGATGTAGATAGTAGATGATCTCAGTAGACGATGTCAATAGTAGACAATGTCAGTAGTAGATGATCTCAGTAGACGATGTCAATAGTAGATGATCTCAATGGACAATGTCAATAGTAGATGATCTCAGTAGACGATGTCAATAGTAGATTATCTCAGTAGACGATGTCAATAGTAGATGATCTCAGTAGACGATGTCAATAGTAGATGATCTCAGTAGACGATGTCGATAGTAATGATCTCAGTAGACGATTGTCAATAGTAGATGATCTCAGTAGACGATGTCAATAGTAGATGATATCCAGTAGATGATGTCGATAGTAGATGATCTCAGTAGACGATGTCAATAGTAGATGATATCAGTTGATGATGTCAATAGTAGATGATCTCAGTAGACGATGTCGATAGTAGATGATCTCAGTAGATGATGTCAATAGTAGATGATACTCAGTAGACGATGTCGATATAGTAGATGATCTCAGTAGACGGTGTCGATAGTAGATGTTCTCAGTAGACGATGTCAATAGTAGATGATCTAGAGACGATGTCGATAGTAGATGATCTCAGTAGACAGTGTCAATAGTAGATGTTCTCAGCAGATGATGTCGATAGTAGATGATCTCAGTAGACGATGTCAATAGTAGATGATCTCAGTAGACGATGTCGATATAGATGATCTCATTAGACAGTGTCGATAGTAGATGTTCTCAGTAGACGATGTCAATAGTAGATGATCTCAGTAGACGATGTCGATAGTAGATGATCTCAGTAGACAGTGTCAATAGTAGATGTTCTCAGTAGACGATGTCGATAGTAGATGATATCAGTAGACAGTCTCAATAGTAGATATCATTAGACAATGTCAATAGTAGATGATCTCAGTAGACAATGTCAATAGTAGATGATCTCAGTAGACGATGTCAATAGTAGATGATCTCAGTAGACGATGTCGATAGTAGATGATCTTAAGAAACGATGTCAGTAGTAGATGATCTCAGTAGACGATGTCAATAGTAGATGATCTCAGTAGACAGTGTCAGTAGTAGATGTTCTCAGCAGATGATGTCGATAGTAGATGAATCAGTAGACAATGTCAATAGTAGATGATCTCAGTAGACAATGTCAATAGTAGATGGTAATCAGTAAGACGAATGCCTATAGTAGATGATCTCAGTAGACGATGTCAGTAGTAGATGATCTCAGTGGACGATGTCAGTAGCAGATGATCTCAGTGGACGATGTCAATAGTAGATGATCTCAGTAGACGATGTCACTAGTAGATGATTCAGTAGATGATGTCAATAGTAGATGATCTCAGTAGACGATGTCAATAGTAGATGATCTCAGTAGACGATGTCGATAGTAGATGATCTCAGTAGACAATGTCAATAGTAGATGATCTCAGTAGACAATGTCAATAGTAGATGATCTCAGTAGACGATGTCAATAGTAGATGATCTCAGTAGACGATGTCAATAGTAGATGATCTCAGAAGACGATGTTGATAGTAGATGATCTCAGTAGACGATGTCAGTAGTAGATGATCTCAGTGGACGATGTCACTAGTAGATGATATCAGTAGACGATGTCAATAGTAGATGATCTCAGTAGACGATGTCAATAGTAGATGATATCAGTAGATGGATGTCAATAGTAGATGATCTCAGTAGACGATGTCAATAGTAGATGATCTCAATAGACATGTCAATAGTAGATGATCTCAGTAGACGATATCAATAGTAGATGATCTCAGTAGACGATGTCGAATAGTAGATGATCTCAGTAGACGATATCAATAGTAGATGATCTCAGTAGACGATGTCGATAGTAGATGATCTCAGAAGACGATGTTGATAGTAGATGTTCTCAGTAGACGAGTCATAGATGATCTCGTAGACATGTCATAGTAGATGATATCAGTAGACGATGTCAATAGTAGATGATAGCAGTAGACGATGTCAAAAGTAGATGATATCGGTTGATGATGTCAATAGTAGATCTCGGTAGACAATGTCAATAGTAGATGATAGCAGTAGACGATGTCAATAGTAGATGATCTCAGTAGACAGTCTCAAAAGTAGATGATCTCAGTAGACGATGTCAATAGTAGATGATCTCAGTAGACGATGTCCACAGTAGATGATCTCAATAGATGATGTCCTTAGTAGATGATCTCAGTAGATGATGTCCACAGTAGATGATCTCAATAGATGATGTCCTTAGTAGATGATCTCAATAGATGATGTCCTTAGTAGATGATCTCAGTAGATGATGTCCACAGTAGATAGTCTCAATAGAAAATGTTCGTAGTAGATGATCTCTGTGGATATTGTCCTAAGAAAATGATCTCAATAGATGACGCCTGTAGTAGATGATTTCAGTAGATGTCCTTGGTAGTTGATATGAATAGACGACGTTATTGTTGGGTGATCCCAATAGATTAGGTCATTGAAAGATGATTGTAATAGATGATTTGGGTTCCAAAAAAGCCTCACTGTTCTTAATCTATCAGCTGTCCTGAGAACATCCCTTCCCTTCTGTTTGATTTTATTTGTTCATCAATATTTCTATGTTTCTGTTTGTGCAAACACTTGTGTGTGTGTATACATATGTATGTATGTATATGTATAATATTATTAGTATATATATGGTGTAATATATTGATTATTTATTGAATAAATTACTAAAATATAATAATTAGTATATATATTATATATATATATATATATATATATATGACCTCCCACCACGAAATCAGTCTTAACTAGCATTTTGGGCATTTTGAGATATACATATCACTGGAAAGTGTACATTATGGTGATTATTTTGGTACTTGAATAAAGCTTGTACTAAAAGAAATGTAGAAGTTATGTATGTTTAAAATCATTAAGTTGTATGAGGGCCATTTTGAGAAAACGGCCGCTTTAGTTTTTGTATGGTCTCCTACACATTTTCTTTAAATTTCTTTATTTGGTGGATATGACCCAGTTTGTTTCTAATTTTCGCTGTCATTATCTGAAAGGTGCACCAATGAGCTTTCCATCAGTCTATTACAATGTGCGGATACTGTACAGGTTACAGTTCATAATTTGAGACAAAAATAGGTAGTTTGGTAGGAAATTGCGTTCTTTCTGCTGCGATCAGCGCATTAAAATACCGATTTAAATTGATTGATAATATTTTTTCAAGAAAACAATTTCTGTGGGGGGATAGATTATAGTCTACAGATATCAATTTTGAGAAAAAGTCAAACCACCCCAGATAGACCCTCAGTCACCTTTTCAGCTCCTAGTGCTGTTCGACTGACTGCGAGTTAAGACTGATTTCGTGGTGGGAGGTCACACACATCACACACACTCACATATATATATATATATATATATATATATATATATATATATATATATATATATATATATATATATATATATATATATTAATTATCATTACATGTATACATATATGTGCGTATACATACACGTGAACACACGCACACACATACATATACATCTATATGTTCTTTTCGTCGTTGCTGCACATGCGTATATGTGTGTCTGTGAGCGCGCGCGCGCACGCACACACACATTCACACACTCACACACACCACTCACACACACACACACACACACACACACACACACACACCTTGCACACACACACGCTTGCACACACACACACACACACACACACACAACACACACACACCCACACACACACACCGCACACACACACACACACACTCACACTCACACCTCGACTTGAAAGAATCTGTCTCGTCACACGCACACACACACGCACACACACACACACACCGCGCGCGCACACGCACACGCATGCAAGCACACACGCACACACGTGCGCTTATACACATTCTATAAGTGCGTCATCCATTGAGACTCTCGTCTAGTAATGAGGTGTGCTTGTCAAATATTTTTTTACGAATTAAGAATATCGTTTATGAAGACGGTTGGCTGTTAGAAACATCGTCCATTAAAACTATTGTCTATGTAAACTCGAACAATTTTCGCCATTTTAACTGTAACTGACCTTGACCTTGTGGGCAGTTGGGCGATATGTTGATAAGCGAGAACTGTTCACGCAGCGTGGAATGTAAGCAGGGAGGGGTTGTGGAGGAGAAGGATGTGATGTGTGGGTCTCACCAAACTTGTCGTCTGAAGGACAACTTCGTGGACTGTCATTGTGATGAGGGATACATTCTGGAGAGTGATGTTTGTACACGTAAGTGGCTTTCTTTTCTTGCGCTCTTCTTTTCAGCTTCAATGGCAAAAATGTCCCCCATATCAATCATTTTTGCCTCCTAACATACTACCAAAAGCACTGGTCATTCGGTAGCTCAGCATGAACCTTCATCAGCACAGTGTCCACAGGCGGGTGGCCATACAGTGGCTTGACATTACTGGCTCTTGCCAACAGAAGTTTGACTAAATGTAGGTAAGTCCAGCCAATTTTGTCATTTGAAAATATAGTCAATAGTTTCATTTTTTTGTAAAAGTTAACAGTGAAATAAATATCAAGGCAAAACATCTCAATCATAGCTCTGATGATTTTTGAGATATTTCTGTTTGAAATATTGTAAAAATAGGCGTTTTTCGCAGTTTAGGCAACTGGCCATATTTGGAGCCACGTATCTTCAGAGTGTACATTTGGTACGTGCAGAAATGGATACAGTCATTGTGTTCCATACATACATTAAGTGTAATTCTTTTAGAACTCTAGTATTATTTTCTTCTGTGCTACCTGTCTTCAAAAATGGCAAAAATACCAATTTGTCAAGTTGTCATTCTGTGGCAAACACACGTCAGTGCTACTTAATGGTTCATAATTCAGGTACTGGCCATGCTACATCTAAAATGAAGATATCGAGCTTAACACTGAATATGAAATCAAATCTAAAGCTGAATAAAAGAAAACTTTGTGTACATAACTGGATTAAATTAGAAAATATCCGGCGTTTCTGACACATTTTCTCATTGTTTGGAGTTAAAAAAAAATTAAAATTCTTCAATACCTCTTCAAGATAATTGTTTCCAAATTAAATGCATTTCCAGAAGTAATAAAACAGTCCTAATTGTCCTGTAATCTTTACACATGTTTTACAATTCACCCCATTCCCTCTTCCACCCATACTTGCTCAGGGAATTCACCATCACAAAAAAACGACTGTTCTATCGTGCCATGACTGTGCTGTCAACAGTACTTTCTAACATACTTCTTACATTTCTTGTTCAGGGTTGGCCTGTAAGCACTGTCAGTATTCCAGACTTTGTTCCTTGGAATAATGCTAATGTCTGAATAAAACATTATATATATTTTTAACCATGCGGATGGGATGTGTCTCAGGCCATCTGTATACGTTTTCGTTTTTCCTTTTGGTCCATGAAGGAAATGCAGGCATAGTCTGGACTGACATTTCAAGGACTTGACCAATGCAACAATAATCATCATAATAGACGGCCACTGATTGTTCCTGGGCTGTGAAGGTGAAACAAAATTTAGAATATGATTCATTCGAAGAAGATTGATCAGAATTCCCCTTTTAATTTTTTGTTTCTAGAACTCTAATGTATATGTCTGTTTGTGACAACTCCTCTTGAAGTTCATCAGCGTGGCGTCTGTAATGTCAGTTGCAGAGCGAAGTGACTGTGTAGATCGCAAAACAGTGTTAACATGATATCAAGACAGAGTTTATGATGTATATATATATATATGATGATGTAGATCGCCAACAGTGTTAACATGATATCAAGACAAGTTATGATGTGTGTATATATATGATGATGTAGATCGCCATACAGTGTTAACATGATATCAAGACAGAGTTTATGATGTATATATATATATATGATGATGTAGATCGCCAAACAGTGTTAACATGATATCAAGACAGAGTTTATGATGTATATATATATATATATGATGATGTAGATCGCAAAACAGTGTTAACATGATATCAAGACAGAGTTTATGATGTATATATATATATATGATGATGTAGATCGCCAAACAGTGTTAACATGATATCAAGACAGAGTTTATGATGTATATATATATATATATGATGATGTAGATCGCCATGCAGTGTTAACATGATATCAAGACAGAGTTTATGATGTATAATATATATATGATGATGTAGATCGCAAAACAGTGTTAACATGATATCAAGACAGAGTTTATGATGTATATATATATATATGATGATGTAGATCGCCAAACAGTGTTAACATGATATCAAGACAGAGTTATGATGTATATATATTATATGATGATGTAATCGCCATGCAGTGTTAACATGATATCAAGACAGAGTTTATGATGTGTGTATATATATGATGATGTAGATCGCCAAACAGTGTTAACATGATATCAAGGCACAGTTTATGATGTGTGTGTGTGTGTTTGTGTACACAGCCGACCCGTGTTACAACGTCAGCTGTCCGCTGTTCTCCGCGTGTGACAAGGGAGAGTGCCAGTGTGAGCGTGGCTTTATTGGCGACTGTGAGGCCTGTCATGGTAGGTTGACTGCACCTGGTAGGTTAACCCTTTGTCTCCCGCACCCTGTCCGCCACCCGCTAAAACTTAACCCTTTGACTCCCTCACCCTATGCAGGAAGCTGGTGGATAGGGTGAGGGAGTCAAAGGATTACGTTTTTTGCTTTGCAACCATTGTTGACAATGCAGGATGCTGGTGAACAGGGTGCCGGAGTCAGAGGGTTAATTAGGCATGGAAATTTAAGTAGGGCGTTTTAACCCTTTGACTCCCGCGTCCTGTCTACCAGTATTCTGTATTGTCAACCATGATAGCAAAACAAAAACTTAGCCTTTTGATTTCCTGCAGGAAGCTGGTGGATAAGGTGAGGGAATCAAAGGGTTAAGTTTTTGCGTTTGGTGGATCGGGATGCGGGAGTCCAAGGGTTAATCAATTGGTTATGATGGGTTATTTGGTCAACTGTACCAGGGTGTTATGGATGGCTCTACTGGCGATTGTGAATCGGGTCATTGTAGGTTAACTGTCAGGTAGATTAGTCCTGTTGATTTAATTAATTTGTCCTGGTGGATTAATAAATTATGGTACGATAAGTTGATAACTTTAGATTTAGTTAGTCACATCAGCTTCCTTGTGGTATGTTAAACAGTCGTAACTCAAGATCGTGTGTGTATTTGTATGTCTATCTACATGTAATACACATACACACACAAATATATAAATAAATATATATATATATATATATATATATATATGTATTATGTATGTATGTGTGTGCATATATATATGTATATGTATGTATGTATGTGTGTGTGTATGTATATATACACACATATATATATATGTGTGCGTGTGTGTGTGTGTGTGTGTGTGTGTGTGTGTGTGTGTGTGTGTGTGTGTGAGTGTGTGTGTAAACAAGGAGAAAAAGAGAAAGACGACAGTAATACTTATTTTCTAACGGTAGTTGTCATTAGCCTAAAGCCCCTTTTCAGACTTGCCTTTGCTTACTTACTTACTGGGTGTTTTCGTGTTTCCATGAGCCAGCCACTGACATGACTTACAGGATTTTGAACATGCGTATTTCATTTTGTGTATGTGTATACATAAAAAAGGGCTTTGGGCACTGCAGGTTTTTACATATGTTGACCTGGGAGAAATTGGAAAACTGCTCCACCTTTTACAGGCCAGGCAGAGGTGTCCAGGCGGTTTGAACCTAGATCCTTCCAGCTGGAAGTCCGATGTTTCCCCACTTGACTTCAACACCTATCAAAAAAGAAGAAGAAGAAGAAAGAAGGAGAAGAAAGAAGAAGAAAATGAAGAAGAAGAAGAAGAAGATGATGAAGATGAAGAATTAGAAGAAGAAGAAGAAGGAAGAAGAAGAAGAAGAGAGAGAGACAGGGATGTCGAAAACAACTCCCTAAAACCTGAAATAAGCTATACCAGGCCTTAATGTCATTAGATCTGTCGTGTCATTTCTGTTCTTGTTTTTAAAATCTATGTAAAGTCACCCTCTTCTGAGAGCCTTCTTCACTTAATTACTCAAACAAAGGAAAAAGTAGACGTATGCCTGCTCTGTAAATTTGAAATATGTCGCCAGGGGCTGTGTAGTGTTTGATGGTGGTCGTGAGTGTATGTGTATGTGTGTGAATATGACACAATACGTATGTCAGCATTTCCGTGCACTATTTGTTTATATCAACACTGTACAGTGTCTTGAGCTGCACTCGAGTGCTGCTGGATGGCTGTCCTATATTATGATGAGTTGTTGTTGTTATTATTCCAGACATAGACGAGTGTGCCTCAGGAGAGCACGACTGCAAGGGGGAAGGGGTGATTTGTGTCAACATCAACGGCTCCTTCGTCTGCAAGTGTGACACTGGATATGTCCAAACAGAACAAGGATGCGAAGGTGAGATGGCAAGAAACTCTGGGGAGAGCCAGACAGCAGAAGGCCCTTAGAGCAGAAGCCTCATCAAGCAAGGGTTTTGACCTTAAACTCTTTACACTCAAAGGGGGCATTTTCGCCATTTTTGTCATTTTCCTCTGAACCTGCGGTTGTCATTTGTCAGTTACTTGGTCAGTTGAATACGCGTTCTTGTTCCGTTAACATGTATTTTGAATTTTCGTTTGCTTGAGCGCTTGTAGTCACTTCCATTCAGTTTTCAAAATGGCGCCACACAAAGGGTATATTAGCCTGCTAGAAAAGCCTGAATGGATGAACGGCTTTGAGAAAACTTGGAATGTTTGCTTAACAAAACCCTAATGAGCCCACACATATCAACCTGAAATAATATCAAGTTATTTTTAAGTCAAAATAAACGGTCTTTCGCTTTAAGCAAGTTAGTTGGCTTGTGAGTTGGTTGTTTGTTAGTTTGTTTGTTTGTTTGTTTTGATCATGTAGTTATTGGAAAATCGAGGCAAAGAGAAAACAAGGAAGACCAGCAAAATCCTTCATGGACAACATCTCTGACGCCTGCAAACTGGGGCTGTATAACATCATACACAGGAGTAGAGACTGTGTCGCCTGGCGATCCTTCGTGATAAAGAGTGGAGCTCCCACCGTCGTCCACGGCGATGGAGATGGATGACGATGAGTTATAGCTAGTCAGTCCGATCATACAGGGTTTTTTTTTTCAGTCATTCGTTAACGGATATTCAACAGCACCTCCACCCCATCCCTAGCGGGTATGCTAGAGACTCGTTCAGTATAAAAAGCGCATCAAACTAGAAAGTCTGTTCTAGAAATTTCCTCTTTCCCGTTGTTCTCTTTGTTTCTGCATTGCTCCTTTGCTTTAAGCTTTCCGTCATGTCTTCCTTTCTCATTTTTCGTCTTGCTAGTCGTTCATCTGTGTATTTTCTATAGAGCCTTACATACTTTCAGTCTTTTAAGATTGATAATTGGGCACACATATTAATTGCATGTTTAACTCAAAGGAAATATGAAGTGCTTAGCGGCGATTGTAGATATCATAGGCCTGTTTTTATGTCATTTTGTGTGTAACGTTCGATGTGTACATATGTATTCAAGTTTGGCTTGATGTTAGATGTGTACATATGTATTCAAGTTTGGCTTGATGTTGATGTGTACATATGTATCAAGTTTGCTCGATTAGATGTGTACATATGTAGTCAATTGCTTGATCCCCTGTGATAATTCGCATCGGTCAAATCGACTATACTTTCTTGTCATGTCAATGTTTTATGCATGCGAACAGACCATAACAGCAGACATTGAAAGAAGGATACAGGCAATGGAGATGAGATGCTTCCGCAAACTCCTTGGTATCTCGTACAAAGATCATATAACCAATAAGGAAGTGAAAACCCGAATCGAAAACGCCATCGGGCCGTATGAAGACCTCCTGACTTCAGTGAAAAGACGCAAACTGAGGTGGTACGGGCACGTCACACGATCATCTGGACTGGACAAGACCGTCTTGCAGGGAACAGTACAGGGAGGAGACGAAGAGGCAGACAGAGAAAAAGATGGGAAGACAATATCAGAGAGTGGACTGGCCTTGAATGGAACATCATTCTGCGGAAAGCTGAGGACCGTGAGGAGTGGAGGAAGTTGGTTGCAAAATCTTCAGTGGTGCCCCAACGGTTAACCAGACTACGGGACTGATGATGATGATGATGATGGTGATAAATTGGTTGGAATGGCCAACGCCAGGGAGGTATCCTTAGATTATTTACGTGAATGCAGTGATACGTGTACTTAAACTTTCTTTCCCAGGGAGATTAATGTGTTTAAATGTGTGTTTTGTTTGAGGTGACTATAGCCCTGATATGGCTCTGAGCACTAGGCCAGGCATTAAAATTTACAGTAATGATAAAAAGGTCAATACTGTCACAGCATTTGTCACAGTACGCTATATACAACAGTGACGACGATACTTATTGTTCTTGTTGTTTAAAACGCAGTCGACTGTGTAGAGCCATATCAGGGCTGTAACAAGTTCAAAACATACGCAATACTTCAACAGGGAAAAAAGGAAAAGAAAAATAAGTACATATATCAATGCATTCGTGTACATAATCTAAGGAGATGCCCCTGGCATTGACCATTCCGTCCAATTTATCGCACAGGGGATTTAAAAAACATATCTGAATACAAATTTAAACACTAAAACATATACAAAAACAGGCCTAAATTACGTAAAATTGCTTCTGCTTATCTCATATCCCTAGAGCCAAAAATGCACTGAACACTTGTACCCAA
Organism: Monoplex corrugatus; assembly: GCA_030674185.1. Lineage (NCBI taxonomy): Eukaryota > Metazoa > Mollusca > Gastropoda > Littorinimorpha > Ranellidae > Monoplex > Monoplex corrugatus. The sequence continues at coordinate 46,935,055 of JAPXFY010000023.1, forward strand.
CTATCAATCCTAAGAGAAAGTACGTAAAGCTTAATCGAGCACATACAGGTGAATGGACCAGCAAGGCAGAAAATGATAGGAAGAAATGACGGAAAGCAAAGGAGGAAGAAAGAAACAAAGAGAGTGACAGAAAGGAGGAAATTTCTCGTACAGAATTTCCAGAAGGTGGGGATACTATTTATACTGAAAGAGCCCCGGCTTCCCCCCGGGGGGAGGGGACAACGACGAACGAACTGAATAATGATGCATGATAAGAGAGATTGATTGATATAACGTTATGCAATACTGATAATGATGATGATAGATTGATTGATATAACGTTATGCAATACTGATAATGATGATGATAGATTGATTGATATAACGTTATGCAATACTGATAATGATGATGATAGATTGATTGATATAACGTTATGCAATACTGATAATGATGATGATAGATTGATTGATATAACGTTATGCTTCCTGGACAAACAGATGTGGACGAATGTGCTCGAGGAAACGACCAGTGCCCCCCTCACTCTCAGTGCTTCAACAAGCCCGGAATGTACGCCTGTATGTGCTGTGTAGGTTATTCCATGACATCGCATGGACAGTGCGTCTGTAAGTATGCTTGTCTTTGTGCATGGCCGGCTGGCTATGTGTCTGTCGTTGTGCTTGTGTAAGTTGTGTTTGGGTTACTCCATCACGCCACCAGGACATGGCGTCTGTCAGTGTATTCGTGTGCGTGTGTGTGTGCGTGCGTGTGTGTGTGTGTGTGTGTGGTGTGAGTGTATGTGTCAGTCTGTTTGTCAAGGTGTCATGTATGTCACGGGTGTTATAACATTCATGGACCCAGAAATCATGATTGTATACTTGTATTGTAAGGTCCAGAGCAAGAATGCAACAAGGACGTCCCGCCACCAAGAAACTGCATGAAATTTGAAGTACTTTTGTTATTGTTATTTTTGCTGCGATGGTTAGTCAGTTAGTTCTTTTTTTTTCAACATTTGTTTAAGTTTCGTATATTTTTCTTTTTCTTTTTTTTTTGTCATTGTCTAAAATCACTTTGTGTGAACAGCCCTAAAATAGATGTTGACTGAGTAAACAATGTGTGTGAAGGTATCCATATGCCTCTGTATGGCCAACTGGCTCTGGCGACAAAGCTATGGGCTCTGTGTCTTATGTATCGAATGCAACCTAAAAATGGCCCATCTTAATGATCCAGTCATTCTGGTGGCTTCAGATGTGTCGTGGGTCCTCTTCTCAACCGCCCCTCCCCTTTTCAAGACCTTGCCAACCTATTGTTCTTTGGCGAAGTTTTCCAAAAAGCAACGGTGTCATCTGCATAACGAAGGTTGTCATTTTTCCTCCAACCTTTATCCCAGGGCATTCTTCAAGGTTTCTCGTGATTGTTTTGCTGTAAAGTGAAAACAAATCTGGTGACAGAACACATCTCTGTATAATCCCCTTTTGATTTTGAAAAGAGCTTCATCATGAATCGTTATTCAGGGCAATTGATCTTTCTATGAGAGTTCTTAGGACGTATAATTATGGCATTAATAGTTCCTTTTCAGTCAGCAAATCTACATTCTTCTTCTGTCATTTCTCTTTTGATTCTGTTCCTTGTCCTCATGAGGACAGAGAGACAGTGCTATGTAGCTTACACACGGGTCACACATTCTACACTCATTCGTATTTTTTTTAAAATAAAGAAGCATCATTTCGTATACCATGTGACGAGCCGTTGAGCATCAGATACTTTCTCGATTGCTGGGACTTGTACGATGTGAGACATAAGCACTAGATGGCGGACTCCTTAAAGAACCTCTTCCGAGACGTCCTTCCTGATGCAGTTTTTCCCATTTTTACAAGAGATCAGTAGATTTCACCTGATATGATTGCACGTTTGAGCATGATTTTCTGTAATTGCATTTTAGACTTTCAAGGATAATGGTGAGAACTGCTGTCTTTTATCTTAACCTGGTTGTCGTTTTTGACGTGGTGTTAGCCCTGATATGGCTCCAGTAGTCGGCTGGGCTATAAGCAGTATGAACTTGAACATGTTGTAATTAATAGTAAGAATAATCATAATGACTATGTATGGCACTTAATCTTAAAAAAGCCCTAAGCGCTTACCATGACGAAAAGATGTAGAAAGAAAACGAACATGCAAAAGCTGAACAGCACCAACACCATACATAACCAGCTAATGCAATCATTATGTAACAAACACGCACACGTATACGCGTGCGCGCGTGCACACACACGTACACACGCACACACACACACACACACGGACACACACACAAAGACACACGCGCACGTACACACACACACACACACACACACCACACACACACACACACACACACACACACACACAAAGCAGGACAACAGGAGAGGGATAATAACGGGGATATGTGTGTGTGTGTTACTGTTGTATGTCTGTCCGTCACTGTCTCAGTGTGCCACAACCTGAGACTTGTGTATACTGCATCTGTAAATCTACACATTTTGCCAAATCGTTCATCCGGCTACACAAAAACTCTGAGCCATTCAGCCCAGAGAACAGAGTAAGACAGGGAGACACAAGCTCCCCTAAATTGTTTACAGCTTGCCTCGAAATGGTCTTCCGCGATCTTGACTGATCTGAAAAAGGCATTAAATAGACGGACAATATTTCAGTCACCTCAGGTTTGCTGACGGCATTATCATCTTTGCGGAGAGTCTCAAGCAATTGCAAAATATGCTGACTGAACTAAATAAATACAACAAAAAAGTAGGACTACCAGCGAACTTGAAGAAAACTGTGGTCAACAACTACATCAAAGATCTAGACGGAGAAGTAAAGATCGAAAATTAAGAGCTAGAAATGGTCGACCCCTACATCTACTTAGGTCAACGCATTTCAGCAGAATCCTCTTCCAAAGAGGAAGAAATCAAAGTAGGATAACCCTTGGGTGGCAAGCGTTTGAAAGAGCAAGTTCGGTTTTCAAGAATGACAAAATTCCAACTGTCCTGAAACGAAAAGTCTACAATCAATGCATTCTGCCGACAGTCACCTACGGTGCAGAAATGTGGAATCTAAAGAGAAAAAGAACCATGCAGCGAGCACATGAAAGAATCATGCTTGGTATCACATGGACAGATTGCAAAACGGCTCAGTGGATCAGAGAAAGAACAAACGTGCGAGACATCCTGGAAACCATCAACAAGCTGAAATGGAACTGGGCAGGACATCTCATCCAGAGAATGAACAATCGTTGGACAAAAACAACAACATTCTGTATACTAAAAGACGGCACTCGCAATAGAGGAAGACATAAAACTAAATGGAGAGACGACCTAGATGGATTTGACAAGAACTGGAGAGGAAAAGCGCTGGAACGTAGTGAATGGAAGCAACTGGGGAAGGCCTACGTCCAACAACGGACTTTCGATGGCTGAAAGATAGATAGATAGATAGGTACTGCATCAGTCTGTCTGTATTATCTGGTATTCATGATACCAAGAGGAATCTGTGTGTGTGTGCGTGCATGTGTGTGTATGTGTATTAATGTGTGTGTGTGTGTGTTTGTGTGTGTGTGTGTGTGTGTGTGTATGATTGTGTGTATATGAGTGTGTGTGCATGAATGCGTGCGTGTGAAGGTGTGTGTGTGTGCGAGCGTGCGTGCCTCTGTGTGTTGTGTGTGTGTGTGTGTGTGTGTGTGTGTGTGTGTGTGTGTGTGTGTGTGTGTGTGTGTGTGTGTGTGTGTGTCACTCTGCTTTTGTTTGTCTTGCTGAAGAAGAGACCATAATTAGTGGCTGGTGTGACTGTTTCAGTGAAGGACGTACAGGACGCTCAGTTTGTCAACGCCAGTGACCCTGATATGACCTGCTGTGATTGTAACACCCCTGATTGTGACAAACCTGGTCGTGTAAGTTAGCCCTGTGTGTGTGTGTGTGTGTGTGTGTGTGTGTGTGTGTGTGTGTGTGTGTGTGTGTGTGTGTGTGTGTGTGTGCGTGTGTGTGTGTTGCTACGAGTATGTCTACTTATGTGAATGCCAGGTACCATGGGGTGGTGACCTCTTGTGATTCAATTATCAGAATATTAATCATAATGAAGATTTGCATGGCGCAATGTGCCGGGAAACAAGCTGTCAAACGTGCTCTTTACAAAAATTCTAATGCAATAAAGACATTTTATAAGTCAGTAGTACATGGAATCATATAACAATAACATGATATAGAACACAAAAAAGAAAACAACAGTGTAGATTGGTCAGAAAAGTTGTGCATTTAGGCATTCAAAACACGCTTCCACACGAACGCGTTCATGCACGTACACACATACAGGCAGGTAGTATGTATGCATGCACAAACCCAAGCAGACAAACGCACATACACTGATGCAAGGCGAGCACACAGATCGATCAGACATACTTAACACATTTTCACACAGGAACCAGAAAAAATAAACACGTAAATATAATCAGAACGCGTATTTAATACAACCAGACAAGACAGACACAAATTGTGGGCCAACTGGCCTTTGTCAAGCTTAAACGTAAGATTCCAAACGAATAAACACCAAATAAAAACGTTAGGAGAAAAAAACTAAAATTTCCCAGCTGCTTCGTCCAGTCGAGTTTTAGTCCTTTTCTCCCTCTATAATTAGGAGAAAAATACACAGACTTCCCTGCTGCTTCGTCCAGAAAATTTTTAGACCTTTTGTCCCAGTGGAATAAAGAGAAAAAGACAGAAACTTCCCTGCTGCTTCGTCCAGTGTCTTTTCAGGTTCCTGTTTGCTTGAACGCGGGCAATCGCACTTGTTTGGGATTTCATACTAACACACAATCAATCATACAGATATGCTGTAGAGATTAGGGTGAAGAGGTGACGGGAGTGAAACGGGTAAGACAGCTTGGTTTTAAGATGTCACACATTTCTTATTCACACATGGTGTACACTATTATTAGAGTAGGCAAACTGGGACGTGTTATTGTGCATGTTATTTCATGTAGGCAAAATGGGACGTGTTACTGTGCCTGTTATTAGAAGTAGGCAAAAGGGACGTGTTTCTGTCCATGTTATTAGAAGTAGGCAGATTGGGCCATGGTACTGTGCCAGTTATTATAAATAGGCAAAATGGGACATGTTACTTGCCAGTTATAAGGAGGCAAAATGGGACATGTTACTGTGCCTGTTATTAGAAGTAGGCAAACTAGGACGTGTTACTGTGCCTGTTATTAGAAGTAGACAAATTGAAACGTGTTATTGTGCCGGTTATTACTGCTAGGCAGATTGGGCCATGTTAAAAAGCATATTGTTACAAATAGGCAAATCATTAGAAATAAGTAAACTGAGACAAGTTGAAGTGCTTGTTCTGAAATGTAGGCAAAATCCGACGTGTTGCTGTGCATATAATTAAAAACAATCAAACTGTGACCAGACATTGTGCCTGTTACAGGTATGTGGGACTGACGGGTTCACCTATCCCAATGTACGGGCCCTGATTGTACAGACGTGTCAACATGAAATGAGAGTCCATCCTATGTATAAGGGCATATGCCAAAGTGAGTATGGGTTTTCTCTCATGTTTTAAAAACAGAGGAGATAAAAGAGAGTTTTTATGCCTTGTTTGAATGTAACATGTCGAATTATATTTGTCATCATCACCACCACGTGCCCTGCCGCGTAGATCCATACGTATCTATTCCTTGTTGCCGCAAGCACATCTTCCACCCTCTCTGTCTTCAGCCACCCTGCAGGTCCGTCCAATATTTTCTCCCTGGGTCTACCTGGTGCTCTCTTTGCTTCCAGCTTTCCTGTTGTGACCAGGTGCTCTAATTCCCCTTTCCTCATAAAATGGCCCATAAAGGTTGCCTGTCTTTTCCAAATCTTCCTTATGAATGATCTTCTTGTGTCTGCCTCCATGAAGACTGTCTCGTTTGTTTTCTTAGCTGTCCATGGAACTCTCAACATTCAAATTAGAAACCACATCTCGGCTGCCTCAATCTTGTTTGGGCTTTGCGTGTTGACTGTCCACGCCTCACAGTCGTATAACATTATCGGTTCTATATAACATTCAAGAACTCTCTTCCTGATGTTAATTACATATATACATGTATATTAGATACAATTTTTCCAGGCAGAATTCAGTCTGAATCACAGGGACTGAGAGTGGTGAAGCCAAATCTGAACCACTCGCCATGAAAAGAGAATGAGTGCATGCAATTGGTAGAACTGGCAACATAAGACACGTGCATATTTGCGGTCAATTCACCTTTGCGAAATATTAATTAAAGAGAGCAAAACAGAAGTCCTTTTTCAGTTCCTGTTATTTCAAGACAGTGTCTTCGTGCTCAAAATAGATTCCTTATGCACTTCCACAAGCCTGCGCATAAACCCTAAAAACAGCCGTTTTTGAGGTGTAATTGTTACTTATCTCGAGATGCAACTGTGAGTTTTTATCTGAAGATGTAACTGTTAGTCTTTATCTGGAGATGTAACTGTTAGTCTTTATCTGGAGATGTAACTGTTAGTCTTTATCTAGAGATGTAACTGTTAGTCTTTATCTGGAGATGTAACTGTTAGTCTTTATCTGGAGATGTAACTGTTAGTCTTTATCTGGAGATGTAACTGTTAGTCTTTATCTGGAGATGTAACTGTTAGTCTTTATCTAGAGATGTAACTGTTAGTCTTTATCTGGAGATGTAACTGTTAGTCTTTATCTGGAGATGTAACTGTTAGTCTTTATCTGGAGATGTAACTGTTAGTCTTTATCTAGAGATGTAACTGTTAGTCTTTATCTGGAGATGTAACTGTGAGTCTTTATCTAGAGATGTTACTGTTAGTCTTTATCTAGAGATGTTACTGTGAGTCTTTATCTAGAGATGTTACTGTTAGTCTTTATCTAGAGATGTTACTGTTACTCTTTATCTAGAGATGTAACTGTTAGTCTTTATCTAGAGATGTTACTGTTAGTCTTTATCTAGAGATGTTACTGTTAGTCTTTATCTGGAGATGTAACTGTTAGTCTTTATCTGGAGATGTAACTGTTAGTCTTTATCTGGAGATGTAACTGTTAGTCTTTATCTAGAGATGTAACTGTTAGTCTTTATCTAGCGATGTAACTGTTAGTCTTTATCTGGAGATGTAACTGTTAGTCTTTATCTAGAGATGTAACTGTTAGTCTTTATCTAGAGATGTAACTGTTAGTCTTTATCTAGAGATGTAACTGTTAGTCTTTATCTAGAGATGTAACTGTTAGTCTTTATCTAGAGATGTAACTGTTAGTCTTTATCTGGAGATGTAACTGTTAGTCTTTATCTGGAGCACGGCGTTGCACGGCCCACTGTTTAGTTGAACTCACTCACTGAGCCACCGCGAAAGACAAAACAGCTGCTCAGTGCCAAGGGAACCATACAAAGCGAGGGTTTGCCCTGTCAGTGCCAGCATTAAGCTGCAAGCCACTGGCCGCGGTAAATTGTAGTGTCTGTGGTTCTACATCATTTATGTCTGACTCATCACAGCTATAAGATTTTCGATAAAACCAACAGAAAGTACTCTGTCTGAAGTTTACAACGAGTACAAACACACCAGAGAAAGGAGAAAGTAATCTGCACTTAAGAGGTGTTTACATTCATGCCATGCTACAGACTTTTCAACAAGTTCATGCTCTGACAACGAATAAAGCTTCAACTTTCATACATGCTGTGTGATGCGTGGAACAATTCTGACCATTCATACTTAGCATTCTTAAAAGTTCAGTCTGGCCACTACTGGTATCACTCACCACAGTCCGGGTCCGCGCAACATGTGCGCCACAGGCGGCGGGTAATTAGAGTCACTCTTCACTTGTCAGGAAATGCTTCCCTTAGGCAGCGGTGTTTGTACTCCAGTATACGTACACACATGCGCGCGAGCGCGCACACACATATTTCTTTATACACTGCACTGTCAGTTATGTTGCTGGCTTGTGTTTTATAGGTGTATGAAAATAATCAACAATGCAATGAAATTGGTGTGTTATAACAAGTATACGTCTCCTTACATTTAGTTATCTATATTTTTGTGTCCAGATTAAATTGCTCTTTTCTATGGCAGACTTGATATTGTTTAGTGTTATCTCAGATGGAGAGGATGCTTGTTTCACAGCACGCAATCTTTTGTAGCAGTTTGAACAAAACGTAGCTGAGTGAAGAATGCCGTCTGTTTCACTGGAAACAATTATCCCGAAAAATGTTATGAAATCTGGGGCATAGTTTTTGCAAAATTTTGCAGGTTTTGTCTCGCGATCATTCTTTGATCTCTCACCACAGATTCTGCATAGTGCGTTCAGTCTCTCAAAGTGAGTTCTTTCAGAATGTTTCTCAGCATCCATAATGTGCAACGTTTTTTTTTCACAGGCACAAAGTGGTGTATAGCCTACATCACACAGTAAAACACCAACCAGCCTAAGCCTTGTATGTTTTTTTCTCTACACAATAAGAAGCAAACACAACTAAACTAAACACACACAAAATGGGGCCAGAAAACAAAACGATGATGGAAATAAGTTAAAGAACAATCACAGAAAGCAGATGAAAAATCCAAAAGCAAGAACAAAGACCACTTCATTTACTCTCACAGACTACGTGTGAGCGGGGTCAAGTGTGACCTGTAGGCCTACTCACATTCTTTCGCTTATCTATCTCAATGCCCAGAGTGCCAGATAGCTGCTGCCAGCGGCACACACTCAGTCAGTGCCAGTAAATTATGTGGTCGTTTTTATTTTCTTTTCTTTTATTTTTACAACACAGTAGGAACTGGGACCTCGACTTGTGTACTACGGATGTAATCAGCAAAGATAGCTGGATTAAAGAAGCGCCATTTGAGATCTGATAAAATCCGCATGAAAATGAAATCAGGCGGGAAACACAGTCACTAACAACACATTTTACATAGGGGAAAGAGAAGGAAAGGGCTGCAGCTGTGGTAGCCCCTGAGAGGAGGGAAGGGACGGACGGCGTTTCTGGCAAAAACTAAACAGGCAAAATCTGCCCATTTTCGCTTGCCGTGGGAGATGTAACTGTTAGTCTTTATCTAGAGATGTAACTGTTAGTCTTTATCTAGAGATGTAACTGTTAGTCTTTATCTATAGATGTAACTGTTAGTCTTTATCTAGAGATGTAACTGTTAGTCTTTATCTGGAGATGTAACTGTTAGTCTTTATCTAGAAATGTAACTGTTAGTCTTTATCTGGAGATGTAACTGTTAGTCTTTATCTGGAGACGTAACTGTTAGTCTTTATCTCGAGATGTAACTGTCAGTCTTTATCTAGAGATGTAACTGTTAGTCTTTATCTAGAGATGTAACTGTTAGTCTTTATCTGGAGATGTAACTGTTAGTCTTTATCTCGAGATGTAACTGTGAGTTTTTATCTAGAGATGTAACTGTTAGTCTTTATCTAGAGATGTAACTGTTAGTCTTTATCTAGAGATGTAACTGTTAGTCTTTATCTGGAGATGTAACTGTTAGTCTTTATCTAGAGATGTAACTGTTAGTCTTTACCCCGAGATGTAACTGTTAGTCTTTATCTAGAGATGTAACTGTTAGTCTTTACCTCGAGATGTAACTGTTAGTCTTTATCTAGAGATGTAACTGTTAGTCTTTACCTCGAGATGTAACTGTTAGTCTTTATCTAGAGATGTAACTGTTAGTCTTTATCTAGAGATGTAACTGTTAGTCTTTATCTAGAGATGTAACTGTTAGTCTTTATCTAGAGATGTAACTGTTAGTCTTTATCTAGAGATGTAACTGTTAGTCTTTATCTGGAGATGTAACTGTTAGTCTTTATCTAGAGATGTAACTGTTAGTCTTTATCTCGAGATGTAACTGTGAGTTTTTATCTAGAGATGTAACTGTTAGTCTTTATCTAGAGATGTTACTGTTAGTCTTTATCTGGAGATGTAACTGTTAGTCTTTATCTAGAGATGTAACTGTTGAGTCTTTACCTCGAGATGTAACTGTTGAGTCTTTACCTCGAGATGTAACTGTTAGTTTTTATCTGGAGATGTAACTGTTAGTCTTTATCTAGAGATGTAACTGTTAATCTTTATCTAGAGATGTAACTGTTAGTCTTTATCTGGAGATGTTACTGTTAGTCTTTATCTGGAGATGTAACTGTTAGTCTTTATCTAGAGATGTAACTGTTGAGTCTTTACCTCGAGATGTAACTGTTGAGTCTTTACCTCGAGATGTAACTGTTAGTTTTTATCTGGAGATGTAACTGTTAGTCTTTATCTAGAGATGTAACTGTTAGTCTTTATCTAGAGATGTAACTGTTAGTCTTTACCTCGAGATGTAACTGTTAGTCTTTATCTAGAGATGTAACTGTTAGTCTTTATCTAGAGATGTAACTGTTAGTCTTTATCTGGAGATGTAACTGTTAGTCTTTAACTAGAGATGTAACTGTTAGTCTTTATCTAGAGATGTAACTGTTAGTCTTTATCTAGAGATGTAACTGTTAGTCTTTATCTCGAGATGTAACTGTTAGTCTTTATCTGGAGATGTAACTGTTAGTCTTTACCTCGAGATGTAACTGTTAGTCTTTATCTGGAGATGTAACTGTTAGTCTTTATCTAGAGATGTAACTGTTAGTCTTTACTAGATATGTAACTGTTAGTCTTTATCTAGAGATGTAACTGTTAGTCTTTACTAGAGATGTAACTGTTAGTCTTTATCTAGAGATGTAACTGTTAGTCTTTATCTAGAGATGTAACTGTTAGTCTTTATCTAGAGATGTAACTGTTAGTCTTTATCTGGAGATGTAACTGTTAGTCTTTATCTGGAGACTGTAACTGTTAGTCTTTATCTCGAGATGTAACTGTCAGTCTTTATCTAGAGATGTAACTGTTAGTTTTTATCTAGAGATGTAACTGTTAGTCTTTATCTCGAGATGTAACTGAATTTTTATCTGAGATGTAACTGTTAGTCTTTATCTAGAGATGTAACTGTTAGTCTTTATCTAGAGATGTAACTGTTAGTCTTTATCTAGAGATGTAACTGTTAGTCTTTATCTAGAGATGTAACTGTTAGTCTTTATCTGAGATGTAACTGTTAGTCTTTATCTAGAGATGTAACTGTTAGTCTTTATCTAGAGATGTAACTGTTAGTCTTTATCTGAGATTTAACTGTTAGTCTTTATCTAGAGATGTAACTGTTAGTCTTTATCTAGAGAATGTAACTGTTATCTTTATCTAGAGATGTACTGTTAGTCTTTATCTAGAGATGTTACTGTTAGTCTTTATCTGGAGATGTAAGTGTTAGTCTTTATCTAGAGATGTAGCTGTTAGTCTTTATCTGAGATGTTAAATGTTAGTCTTTATCTGGAGATGTAAGTGTTAGTCTTTATCTAGAGATGTAACTGTTGAGTCTTTACCTCGAGATGTAACTGTTGAGTCTTTACCTCGAGATGTAACTGGTTAGTTTTTATCTGAGATGTAACTGTTAGTCTTTATCTAGAGATGTAACTCTTAGTCTTTACCTCGAGATGTAACTGTTAGTCTTTATCTAGAGATGTAACTGTTAGTCTTTACCTCGAGATGTAACTGTTACTCTTTATCTAGAGATGTAACTGTTAGTCTTTACTCGAGATGTAACTGTTAGTCTTTATCTAGAGATGTAACTGTTAGTCTTTATCTGGAGATGTAACTTTTAAGTCTTTATCTCGAGATGTAACTGTTAGTCTTTATCTAGAGATGTACTGTTAGTCTTTACCTGAGATGTAACGTTGAGTCTTTACCTCGAGATGTAACTGTTAGCTTTATCTGGAGATGTAACTGTTGAGTCTTTACTCGAGATGTAACTGTTAGTCTTTATCTGGAGATGTAACTGTTGAGTCTTTATCTGAGATTAACTGTTAGTCTTTATCTAGAGATGTAACTGTTAGTCTTTATCTAGAGATGTAACTGTTAATCTTTATCTAGAGATGTAACTGTTAGTCTTTATCTCGAGATGTAACTGTTAGTCTTTACCTGAGATGTAACTGTTAGTCTTTATCTGAGATGTAACTGTTAGTCTTTATCTAGAGATGTAACTGTTAGTCTTTACTGAGATGTAACTGTTAGTCTTTACCTCGAGATGTAACTGTTAGTCTTTATCTGAGATGTAACTGTTAGTCTTTATCTAGAGATGTAACTGTTAGTCTTTATCTGAGATGTAACTGTTAGTCTTTATCAGATGTAACTGTTAGTCTTTATCTGAGATGTAACTGTTAGTCTTTATCTGGAGATGTAACTGTTAGTCTTTATCTGAGATGTAACTGTTGAGTCTTTACCTGAGATGTAACTGTTAGTCTTTACTCGAGATGTAACTGTTAGTTTTATCTGAGATGTAACTGTTAGTCTTTACTGAGATGTAACTGTTAGTCTTTATCTAGAGATGTAACTGTTAGTCTTTACCTCGAGATGTAACTGTTAGTCTTTACCTGAGATGTAACTGTTAGTCTTTACTGAGATGTAACTGTTAGTCTTTCTGAATGTAACGTGATCTTTACTGAGATGTAACTGTTAGTCTTTATCTAGAGATGTAACTGTAGTCTTTATCTAGAGATGTAACTGTTAGTCTTTATCTGAGATGTAACTGTTAGTCTTTATCTGAGATGTAACTGTTAGTCTTTATCTGAGATGTAACTGTTAGTCTTTACTAGAGATGTAACTGTTAGTCTTTATCTGGAGATGTAACTGTTAGTCTTTATCTAGAGATGTACTGTTAGTCTTTACCTCGAGATGTAACTGTTAGTCTTTATCTAGAGATGTAACTGTTAGTCTTTATCAGATGTAACTGTTAGTCTTTACTCGAGATGTAACTGTTAGTCTTTATCTGAGATGTAACTGTTAGTCTTTACTCGAGATGTAACTGTTAGTCTTTACCTCGAGATGTAACTGTTGAGTCTTTATCTAGAGATGTAACTGTTAGTCTTTATCTGAGATGTAACTGTTAGTCTTTATCTAGAGATGTAACTGTTAGTCTTTATCTAGAGATGTAACTGTTAGTCTTTACCTCGAGATGTAACTGTTAGTCTTTATCTAGAGATGTAACTGTTGAGTCTTTACTAGAGATGTAACTGTTAGTCTTTACTGAGATGTAACTGTTAGTCTTTATCTAGAGATGTAACTGTTGAGTCTTTATCCTCGAGATGTAACTGTTAGTCTTTACCTGAGATGTAACTGTTAGTCTTTATCTGAGATGTAACTGTTAGTCTTTATCTAGAGATGTAACTGTTAGTCTTTACCTCGAGATGTAACTGTTAGTCTTTATCTGAGATGTAACTGTTAGTCTTTACTCGAGATGTAACTGTTAGTCTTTATCTGAGATGTAACTGTTAGTCTTTATCTGAGATGTAACTGTTAGTCTTTACTGAGATGTAACTGTTAGTCTTTACTCGAGATGTAACTGTTAGTCTTTACTGAGATGTAACTGTTAGTCTTTACCTCGAGATGTAACTGTTAGTCTTTATCAGAGATGAACTGTTAGTCTTTATCTAGAGATGTAACTGTTAGTCTTTATCTGAGATGTAACTGTTGTCTTTATCTGAGATGTAACTGTTAGTCTTTATCTGAGATGTAACTGTTAGTCTTTATCTGAGATGTAACTGTGAGTCTTTACTCGAGATGTAACTGTTAGTCTTTATCTGAGATGTAACTGTTAGTCTTTACTGAGATGTAACTGTTAGTTTTATCTGAGATGTAACTGTTAGTCTTTCTAGAGATGTAACTGTTAGTCTTTACTGAGATGTAACTGTTAGTCTTTATCTGAGATGTAACTGTTAGTCTTTTTAGAAGTAACTGTAGTTTATGAATGTAACTGTTAGTCTTTACTGAGATGTAACTGTTAGTCTTTATCTAGAGATGTAACTGTTAGTCTTATCTAGAGATGTAACTGTTAGTCTTTATCTCGAGATGTAACTGTTAGTCTTTATCTAGAGATGTAACTGTTAGTCTTTACTGAGATGTAACTGTTAGTCTTTATCTATAGAATGTAACTGTTAGTCTTTACCTCGAGATGTAACTGTTAGTCTTTATCTGAGATGTAACTGTTAGTCTTTATCTAGAGATGAACTGTTGAGTCTTTACTCGAGATGTAACTGTTAGTCTTTACTCGAGATGTAACTGTTAGTCTTTATCTGAGATGTAACTGTTAGTCTTTATCTAGAGATGTAACTGTTAGTCTTTACTCGAGATGTAACTGTTAGTCTTTATCTGAGATGTAACTGTTGAGTCTTTACTCGAGATGTAACTGTTAGTCTTTCTGAGATGTAACTGTTAGTCTTTATCTGAGATGTAACTGTTAGTCTTTATCTAGAGATGTAACTGTTAGTCTTTACTCGAGATGTAACTGTTAGTCTTTATCTGAGATGTAACTGTTAGTCTTTACTCGAGATGTAACTGTTAGTCTTTATCTCGAGATGTAACTGTTAGTCTTTATCCTCGAGATGTAACTGTTAGTCTTTATCTAGAGATGTAACTGTTATCTTTATCTAGAGATGTAACTGTTAGTCTTTATCTCGAGATGTAACTGTTAGTCTTTATCTAGAGATGTAACTGTTAGTCTTTATCTAGAGATGTTTTACTGTTAGTCTTTATCTAGAGATGTAACTGTTAGTCTTTATCTCGAGATGTAACTGTTAGTCTTTATCTCAGAGATGTAACTGTTAGTCTTTATCTCGAGATGTAACTGTTGAGTCTTTATCTCGAGATGTAACTGTTAGTCTTTTATCTACGAGATGTAACTGTTAGTCTTTTCGAATTTGGAGATGTAACTGTTAGTCTTTATCTAGAGATGTAACTGTTAGTCTTTATCTCGAGATGTAACTGTGAGTCTTTATCTCGAGATGTAACTGTTAGTCTTTATCTCGAGATGTAACTGTGGGTTTTCTCTTGAGATGTAACTGTTAGTCTTTATCTAGAGATGTAACTGTTAGTCTTTATCTCGAGATGTAACTGTGGGTTTTCTTCTTGAGATGTAACTGTTAGTCTTTATCTAGAGATGTAACTGTTAGTCTTTATCTCGAGATGTAACTGTGGGTTTTCTTCTTGAGATGTAACTGTTAGTCTTTATCTGAGATGTAACTGTTTTTCTCTGAGATGTAACTGTTATCTTTATCTCGAGATGTAACTGTTAGTGTTTACCTCGAGATGTAACTGTGAATCTTTCAGTATTTCTAAAACTATTCACTAATTTTAGAGTGGCCAAACCAATGTAATCTCCAAACCTTGTCAACAGTACCCATGCAGCAGTGTGATGCTTCATCTGCATCACTTGACTCTTCTCTATCCTCTGACAGTTTCACAATTTGTTTTTTTAATGTCCTCATAACAGAACTTATATTTTAGCCTACTGTGTTCGCCCAACGCTACAGCTTTCCCAAACCTTTGTGTTCTCTGGTTTTAAGTGTTGTGAAGTGACCAACCCACACACCAACCTGCAAGTATCTTCGTCTCCTGACTGGCTCGCAATTATGGACCCGTCTTTTATAAAACAAATTGGACTGACACTTTTTAAACACAGCAAGTGCTACCTCGTGGAGACGTCTACCAGCGCATACGAACACTGGGGCTGTGTCCTAAGCCCCGCACTGCGCGATCCTGTCGTGGTGGACGTCTCCACCGACTTTGGCACAACCTGCCTCCTGCTGTGCCAGTCAGACACTACTTTTCGTCTTCTGCTTCTTCGTCTCCTCCACTGCTCCTGCACTCGACCTTGCCGCTGCAAACTTCGTCTCCTCCTCTGCCATCTTCGCCTTCTGTCCTGCCGGTGCCGCTTTCGTCTTCTGTCCCGCCGGCGCTGCCCTCGTCTTCTGTCCCGCTGGTGCCGCCTTTGTCTTCCATCCCGCTGGTGCCGCCTTCGTCTTCTGTCCTGCGTGTGCCGCCTTCGTCTTCTGTCACGTCGTTGCTGCCTTCGTCTTCTGCCCCGCTGGTGTCGCCTTCATCCTCTGTCCCGTCGGTACTGCCTTCGCCTCCGTCTCGGCCACCGCCATGTGATAAACTAAAACTATGCCTTTTTAACGCTCAGTCAACATGTGCAGATGGCAAAGCCGATGTCATTGCTGACTTTATTGCAGATGAGCATGTTGACATTGTTTTTATCACAGAAACATGGCTTAACCCCCTTGGTCATGAACCTATACAAGCGAGTCTCATTCCGAGTGGTTACAGGCTTGCTTCTTTCCATCGCTCATCCCGAGGTGGTGGTATCGCCATCCTCTACATCGACTCATTCCATTCCCGCCTATCTTTCTCGCAGTCTCTGCCTTTCTCCCATCCTTCTTTCGAGCACGTTGAAGTATCCTTCCAATCCACCCCTCACCCCATCACCTTCTCCTGTGTCTATCGACCTCCACCTAGCTCTGCCAACAAGCTCACCACATCCATGTTTCTCTCTGACTTTGATCAACTTCTTGATTACTACTGCCTCTTACCTGGAAATCTCATCATTCTAGGTGATATCAATGTCCACTACGACAACACTCACCGTTATGACACAAGACATATCATCAACTCTCTGTCCAATCACAATATGACACAACATATTTCTGAACCAACCCATCAAGAAGATCACATTCTTGACTGGATCATTTCTCGTGATCACCACAATTCAGCTACTGACAACTGCCTAGTTCTTTCTACCCGTCTAACTTCAGCCCTTCCATCTGACCACTCTGCAATTCTCTGTTCTCTTGACATTTCTCCTCCTTCCCGTACCACGCGCACAGTGACTCGACGCAATCTCAAATCTATTGACCTCTCCACATTTTCATCTGATGCCTCCCGCCTCCTTTCTGAAAAGTCACATAACCTTGCCAATGAATTCTATACTACTCTCCACCATCTTCTGGACACTCATGCTCCAGCCACAACCCATCTTTTACCTGACCGCCCCCCTACCCCCTGGCTCACTCATGAGATTGCCTGTGCAAAACGTGCCCGCCGCAGAGCAGAGTGCCCCTGGCGCAAATCCAAACTCACTGTACATAGGCAACTTTTCCTAGCCTCTAAAACAAAAGTATCCACCCTCATTGCATCTGCAAAAACAAGCTATTTCCAAACCAAAATCCTGAATGCCTCTTCTTCAAGAGAACTCTTTACAACCATGAATCATCTCCTTGGCACACGAAAAGATTTACCTCTCCCAACAAAACACACAAATGAAGAACTCCCATCTGTATTCTCCAAGTATTTCACCACCAAAATACAAACTCTTCGTGACAGGCTTGATAGGACACCCTGTCAACCATGCCCACCTGACCCTTCCTACTCTGGCACACCTCTTACTACTTTTACCCCAGTCTCACAAGAAGAAATTCTCAACACAATCAGATCCATGTCGTTCAAAACCTGCGAACTGGATCCTCTTCCAGGTTCTCTCTATCTGACTGTCTCCCTACTCTCCTCCCATTCATCACTGACATCATCAACACTTCTCTTCAAACTGGAACTGTCCCAGATTCTTTCAAGTCTGCTATTGTTCACCCTCTCCTCAAGAAATACAATTTAGACCCAAATGAACTGAAAAATTACCGGCCTCTTTCTTGTCAAAACTCACCGAAAAAATTGTCCTCAACCAGCTGAACTCTCACCTGTCTGCCAACAATCTTCTCAATCCTTTCCAGTCAGCCTACCGCCAGTGCCATAGCACTGAAACTGCCCTGCTACACATTCTCAACAATCTCCTCCTTGCAACTGATACTGGCAAAGTCTCTCTCCTCACACTCCTTGATCTGTCTGCAGTCTTCGATACCATTGACCATGGTATTCTCCTTTCTAGACTTCATCATACTTTTGGCATCTCTGACATTGCTCTCTCCTGGTTCACTTCATATCTATCAAACAGAAAACAAACTGTTCTCATTAATGGCACTTACTCTCAACCTGCATACCTGACCTGTGGTGTTCCACAAGGATCTGTCCTTGGCCCTGTTCTTTTCACTCTTTACACCTCCCCCCTGCCCACCATCATCAACTCCCACTCTATAAAACACCATTTCTATGCTGATGACACCCAACTTCTAGACAGTGACACACCAGACAATATACAGCGCCTCTTGACTCGCACCACTGAGTGTTACTCGGACATTAAGAACTGGATGACGTTCAACAAACTTCAGCTTAATGATGACAAGACAGAAGCTATCCTCATTGGCACCTGTCAGAAACTTTCTCAGCTGCCTCCTCTTTCTCTCCCATTATGTCACACATCAGTCCCAATTTCTGATTCAGATAAAAACCTTGGTGTCTGCATTGACTCTACCCTCTCCATGAACAACTTTGTTTCTCAAACTGCCAGATCTTGCTACTATCACCTCCATCGTATAAGCCTGATCAGGAAGTATCTCTTTGTGGAAACAACTGCAAAACT
>JAPXFY010000023.1:46958416-47060916 GCA_030674185.1 Monoplex corrugatus
TTCAAATACACACACATAAATTATATGTGTATACATATGTGTAGATATATTTGTAAAATACATTTGTCAGGAATTGGAGGTGGCAGCATCAGTAGCACAGGGTGGTCCAACTGCAGTGCGGAGTGTGGACGGGGCGAGGTGCACCGCACAGTGACCAACACGTTGACCCAACAACAGTTCAATGTCACAGCTGTCTGTTTCTCCACATGTCGAGGTCAGTGTGTATGTGTGTGGGGGGGGGGGGGAGATTGTGTTTGTTGTTTTTCTTTTGTTTGTTTATCTTTCTTTTTTGTCGTGTCATTGCTTTGTGTGTCAAGGTTAATGTTCATTTGTACTGTTTTTGTCACTGTCTTTGTTTCTGACTTGTTCCTTTGCTTTCTGTCATTTCCTTCTATCATTTTCTGCCTTGGTGGTCCATTCACCTGTATGTGTTTGATAAAGTCTTATATACTTTTTCTTAGGATTGATAGTTGTGTACATGTATTAAGTGCATTTTTGGCTCTACGGAAGTGAGATATGCGGAAGATATGATATGTAATTTACGCCGGTTTTTATGTGTTTTGTGGTCCTTTCGTATGTTTAAATTGGTATTCAGGTGTGTTTTTAACCCTTTGACTCCCGCACCCTGTCCACTAACTGCAAAAACTGAACCCTTTGACTCCCTCATCCTATCTACTAGCTTCCTGCAGGAAGCTGGTGGGTAGGGTGAGGGAGTCAAAGGGTTAAAGTTTTGCTTTGCTAGCATGGTTGACAATGGAGGATGCTGGTGACCAGTGTGCGGGAGTCAAAGGGTTAAATCCCCTGTGCGATAAATTGGACGGAGTACTCAACGCCAGGGGCATCTCCTTGAATTATGTGCGCAAATATATCGATATATGTACTTAATTTTGTTTGGTTTTCTTTTTTTTCTGTCGAAGTTTTCCATGTGCTTTGAAACAGTTATAGCCCTGATATGGCTTTACGCTATTGGCTGGGCTCTAAACAACAAAAACAATGAACAATACTGTTTTAGTATCCGTGTCGTGAGTATGCCAAGTGGATTATGGGACAAAATGTCTTGAGCCACCAAAATGTAAGGACACCATATTCTGACTGATTTGAATAGGTCAGAGACAGCCTTCAGTTATTTTTCACGGGACAGATTTTTTTTCTTCATAAAAGATACCAGGTTTTCAGCAAAGTGACTTTTTGGTCTCATGTCAAGACCTTTGTCAAGCTGAGTATTTGATGCGTGTGTCTGACACTGTCTGTGTTGGCTGGACGATGTTCGGTCGATGAGTTCTGTTCTGTAAGTTCCTGGCAACTCAGACAAGATAACCCTGTTTAAAATGATTTGCCGTCCATTATTTCCAGTGCTTTTCAAATGTTTCATTTGAAGTGTGTTTTTCGATTGATTTGGTGCCCTGTTTCTTGGCAGTGTTCTTTCCACTGTTGTTTCTGTTTTTACCCGTGGAGTACACCTATTGTGTTCTGGTGTGAGGGGAAATGACCATGCTGACAAAACTGCAGGTAGAACCCACTACGACAGACATTTTTGCATCTTAAAGATCCGAGGTCCTCAGGAGCTTAAAATCGTTTCTCTGCAAACAGTTATTGTTGCTTAAAGCCCAGCCAACTGCATAGAGCCGTATCAGGACTATAACCATTTCAATGCATATCCAGTACTTCAACAGGACAAAAAAAAAGAGAATTAAGTACACGCATACCAATGCACTCGAGCACACAAACCAAGGAAATGACCCTAGCGTTGACCAATCATGTCAAATTTATCGCACAGGGGATTTAAAAAAACATGCCTGATTGCAAAATTTGAAAATAAGTAAGGACACTAAAGCATATATAAGAACGGGTCTAAATTACCTAAAATTGCTTTTGCGTATCTCATTTCCCTAGAGCCAAAAATGCACTTAACACATGTACCCAATTATCGATCCTAAGAGAAATGTACATAAGAATGTATCGAACACATACAGGTGAATGGACCAGCAAGACAGAAATTGATAGGAAGAAATGACATAAAGCAAAGGAACAAGGTAGAAACAAAACATAATGACAGAAAAGACTAAATTTCTAGCACAGAATTTCCAGAAGATGGGGATACTATTCATACTAAAAGATTCCCTGGCATCCCCACTGGGGACTCTGCAAACAAAATCATGGTCATCATTACATGAATCGTCTTACTCAGACAGGCGATGGTAGATGAAGCTGCCGAAAATCTACTATGGAAGGAAAAGCAAGAGCCATCATCAGTCAGATAAAATATTGGTATCGTCTTAAAGATAACATAGCGCAGACTCCTGTGGTATGGAATAGAAAGAGTTTGGGCTGTTCCTGAATCAGAGATAAAAGACATCTCTTCCGTTTTTTTTCTTGTTCATCTTCTCCGTCTTCTCTTCTACATCTCCTTAGTGGTCCATACATTCTTCTCAGTATCTTTATTCGTCTTCTCGTTTTTTATCTTTTATATCACTGTATTCGTCTACTTCTCTTCTGTCTGTATGTCTATATCTCCTTATTCATTTTTTCCTTCTCTCCTGTATCTCTATAATGGTCTTCTCTTTCTCTCCTGTATCTCCTTATTCATCGACTCATGTTCATCTTCTCCTTCTTCTGTCCATATCTCATTAATTATCTTTTCCTTCTCGACAATCTGATTTTATGTATCCTTATTCGTCTTTACTTTCAGTTCTAGATCTTCCTCCCCCTTTCTCTCCCTCCTCTTTGCTATTTAGATGCTTGTGAAAGTTTCAAATGTATATGTTTGCCTTTGTGTTAAAGGATTTGGATATGTGTGGTTATACAAGGGTGTTGAAAGTCCAATTAGATTTCATATTTTATACATCTTCTACATCATTCTTGACGATTGATACCTGTGCAAAGCAAAAATCGCATCACTGCATTGATAACAGTGACAACTTCAGTTTGCCCATCTTAATGGTTCCATCATTCTGATGGTGTCAGCTTAGTGTTTGATAGGTCCCTTCTCCCCTGTCCCCGTTTCAAGACCTTGCCAGCGTATAGGGTTTTGTGCAAGGTAAAGAAATCTGTTAGATAATTGCTGGCAGATTTGCGTGGAGCACATATGGAGTTGTCCGAGCGCGGTGAATCCCTCTTGAAATGACTTCAATGTCTCCAATAACTCAGTTTGGCCTTACACAACACACCACCGTGACTGTTTGACAGAAGAGACGACGTGTGAGCGGTTCCAGTGCGGAGGGCTTCACGAGTGTATCCTCGCGCGCACGGGTCCTCTGTGCACGTGCCCATTATGCAGACGGCAGCAGCACGCGCCCGTGTGCGGGCAGGTGGGCGTGGAGACGGACACGTACGGCAACGAGTGTGAAGTGAAACAGGCGGCCTGTCTGAAAAGGGTGGACTACTACTTTGTGGTGGATGATAAGCCTTGTCAACGTGAGTGGGGGATAGCACACAATGTAGAGAGAGTGTGTGTGTGTGTGGGGGGGGGGGGGGGTGTTTAGCGTGTGAGTGTATGAGGTCGAGGGTGTGTGTGAGTTAGCCAGAGAGAGAAACAGAAGGAGACAGAGAGAGAAAGTGTGTGTGTATGTGTGTGCACGCGCGCTCGTGTGTGTATGTGTATGTGTGTGGCACTGTTGTGCATGTGTAGAAGGAGAGAAATTGAATGTGAGTGTATTTGGATTTGGTTGTTTGATGTGCTTCGTTTTGTAAGGTTTGTTTTGTTTTTTTTAGCTTTTGTTTTTTTTTGACAGAAATTAGGGGTGAGAATAAAAATACAGGGGAAAAGATGAGAAAATGAGGGGGGGAGAGAGAGAGAGAGCGCGAGAGCTATGTTTGCGTTGATAGCTAGAGAAGGTTACTGTCTGTCATCCAGTAGTAAGAAACTGTGTGGAGAGCCAGACAGCAAAAGGTCCTCAGAGGAGAAAAACCTATGTCAAGCAAGTGTTTCGGCCCTTAACTCCTGACACTCTAGGGGGGGGGGGGGGGGGCCGCATCCAGGTCATGACTCCTGGCTGCCCCTCTGCTGTCACCATTTTTTTTTTTTTTTTTTGAATTTGTCATCCTCCGGGAGTCGAACCCAGTATTCTGAGCCCTAACACAGGGTGGAAAGGAGACACGGGTCTGGCACAGTCTCAGCTTGGTGTTGGTGCTGTGCTGGGGGTGACCACGTGTTGTTCACCATTCTGAAGGTGTGTCTGAATTTGCTGAGACTGCTGTTGATGTCGCTGCCTGCTCTTCCTGTCATATCTGACGGTACTGCGTAGGGGTGTGAATTCTTCAGTCATAGGTAGGTCTGTTCCATGCGTTGAAGACTGGTGTGGGGTTTGGTGTGATGGTCAGTGTCATCATTCTGTTTTCTCCTGGCTGGTATTTAGACCTACTCTGTCGTGCACAGTTGTTGAGACGGGATGGGGTTTTTTCCTGTTGATAAATGCAGGAGACCAGTGCCAGGTTGTGTGCAAAGTCAAGACTATCAAATGTTGAAAAAAGAGTCCATCTGACGCTTCTTGGCTGGTCCTCGGTCGTTCGCCTTAATCCTTTGATCCCGCAGCTTCCTGTATTGTCAACTATGTTAGCAAAGCAAAACATTATCTCTTTGACTCCTCACCCATCCACCAGTTTCCTGCAGGAAGCTAGTGGATAGGGTAAGGGTGTCAAAGGGTTAAGTTTTTGCAGTTGGTGGATAGGGTGCAGGAGTTAAAGGGTTAATCTATTGCCATGTTCAAGAGCAGTGCTGACATCCTTGTCTTACTCCTGTGTTGACTTCTAAGTTGTGTTTACTGTTTCCTACTGTATAGTTGAAATCGGCATAAAAACGTTTGGTAAGAAAGACGATCTGGTGAGATCAGCCACAATTCCACACGGAAAATGAGTTGGGACAATACACAGTAACAGTACAATGTAGTACAGTGCAGCACGATACAGCATATGATTAAACTGACTATCCTATAAATTATGATCATGATTTACACTCTTTCACTCCTCCACCCTGTCCACCAGCTTTCTGTAGGATCTCACCTGTCGGCGTCACCAGGTTCAGTGGTGGCCGCTGCACAATTTTGACACCACTATCTTCCTCCAGGCCGCTCTGTGGACAATTTCTTGAATATTTAGGCTACTGGTGTTGGTTTTTCTTCTCGATATATGAGATTGGAGGTCTGCCTTTCTTCCTTTTAGCCACTGTTTTTCCTTGAAAGATGGTTGCCATGAGGTCCGTGTTCTTGTTGCGTGACACACGGCCAATGTATTTTAGTCTTCTCTTGTTGATGTCTGCTAGTAGTTTTCTGGTGGTATCAATTTCTTCCAGGACACTTTCATGGGTTCATCTATCTGTCCGTTTGACACGTAGCAGTCTCTGATAAAAAACAAACCCACGTCTCTGCTGCCTTGATTCTTCTGCAATCAGTTTTTCTCAGAGTCCAGGCTTCGCAACCATAATTTCTGTAGGATGAGGGAGTGAAAAGGTTAAGTTCTTGCTTTTTTTTTATCATTAGTATTTTTTTTTTTTAGTGCTTTGATTCCCTCACCATGTCCACCAGCTTTTTGCATTGTCAGCCATGCCTGCAAAGCATGAACCTAATCTTTTCTGTAGGATGAGGGAATGAAAAGGTTAAGTTCATGCTTTGCTGTCATTGCTCACAATGCAAAAGGCTGGTGGACATGGGGAGGGAGTCAAAGCACTTGGAAAAAAAGGAAAGTGTTGATGATGGGGGAGAATGATCATATCATTATTTTCTTCCAGTGGAACCGGTGATCTGCTCAGTTGCACAGAACTTTACGCGCATTACGAACGCTGATGGCTGTGTGAACACTGAACCCCAAGACTATGGGCGGTGTTCTGGAGGCTGCAGCAATGTGCCAGCTGATTGCTGCTACGAGAAAACCGTTACCAACAAAACAATGACTTTCCACTGCCCCGATCAGTCTGTTCGGAAAACAGAGGTGAGTGTGGCTGTGAATGTGTGAGGGCTAAGGTGACTTTCCTCTCTTTTTCATTTAACTTCTGACAATATTTAGAACATGTTTTCACTTCTGTAACATTCTACTGTTGCCCTCTCTTCATGTCCAGTTTAATTTTATCTTAAGCTTCTTCAAAGTTGCAATGATCTTCACAAGTACAGAATTTGGGGTTTTTTGACGGAAAGCAAAACTTTCATTGTTGGTTTTTGTCATTGTTGGGAGGTTCGGTGTGCTTTCCATGAATGTTTAAAGCATCAATTTTCATCCGATCGAAAAAGTACTCTATCTTCTTGACTGGAAAGCTGAAATAGTAAGAAGAACATATGCAGTTTACTTTATGTGAGTGCATGTGTGTGTGTGCATCCATGCCTGCATGCGTCCACCCATATCCATGTTTTTATGTGTTGTTGTTTAGCAAACAAGGTACAGATACACATGTTTGATGTTTGTATACATGTAATTGTGCAGTGTCACTATGACTGCAGGCGTATGTGTTTACAATGTATGTACCTTTTTGTTTGTGCTTTTATTTATGCCTTTATACAAGCATTTGCCTTTTTACGTCGTGTGTATTTTCTTGTGTGCTTTTATTTATGCCTTTACATAAAAAATTGCATTTACGTCGTGTGTATTTTCCTGTGTGCTTTTATTTATGCATTTACATAAAAAATTGCTTTTACGTCGTGTGTATTTTCCTGTGTGCTTTTATTTATGCATTTACATAAAAAAAATTGCCTTTTTACGTCGCGTGTATTTTCCTGTGTGCTTTTATTTATGCATTTACACAAACATTTGCCTGCGTGTGTTCACAGATGGAGGTGATCACTGACTGCGAGTGTGTAACCCCTGAACAACTGGCGATTCTTAAGGCACAAGGGGGTTAATACACTGACGTACCCACACCACAGCTACCACTACCCTGCGCTTTGCTGTTCTTCTGCACCATCTAATAACACAACTTGTTTTAATCCCTCACCCTGTCTACCATCTTCTTATTGTAAGTAGTAGAAGAGTTAACTGTTTTGTTTCCTCACCTTGTCCACCGATTTCTTGCAGGAAATTGGTGGATAGGATGAAGGAGTGCAGTGAAAGGGTGAATTCTTTATGTAAGATACATACATTTCTCCCTTGGTCTCACAGTTAATCTCCTCTGATAGGTCCGTAGTACTTGTAAATGTTTGCCATCAAGTTCAGTGTTTGCATTCTTCTTGGTTTTATTAATGGGAAGGAAGATAATTAATCAAGACTGAGCAAAAAGATTTACCAAAATTTGTAGTGTTAGCTATCAAAATAGTTTGTACATTCTCAGTATATTAGCAATAATATGAATTAAAGAATGACAATTTACGTCAGTTGAAGTAAACATCAACTATTAGAACAGTCAAAATGTTGAATCTCACACACATGGGAGCACATATTTGAATGCTACATGCAGCTGAGCTGCTGACAGTGGACATTAGTGTATTATCTTAAAAAAAATTATTATATTTGTATGTTTTGAAGCGGTTATAGCCCTGATATGGCTCTACGCAGTTGGCTGGGCTTTAAACAATAATAACAATAAGAGTAGGACCTGTTATATTTTGAAAACAAAACAACATTAATATACACAGCCTTCTCTAGAATTCTTCAGCACAACTGCTTCACACTTTCCATGTCCTGTAATAAATTTCACAGCTCCATCATTGTTCCATAAAACGAATTGTAATGGTGTTCTTATTTTGTATTTCCCTTGCATTGTCTCAGTACATCAGGACGATTGGGCGGCCAGACTATGCTAAATGACACTTAGAATCTCTCCTTTACGATAAAAATGCATTAAAAATGCATTAAACAGCTGTATATTTTTTATCTTAGGCGACTACCATATTATTTTGATATGTTATTTTTAAGTGATTGTCATGTTCATAAGTGATTTCGTGTTATTTTGATGTAAGTGTATGTTATATTTATGTGACCGTCCCGTTGTTTTACACAAGTGTGTGTTATTTATAAGTGAAGTAATAAAGACCTACAAAATCGCGTAAATATAATAGGAGTAGAAAGCAGAAATAAAGAGCAAGAGCTGAATCTGAAAAGACTGAAGACATGTTAATCAGTCAAAAAAAAGCAATTTCTTCATGCAAAATAACAGCAAATGGCACAAAATTGAGACAGACTGATAAGTTGAAATATCTGGGAACAGTCATCTCACCAGGCGGCAGATGCACATTACAAATATCCAGCAGAATTGGACAAGCTAAAACAGCATTCCAGAAAATGAAAAGCATTCTTACCAACAAATGTATCAGTTGACATTAGGAAGAGAGTTTTCCAGTGTTATATAGCACCAATACTGTTGCGTACAGAGTGAAGCCCGGACAATCAACAAGCAAAGTCAAAACAAGATGAGGCAGTTGAAATGTGGTTTCTAAGAAGAATGCTAAGAGTTCTATGGACAACAAAGAAAACAAATGAGACAGTCTCGAAAGAAGTACACACATGAAGAAGATCAGGAAAAGACAAGTAACATTTATAGAACGTTTTATGAGACGAGAGAAATTTGAGCACCTAGTCACAACAGGAAAAACAGAGTGGAAAAGAGCATTAGGTAGACTCAGGTAAGGCAGTTTTGCAGAATGGATAAGGAGAGAAAGGGTAGGAGATGTACTTGAATCGACAAAAGATAAATTTTTATGGAGGGCCATGATTGCCAACGCTATACGGCAAGGTACATGATGATGATGAAGATTTATAAATGAT
This sequence comes from Monoplex corrugatus, assembly GCA_030674185.1. Taxonomy (NCBI): domain Eukaryota; kingdom Metazoa; phylum Mollusca; class Gastropoda; order Littorinimorpha; family Ranellidae; genus Monoplex; species Monoplex corrugatus. The sequence continues at coordinate 46,967,099 of JAPXFY010000023.1, forward strand.
CATTCGCAACCATAATTTCTGTAGGATGAGGGAATTTAGAAATGATCGGCTTGTTATTTTGCCATAAGTGTATGCTCTTTATAATTATTTTAAAATGAGACTATATTTGTTATTTTAAAATGTGACTATACCTTTCTTAATATGTGACTTTCATATTTGTTGTCTTACGTAATGTCATATTTACTAATATGAGTGACCTTTCCATTTGTTCATATTTTATAATGCAAGTAACCATCATATTTGTTGTTATTTTAATATCAATGACTGTTATATTTGTTATTTCAATATGTGAGTCATATCTAATGTTATTTCATTATGATTGATTGTTGGTATTCTGATATAAATGACTGTCATATTTGTTGCTATGTTAATATATGACTGTCATGGTTTTTATTTTGGTAAGTGCAATAACGTATGGAGCTGGTTTCCAGACAATTCTTTTTTAATTCAGTACACACACATATATTTAATTTTTGCTGCTGCTTCTCACTCCGTTTACTATTTATTTTGATTTTTGCTGCAGCTTTTCGTTGTATTTATTGATTTCGTTTTTAGAAAGTTTGTGATGAATCTAATGAAACTAAAGTGCACTAAATGATTCTGATGGACGTATAGTTGTTACAGAGTGCAGGGGGAAAAAATCGCCATTATCGTCGGTTGTCACAAATTCAAGTTGGTGTTGTAAGCTAGTTATTATCTAAGAATATTTCTCTCTCTCTCTCTCTCTCTCTCTCACACACACACACACACACACACACACATGCCTTTTTTTTCCTGTACCAACAAGCTTCTCATAAAAGACATTTTGGAAAGGGTTGTTTGCAGATTTAGTTGTTTGTTCTCAACGCATTTGAACAAAACTCATGACATATTTTCTTTATGAGTAATGCCGTGTGTGTTCCGCTTCAAACTAAACATGACCATGCAATTAATTTCTAACAAACTATACACGTATTTTCCATGATTTTCATACTATGGCGCATTATGACCCTTGGACATGACGCTCCATTTCCAGAAAGACTTTTTATTTTGTTCAAATATGATGCAGCCAGATAAAGGGAAAGCCCACTATTGTGCACTGTGCATGACATACACAGTGTGTTCACATTTTATTCTTGTGTTCATGTTAAGGGTGCATCATCCTTGGCAATAACAAAATAGCACTGGTTCAAACCTTGATCGGATATGAATAGTGGCATCATTCTATGAGGTTTTAGATACGATTTTTAACGTTTAGGTTCAGTGAGCCAGGTGGAGCTATATTTACTGACAAAAATCTGCACCAACACATACAGGAGGTCACTGATATTTTCTCTGCGAAAAATATGGTTTTTGTACTAGCACCAACGCTGTGCATTGCCTCAAAATTATGTATTGCCTTATAGCCCCTCCCCCTCTCCAAAACAATCTTTCCTTACAGATTTAAAATTTTGGTTTGTTGAATATTGTATTCTGTCTGTGATTGATTGTGTTATAAGTTTCCTGCAGTTTCCATGTTTAGTTTTCATTCTGTGGTTGGCAGTTATATTTTAATTCCAATAGTTCGGGTCTGCATGACATATCACCTAAATGTCTAAAGTGTATAGCAAAGATTGATCATGTCAGTTCACAAATATACATAGTGACCTAGCCCTGTCTATGTATCGAGCTGATAGAAATGTTTCAAAAACTGCTTTTGGGTGAAAAGATCATAGTCTTCAACAGATTTGAAGATGTAAAAACTCTGGTGTGTGTGTGTTTGTTTGTGTGTGTGTGTGTGTGTGTGTGTGCGTGTGTGTGTGTGTGTGTGTGTGTGTGTGTGTGCGCACGCGCACGCGCTCTGTCGATACATGTATGTCTGTGAGTGTGTGTGTGTGTAGATTCATCTACTGTATATGCATTTCATAATGAATCTTGTATGGTTATGCGTGCTTATGTATATGTATATGTTTGCCACGATACCATTTGCATGTACGCCACGCACAGACCTTCATCTGATTTGTTCTTCAACCATGTGTATTATGAATATCATAAGTATACACACACATGTCACACTCACACACAAAAACCACAATACGGGTACAAAGAGCGATCTTTATAATCCAAAAAACATCGATCAACATGCACAAGAATGGAGGCAGCAGGAGAGAGGAGGCGTTGAACAAGTTCTCCCCACAACACCGTCACATGGACATGTGGTTATATGGACACGGTCAGCAGTTACATGGACACTGACATACATCTCACTTGACCCACAGGAAAACAAGGGAACCACAGGTCTCTTCCCTCTGTACATCTGTACAACATCTCTGTGTCACTATTTACTACTTGTAGCCATAGCAAAACATGGTGATTTTACTTTTTATTTGTGTCTCTGATTTTGGCCCAATGTATCTTATTTGTGCTTCCGACATTTTTTCAGGGGTGGGGGTGGCGTGGAGGTTGGTGATTGTGTTTTTTCTTTTGTTAACCAGTTTCGGAGGTCAAAGCATATTCCCAAAATCTGCAACGAGTCTTTGCCTAATCAAGCTTTTAGACCTTCCTTGGGTTATTTGAAAAACAGGTCTATTTGCTGTGCAATCGACACGCTCTGTCTGTGGCTGGTGGTCACATTAGGCAAGTTCTTGTCGGCAGATGGTACAAGTTCAAATCTGATATCTCCGCTGAACGATGATTGGCTGGATGTGGTTTCCAGGGCTTCTCTAGTTTTTCTCGTTTTAATGATTTTCAGTGGGCATGAGATCTATTGTCCTGTTTAAGTGGTCCCCTATTGCAATCAGTTAGACCTTTGTGTTATGATTATCTTAGATTCTATTGCAGTTTCTATTGCAGTGTCTTCCATGTACTGTATAGTGCACCCATCACAGAACATGTCTATATCAGTGCAGTGTCGGGTCTGTCTTTGGGGCGGAACAGCTGTGGTCTGAGAATTGAGGGCTTTGTGGTAGACTGTGGTTTGTACATCTACACAAGTGTTACTGACAGGCCTCGAATACAAGGGATACAATCTGCACAGTACTGAAGCTCGACAACAAGGATACATTGCACAGTTATGACAGGCCTCGAATACAAGGGATACAATCTGCACAGTTACTGACAGGCCTCGAATACAAGGGATACGATCTGCACAGTTACTGACAGGCCTTGAATACAAGGGATACAATCTGCACAGTTACTGATAGGCCTCGAATACAAGGGATACGATCTGCACAGTTACTGACAGGCCTCGAATACAAGGGATACAATCTGCACAGTTACTGACAGGCCTCGAATACAAGGGATACAATCTGCACAGTTACTGATAGGCCTCGAATACAAGGGATACGATCTGCACAGTTACTGAAGGCCTCGAATACAAGGGATACGATCTGCACAGTTACTGACAGGCCTCGAATACAAGGGATACAATCTGCACAGTTACTGATAGGCCTCGAATACAAGGGATACAATCTGCACAGTTACTGATAGGCCTCGAATACAAGGGATACAATCTGCACAGTTACTGATAGGCCTCGAATACAAGGGATACAATCTGCACAGTTACTGAAGGCCTTGAATACAAGGGATACAATCTGCACAGTTACTGACAGGCCTTGAATACAAGGGATACGATCTGCACAGTTACTGACAGGCCTTGAATACAAGGGATACGATCTGCACAGTTACTGACAGGCCTTGAATACAAGGGATACGAGCTTGCAGATATACACTGGGGACAATTTTTTCCCTTCTTCAATGAGTTCCATGTGTCATTTTGGGAGAGGGACTGAATATCCAGTCTTCAGAATAATCAGATGTTCATAGTTCCTTCACATGTTGTTTATTTCAACTTCCTTATCCCGTTTTTGTGCTGACGTGAATTCTGTGGAAAAGGATCCTGACCACTTATCATCTGTGTTGTATGTGGCCATTGAAGTAAAAACAAAACAAAACAAAAATCTAAAGCAAAAACAAAAACAAAACGAAACAAAAAAACAGGTAGTGACCTATGCCAGTTATTTTATGTAAAGAACTAGCTAGCTAGCGCCAAGCTCAAGAACATGGACAACAGTGTCCAGAAAAGCAAGGTGTCTGTTATTTTCAACTTCTGCTATGAACTGTCTGAATCTATTAAGTTGAGATGCTTTGGGCAGTTTGTCAATTTCATACCCCATTGGTCATCTACAAATTTCTGCATAATCTATGGTGGACATGGATACTATTCAGCACCTTTTCCCCAGTTGGTCCAGAGGTTGGCTGTGACAATGTTCAATGTGATGTTCAAGACTTTCTGGCAGTTTGGTTATTTGAACTGAGATCAGCTGGCAGTTTGGTTATTTGAACTAGGATCATGATTGCTATTGTACAAAAAACTCATATTCAAGTTCGTTTAGCAGATCAGTTATATTTTTGTCTGGTGGTATGTTTGTTTACAGAGCTGTAACATCATAAAGCACCAGTGTGTTTTACTAAGGCGGCTTCCGTTGAATGAGTTTTTGTGAAGTTTGTTTTTAAAGAGTTGTTCAACTGAAAGTTGTCCCCAGTCAGAAACTGGTGTCCTATAATGTCACAGCTCTATGAACAAGCATACCACATATCAAGGCTATGGCAGTAATGAAAAACCAGATTCCTCAGACAATAACAAAAACAGCTTTCTCCAGTTCAGTCACCTAAATGCTGGCAACAGGTCTTGGCATCCCACATATATACGTTTTTACCAAGAAAAACATGGAGCAGCTCCATTATAGACAACCTTGATATGGAAGACTTTCAAAAAAAAACACAAAAAAAACCGCTGGGCACATACCTTACGTCCACCAGAGATGTACGATACACATATGTAAATATCAATTCCACAGATCCAGACATTAAGTTCAAGCTAAGAAGAGAAAAACACACATCTGGCTTTGTTAAGATAAGAGAAGATGGTACTATCAAGCTGACTACAGCAAACCAACTGGTAGTCCCTGAATTGTGAATCACGGATTCAAACTACCACAGTCACAAGCATTCATGGACAGGGCCCTTCTCCACAGAGCTCGCAACATCAACAGGGGTTAAGAAAGATGAAAATCAACATCTAAAGGAACCCTCAAACCAACAAGATTTTCATTCTCCAAAACCTACACAGTGAAGAAGAAAAGTCCACATCCATCTAATCCTTTGTATTCAAGGCTTTGTTAAAAGATCTGTGAAAGTCTTCCACAAATCCCATACCACAATCTACCACAGAGCCTTCAACATTCTCAGATCACAGCTGGTCCACCCCAAACACAAAAACTGTGCACAACTTTACCACACGACCAACGATGGGTCCTCCAGAGAATATAGGGAGAAAGTGTCAGAATGCTGGGCACCTAAGAGCATCACAAGGACCTAGCTGATACCAGTAGGAGAACATTTAAAGAATATCATATCTCATGGGGAAAATAACAGTATTCTAGTCACTGAAAATCATACCTTAAAAAGAAAAATCATCCACAGAGATGTCACTCAACAGACATGTCGGATTTGAACTGCCTGCCGTCTCCTGACAAGTACTTGCACCACCCAAAATGGCCTGATAGAGGAGTAGCCAGACATTCGGCAAGCCATTTGGTCTGAAATCAGCCCCATGAAGTGATTGAAAGCTTACGGGGCAACCAGTCAGACACAAATTCTGGGAGCATTGTTTCCCCATTCCCCTACTCCCCATCAATTGCATACACACACACACACAATCTATACTGAAAATCGGGTACCAGTATATATTCTCAAATATCTAACAGGCTTCCTGCCAGTATTTTACGCTCATCAAAACAATTTCCCAATGATGTCTCACCAATAAAACTAAAACATACATATCAATCGTAAGCAAACATTCAAATATTATAATGACCCCTAAAGACAGAGTAATTTTTGAAAGGTCACAAAGATGAAGCTAAGGGAGTTCATAAACACTAACTCCTTGAATATATTCTCGGCCATTGCAGTGTCAATGAAAGCAGAGCTAAGTCAAATTCAAACCAGTCTGTGACTTAAAATCATGCCACTGAATATGTATTTTGGAATATCATTCTAGCAGGATATCCTGCAGACAGGATCTTTGGATGACAACTCGGAAATCAGCCTGAGCATTCAATTTCCATCAAAATCTCTATAACAGTCATTAAACTGACGAGTGTGCTGATGATTACGTATGATACAATTTACACAAAATTAACATTTAGTTAAAACGACTAGTGATGGTCCCTAACAACTGGTCACTCCAGACATGTTAACAAGTCCAGACTTTATATAAAATACAGTCCACTTCATTTTCTCTGTGGATAGAGGAGCACTTGATATACAACACATCCAGTCTTTAAAGTTCATACAGCCACCCAGGACAGTGGGTACATACACATGGAATGGGACACGCCTTGACTGGATAGATACGGCCAAGAATTTTGATAGCGGACATGTATAGAGAGATGGATAGATAGACGGACGTATATGTGACAAGAGTACATGGAAAGTCCATTTTTCGTTTTCGACACTTACATTTTCCGAAAATTTCAAATTCGTATGTCAATACACAACGAAGATTTATTCTAATAAAAAATACATATGTTTGCTATACAAAGTGAAGTTTTTCAAAGAGCGGCTTAACAGCATCTTAGCCTGGTTTTCACATGCTGTGTCATATACGCAGACATGCGGGACAAGTCTTCAGATAGGATATACACACCAAAAGAACTCATGATGATGAGTAAGTATATGCATCCAGAAGTCTTGATAATGGGTGTAGGATATTCCAGAAGCAGAAGAAGTCTTAGGAATAAAAATGTTCACCACGAACCAGAAACAGCAATCATCATGTTCACTCCATACAGGTCTTTACGTCAGGTAATTCTGCACCCACAACAAACACGAGCACAATGTATATCCAGCATACGTTTTCAAGGTGGGTACTTGCACATACACAACACTGCAGACACAAGGCATTGAGTTCACCAAAAGTAACAACATAAAATATACAATGTAACGTGAAATGTCACTGAGGATTGCAAAAAGGCTTGGTCAGTCTCAGGTCGCACCAAAAGCAAGACACTGAACATGTCTACATACACTTACCTGCTGTACATGAAAACTGCTAACAACAGAATCAAAGTTAAGCTTGATTTTTATCATTTGCGTTTTACACACAGACACAAATCATGCAAACTGTTAACAGTTTATATACACGTTATATCACACTGTTGATGAAAGTTTAGTTTACACACATGTACAGTCACAATGTTGATGACAGTTTATAGTATATATATATATATATATATATATATGTAAAGTCACACAGTTGATAACAGTTTACAGTTTATATACATGTACATTCATGACTGTTGATAAAAGTTTACACAATTATGAACATCTATTCATGACGCTGAAGCAAATGCTGTGCATCCATTTCAACTAAAAGTTTCAAAAAATGAAATGAATGACCCCTTTTTAAAAAGTGAAATGGAATAAAAAGTAGCTGGGACAATGGAAATGGTGAACTATTACACACATTTTACAAAAATGAAAATACAAAAATGGTGCATTCTTATATCAATCGGGACAGACTGCATGTGGCACATTTTCAGCCAAGGAATGGCTTCATTATAAACACAGGCTTATATCCTTGAAGTCATGATGGCACATGGTCAGTTTCAATTTTCTCAAGACAGCATTACCATGCCTGGAAAATTCCATATGAATAAACACCAATGATGCCATGGGACAGAAAAGGATTCAAAACTATCGTACCAAATACCATAAGCCTCCTCATAAACCCCAAGGTGCCAGCGTGGTCCTCAGGTCACATGTTTATTTGGCCTTTAAATTTAAGCACCTCAGTCAATATGAAACAATCTCCCATTCTGGAAAGAAGCAGCTGATAATGCTTGCTGCTGAATGCTTGATAGTGAACATTCGTTCTTAACTCAATGCGGGCGAATTCTGAAATAACTTGAAATAGGAGAGCATCACTTGGCACTGGCTTCCCTGTCTACAGCAACTTTGAATACAAAACTCATTCGTATAATGATTTCTCCATCCAGACCATATTCGTTGAGAATTGCCTGAACTGTCCATTGGCCTGTGTGTGAATTGCACTTGGCGGTCTGTTAGAATTTCCATGTTGAAACACTAGAGGTGTATGGCAGAGGAGCATGCAACCTCAGACACTGCCAACCTCAGACACAGTGCTGTTGGCCTCAAACAGCAGTGTCCTGAACGAGCAAGGGAGGAAAGCCATGCTGCTGGACACAAATTTTCTGAAACACTGCAACATTAAGTGTGTTGTGAATGGGACAGGATTTGAAATACCACAACACATCCAAGTCTGTAAAGATACAGCATTCTTAACCCTTTCATTTCCTCGTCCATGTATTGGAGGTGACAAAACTTGTAAGACCAACCAAGCAAATCAAAAGTAATATATACCCTTCTCTTGCAAAACAAGGGTAACTGAAGTGCAAACACACCAATACAATTAACATAGCACCTGATGAATATTTGTCACCCAATGAACTTGTATTGCTATGGACGTTTCACAACTACAACAAAATCCTGTTTCAGACATTCTTACAATTATCATATTTCTGATCTAAAAACAACAAAAATTCCCATTTCTGATCTTCTAACACCTAAATCCCATTTTTGATCTCACAACAATAAAATCCCATTTCTGACCTTCCAACAACAAATCACATTTCTGATCTAACCACACACACACAACACACACACACACACACACACACACACACACACACACACACACACACAATTTCTGATCTAATAACAAAATCCTATTTCTGATCTAGCAACAACAGATTCCTGTTACCGATCTAACATCATCATCCAGTTTCTGATCTAATGACAACAAAACTATCTTATTTCTGATCTATCAACAACAACATCCTAGTTCTGATATAACAACAATACAATCCTCTGATCTAACTAAGACAACACCCACAGCAATATCCTATTTCTGATCTATCAACAACAACAAAATCATATTTCTGATCTAACAACAACAAAATCCTATTTCTGATCTTTCAACAACAACAACAAAATCATATTTTTCATCTTACAATAACAACAATATATGAAGCAACAATATTGTACTTTTTATCTCTAATCAAGTAAATAAACCCAAGCAAAAAAAAAATCCTAACAACAACAAAATAAAGCTCCCATTCTTCACAAAGAGGTTCTTATTTTGTGTGTAAAGCCCAGCCGACTGTGTAGAGCAATGTCAGGGCTATAATCGTTTCAAGACATACACAATACTTCAACAGGGGGAAAAAACAGGAACAAAAAATTAAGTACACATATCAATGCATTCGAGCACATAATCTAAGGAGATGCCCCTGGCATTGAATACTCCGTCCAAGTTATCATACAGGGGATTTAAAAAACATGTCTCAATATAAATCTAAACATAACCAAGGACACCAAAACATATAAAAACGGGCCTGAATTACCTAAAATTGCTTCAACATATCTCATTTCCCTAGAGCCAAAAATATATGTACTATATGTACCCAATTATCAATCCTAAGAGAAAGTATGTAACACTTTATTGAACACATACAGGTGAATGGACCGACAAGGCAGAAAATGATAGGAAGAAATAACAGAAAGCAAAGGAACAAGGCAGAAACAAAGACAGTGACAGAAAAAGAGGAAATTTCTAGCACAGAATTTCCAGAGTATGGGGATACTATTTATACTGAAAGAGCCCCTGGTATCCCCAAGGGGGGTCACAAAGAGATAAAAACATTTTCCCACAAAGGAACATCAAAATTGCACATGTCTACAACATACTTCTCAGACCTTTGACTGAAAGAGACTGTGCCGTACAAATAAAATTATTGTTATTATTATGACCTTACAGCAGAACCGGGAAATTAAACAAGTTACAAGGAATTGACCTACATGTAGGCACAATACAATACAGTCTTGAACACAACGCTCGTTATAGTAAATTTAATCAACAATAATCCTATGCAATGCAACACATTCATTCTCAAACACTACTGGAATGACATCTTCATGCAAAAATATCTCTAAAGTCAATGTAAAATGTTCCATAAACACAGTGCAACCACCAACCCCCCCCCCCCTCTCTCTCTGCGCACACACACAAACACACACACACACACACACACTTACACATTGCACCATTATGGATTTGCGAAATTCTTAAACAAATCATTACATTACTGGCACAACAGATCAAAACTGAAATGGTTTGGAATGATCTTTTGTTTTTATCTACCCTTTTATTTGACATTTAAATTAATATGAAAATCCCTTTACATGCATGAAAACAAAACACTGCACTGAATCCTTCTATTAACTTTACAAAGATATTTACACTTCGAATACAAATAATTCTTTTAAAGTAATATTTGTGGATAAGAAATATATAAATAACTAACTATTTATATAATCAATGACAAAAACAAACACACAACCATTTATTTACATAATCAATGAATAACTCAAAGCCTATTAATTGAACGATAATTCATTAGCAACATTTTCACATAATATTTCACAAACACCTATCATAATTAATGGATATTTCATAATGACAATTCATAAACATTATTATGATTAATGGACATTTCATAACTAGTTATTTAGATATAATCAATATTTCATTAACCCCAAAAATCACTTTAACTAATGAACAGTTCATAACCAGTCAAATCATTTCGTACCTTATTACTTTTTCAACAAATAAACAATCGTTCATCACACACGACACACAAGCCAACGAAAGTTTGCAAAATTGGCAATTTTTGATGTTGAAGAGCTGACCTTCTCGGTCTATCACAACACTCTGCAAAAATCTGTCAAGTCAATCTTTATTACAACTTGCTGGCTTACACTCCAAATGGAACACATTTGAACATATTTAAACATAGTTTTTACACATGGAGTACCTTTCAACAGTTAAAAAGTGAAGAAGCAACTAACTGGATAATTTACTGAGCTAAATCACTTCACTAATCAAATTCATTTACCTGACGGATGCACACTTCCACAACTAAATCAAATATGACCTGATGGCCTTTCTGTATCACTGAAATGGATTAATTATCCAAATCAAGTTATAGGAATCCACATTTGATAATATACAGGAACAAATGGCAATATCAATGTCAGTTTTCCTCAAACCAGTGTTTTTGCATTTGAAAAAAAAATGAAGGTGGACCAAACGCCACAGAGGTTCTGTGATGGAAAAAGATTTGAAATGAAATAAGCTATAAGCCTGCACATAAACCCAACATGCCAGTTTGCCAGAAAAGAAATTTATAAATCACCTACATGCCACCAATGACAAAAATTGACTCTTAAATGATAAAAACACAGATACAGTTTCAGTTTGCTCAAAATAGTGTGAAGCATGTGGCCGATTCCATTTGATGCAAAAAATGTTAATCCTGGCAAATCCCATAAGCTTTGGCACATGTCTTTCATGCAGAAGAGGCTTTAAGGACAATTTTTAAATCCCATCTGCAGTGATGTCCATGAACAAGTAAATGATACATAGTCACACCTTTACAGATGATTACATGAAGGAGCCACTATGTGGTTCACAGTATTATGTATACCTTACAACTATAAACAGAGTCAAGTTTACCGAAAATTGTAAACTGACAATTACGCTGTGGAGCTTCACAGTCATTGAACACACTTAAATTCATTGACAAATCATAAACTGACTTAATGATTACACTGTGGAGCTTCACAGTCATTAAACACACTTAAATTCATTGACAAATCATAAACTGACTTCATAATTACACTGTGGAGCTTCACAGTCAATGCACAAGTGGCACTCGGTCACTTCTTCACAGTAATCGCACACTTTTCTTTACTTCCCTACCCCACTCACATCCATCCTCTCTCTCGTACACACACACGCAGACAATTTTTGCTGTTGTTCATGAGGGACTCACCACTCTTGAACAGTTCTATAAGTGCCCCTCTCACACCTGACAAAACAAACATACGACATCATCATACACACCCTTAAATGACCAACACAACACAAAACATGCTTCAACATTAAAATGATACCGTGGGCAGGTGGGGAATAGGATGAGGAATAAACCAAGCTGGCAATCATCTCAGACAATTCAAACAGAAAGAATGTCTACACATCCCAACTGTAAGCCAGAAAAATAAAAAACCAAAATGCACCAATACAAAACAATGTTTTAAACTGATCATAGTTGAACACACTGGCAGTTCACATTCCCACCCACTTCTCTCTCACACACATACAATAAGCTACGTGGCAATTGGTTTACATATAACATCCTATTATTTTACTAAAACAAAAATATGTACCAGCGTATTTAAAACTACAATCTAAAACAGAGCAAAACATCCTGTCAATTTGTTATTCTCTACAATCCACAATCAGGAACATACTGACAAAAAAGCCAGCCTGTACTATACAACATAACATGAAGGCATCATGAGACAGACTTTCCCTTCATCAAAAAAAAGTTTGTTTCTTTAAGATACAAACTCCTGTACTGTTTCACATCTACATGCTGAGAATGTGAAACCAATAAAGCAACAAATCTTGGGCTAATATCAAGGAATACAATCACACGGTTCAACATATTAAATCAACTATTTGTGCAACAAATCACAGCAGAGGTTGGCTGTTTTAACAACAAAAACTGTTATAACACAGCGTGTGTCAGTGTGTGTGGAGAAAGACAGAATTCTTGGGCTTTTAACGCTTATGTCTACTGTAATAGGAACTTTGGAACAAAAGACAGTATATTCTGTGTTGTTTATTGCTAACCTGATTATAAAACTGGCCACGTCAAAGTCAAAACCACTTCAAAACAAAACCAAAAGTAGCTGGAAAGATTCCAGAAAACAGAAAATCAAAGAATGAAAAGAGAAGAAGAACATTCTGCAGTTTCAAAAACAGAGGGGTCTTAATTTTGCAGTCGGCATTACCGCACTGCAACAGACGCAGTTAATGGGTTAGGTTAAGCACAGTTGTGCAAACCCATTTCCAATCATGGCACAGCTAGCAACAACAACAACAACAAACAAAAAAAAAGCAACAAATCTGACTACAAACACAGCACAGGGTCTGTCAAGTTTTCCAAATAATCTGTAGAGGTTTTTAAGGGATGGAGAGAGGAAGAATGAATAGTCTTCAAATCTACATACATGACCTATCAGCATAAAACCATGGCTAACTGACAGAGGGGCAGGACAACAGTACAGGCACAAACAGGTGGTGAGAGTTTGTCTGGGTGATTTTCAATCTTCAGCAGAAATGCACTCCCTACAGACACCAAACTTTCATTCAGTTGTACACGTTTAGCTTAAAAGTGTCATTACCATGTTTAAAACCAAGCTTTTAGTCGATGTAGACAGTTTAACACTTTATGATTTTCCGTCATCCTTTTGATCTGATTTTGTACTTTCAACCAAATAAACACTGATCTGACTTTGTACTCTTAACTAAATACACATGCTATGTAACCCTGGTAAAGCCCCACAGGTCGCACATCGATGGAGAGACCTTAATCCTGACTTACCCATGGCGTGTGATATACATAAAAATGGCCTTACTGCAAAACCTGGGTTGATAAAAAGAATGTGACATCAGAAAGTAGAAAATCTTTAGAGGCTGTTTATTCAAAAACATCGTCCAATGATACATCATTTCAAACTAGTTTCCACATTTTTTGCCCTACGACATTCAACTGTATATCACAATGATCAGGAAAAAAAAAATCAGATTTCAGAAACGTGTATATCTCAAAACTCCTCAAAATCCAGTAAGCAATGATTTTATGCTGATGAGTCAAAAATACTCTCAAAAATAAAAAACATTCCCAACGATGGCAGGAAAAACACGCTGATAACCACCAGGGGAAATGGGACCTATCACACAGATGAATTACAACACATGCACGGTCTCTGGCTTAGGGCTGACATCGATTTGCTTTACTTACAAAACTATTTCATCACAGCTAACAATCAATCATAATGCAAGAAATAACTCATCACAATGCACATCTGTATCTGCCAACACAATGAAAATAATCACTTATTATCACAAACTACATGGATTGCCTTTTTTTTCAATGATTTTTTTTATTATCATTATATTTGTAAATATATTACATCACAATAGTTCTTACAGATGTTTATGTTCAATGATGAGCGTACACCACCATATACATATTTACTTGCATACATACATACATACATACAATTATGAAAATATATGCACACATATAGACAGATGGATATACGCACATACATACACAATGACATGATACATTATATGAACAATTATACATCAAGTTATCTCTAGTGAGTTTACATATGTACACTGAATTACCTAATTCAAAATCTCTATTGAGTTTACATATATGTACAATGAATTACCCAACTTAATAACACAAGTGACAGTAGTCTGAAATAAAGGCAATATCAACATTTTGACCCAATGACACAAAGACATAATGAAGCACGGCCATTCATATTTCAAAGAGTTCACAGGTCAAAATGTTACTACAGTCAAAATATTCTTCAGGACATTACTAACTAATCAGATGGGACTATCTAACTCAATGATGAATTTGGCAACAAGCTGTAAATGTAAGTACTATCTAACCTGCTGACACTTGGCAACCAATTATAATAACTATCTAAATATGACTTCTATAAGATTGACTATCTGGCCTGTCCCATTTGACACAAATCTGGCAACAAATTATACACAGAATTATCTCCTGAATTTTTATACATCTAATTAACTAACTACTACTTGACTTGATGACACTGACAAACAATGTTATTAACAACCTAACTATGTAAACTACTCAACATTTGGCAACAAAGTATAAAACAGAATCACTTATGTCTTGGTATGTTCAATTATTAATGAATAAACAAACAAAACAAACACTGCTACTGTCTAATCGAAGGTTTGGTTTGGAGTTCGAACAGGATTCAACGCATTCAGATAATTCTATATGTGCTCCACCCAAATCTGCTAGTACTTATCTAACAGACCCCTTGATCCTGTGGAAAACCTGATGCGATGGCATGGACTTGAAATGAGGGAGAGGGGGTAGGAGAACAGAAAACAGAACCTACGATACACTGACATCACCAGAATGATCGGAGCTTTAACCTTTTTGACTCCTGCACCCTGTCCACCAGCATCCCGCATTGTCAACCATACTAGCAAACTTAAAAACTTAGCCCTGGTGGATAGGGTGAAGAAGTCAAAGGGTTAATTTTTTTTAAAGATGCTGGATAAGGCGCAGAAGTCAAAGGGTTAAGACAGGCAGCAAACAGGCCAATGTTTATGTTGTGTGCTGGGATTGAACTTAAGACATCAGATCTTTGAGTCCACTGCTCTGTCAAAATAACCAGCCATAACCACAGGACACGTAGCAAACAATTACAATCAGTACCTTCCTCAAGACCCTCATTTAAATTTGGCAAATACTTACAACAATTGTCCGCCTCAAGACTTGTATATTAAGCAAATGGACTGACCCAACAACAAATCCGGCAACCAATTACAAAAACAAAATTTTTCTCTTCTCTTGACTTATACAGCTAATGAAATTACTCACCTAATGACAAAGCAATCAACATTTATTATCTACCTTCAGCATTGCATTATTAATTTGGACTATGTAATTTGATGATTATTTTTGGCATTTTGGCATTTTATTTCAATTTTTTGTTTTTTTCACTATCTGCAAAGAGAGATCTAAAAAAAATTCTTCAAACAATACTATTACTAGTAGTCCTATCGTCCATGTTGTACTCATTTGATTGGCTGTTATGTGATAATGCTATATCTCAATGATCTGTTTGTAAGCCTGTATCAGTGCATTTGCATTGGCCAACTTAAGTCCCTGAGTAGGTGCTTGTTTGTTTACATACATGTATACATGCATATGCATGCATATCTATCTATCTATCCATCTATATATATATACATATACATATATATATATATATATATATATATATATATATATATATAAAATTGTCTCTGTGTGTGTGTGTGTGTGTGTGTGTGTGTGTGTGTGTGTGTGTTGTGTGTATGTGTGTGTGTGTGTGTGTGTGTGTGTGTGTGTGTGTGTGTGTGTTGTGTGTGTGTGTGTGTGTACATATGTATATAATATATATATATTTATTTATATATATATATATATATATATATAATATATATATATGTGTGTGTGGTGTGTGTGTGTGTGTGTGTGTGTGTGTGTGTGTGTGTGTGTGTGTGTGTGTGTGTGTGTGTGTGTGTGTGTGTGTGTGTGTGTGTGTGTGTGGTGTTTGGTGTATTCATATTTATTCAATAAGATGATTTTCTCATGTTATACCCATACAATACTGGGGTTTTTTCCCCCATTTCCTGCTCTATAACATTCTTTAGATAACTGATTTATCACTGGTTTACATATTTATATATACAATTTCTGTAAAGCATGCTTCCTAGGATGTTGCGCTATATAAATCTTTCATTATCATAATAATGACAAACTTGCCAACTCGCTATACACAAAAACTAATTCAAGAGAAAACAGTACTTTCTGACCACTCAAGTCCCAATCAATTATAAAAAGAACTTGCAACAAACTATACTGAAAAAATAACCTCATGTAAAAGAACTATCACATAACAACATAACAAAACAATATCTAACCTTACAACATACCAATAACCATTTGCATGGAACATCACTGAATGACACAAAATGCTTACGATACTTAACCCCTGGTTTGTTTAAGGAAATCACTGAAAGAATAAACAGCAACAACAAAACGAGTATCAGTTTACTATCTATGCCCCAAGCATATCTCCATACAAACACACACATCCTTTGTGACATTTTCACAATCCTTCAACACAATAGATTCACTCAGTAACATAAATACTGCTAACAAACTGCTGTCTGTAATACCATATACTCGATAACATAAATACTACTAACATATCGCTATCTTTATTACCATCTATTTACTCAGTAACATAAATACTACTAACATATCGCTATCTTTATTACCATCTATTTACTCAGTAACATAAATACTACTAACATATCGCTATCTTTATTACCATCTATTCACTCAGTAACATAAATACTACTAACATATCGCTATCTTTATTACCATCTATTTACTCAGTAACATAAATACTACTAACATATCGCTATCTTTATTACCATCTATTCACTCAGTAACATAAATACTACTAACATATCGCTATCTTTATTACCATCTATTCACTCAGTAACATAAATACTACTAACATATCGCTATCTTTATTACCATCTATTCACTCAGTAACATAAATACTACTAACATACCGCTATCTTTATTACCATCTATTTACTCAGTAACATAAATACTACTAACATACCGCTATCTTTATTACCATCTATTCACTCAGTAACATAAATACTGCTAACAAACTGCTGTCTGTATTACCATATATATACTCGGTAACATAAATACTACTAACATACCGCTATCTTTATTACCATCTATTCACTCAGTAACATAAATACTACTAACAAACTGCTGTCTGTATTACCATATACTCGGTAACATAAATACTACTAACGTAACAAACTGCTGTCTGTATTACCATATACTCAGTAACATAAATACTACTAACGAACTGCTGTCTGTATTACCACATACTCAGTAATATAAATACTACTAACATACTGCTATCTTTATTACCATCTATTCATTCACTAACATAAGTAGGCTACTGCAGAAAAGCTGCAATCTATATATTTACACTGAACCACTGAAGGAGATGTCATGGAATCTTCCTGCATCAGGAGACTGAAGTACTGAGGTCCTCTGTCTTGTAAAATGGTCAGCACAATTTCACACCAAAAATCTATAGTACTGAGGTCCTCTGTCTTGTAAAATGGTCAGCATAATTTCACACCAAAAATCTACATTAATCACCATATAAAGACAATGAACACAATGTAATATAATCCCACACAGTACAATACCATTAACCATAACACTACATTACAATTCCATTTACTGCAACCAAAATATCTGAAAATGGGAGACTCAATCAAGAAAAAGAACACGGCAAAATCAAATAGGAACAGACTTTCACCACTCTACTCTGTCATCCTATCCCCCAGATCCAAGAACTTGACCTTTGACTCCTTCACCTGTGTTACAATTTTCCTGAAAATTAAGCTCCCTGTTGGTCCAAGGCATGTTCTGGAATTGTGTGGAAATGAGTCACAATATCACTGATTTCATAAGCTATCTTTCATCATGATATCATTATTTTTGTAATCTTTATCCTTCCTCATGACTTAGTTTTGGTTTTTTGTGTGTTTTTTTTTCCAGTTTGGAGAAGGTCATTACCCTACGGAGGTTTTGGAAATTACTGATGGTTGATCCGATGAAAGCTGTTGGAATTGAGTACAAGTTTAGAATTGTGTGTGAAGGTTAGGTACTGCTTTTAATAAAAGGATCGTGTTTGTTTTAAAACGGCCTGATGTATTTTGTCATCTGTAAAAAAAGTATCACACCGCAGGAGATAGAAAATGTGAGAAATGTCTTAAAAAACTAGGGGATTACATTACAATTTTACGAAAATGAAGCTCATTTTTGATCAAAGGTATGTCCTGGAATTGTGTGGAAATGGTCATAATATCACTGATTTCACAAACTATCTTTCAAATCAGTATCACTGATTTCATAAGCTATCTTTCATCATAACATTAATTGATTTCATATGCTAGCTTTCATCCTAATATCACTGATTTCATAAGATATCTTTCATCATATTGATTTCACACACTATCTTTCATCATAACATCACTGATTTCATAAGATATCTTTCATCATATTGATTCCATACGCTATCTTTCATCATAACATCACTGATTTCATATCTTTCATCATAATATCATAGATTTTATATGCTATCTTTCATGATAATATCACTGATTTCATAAGATATCTTTGATCATAATATCATTGATTTTCTAATCTTTATCCTTTGTCACAACTTAGTTTTTTTGTTGTTGTTGTTTTATTTTTTTTATTTTTTTTTGACAGCTTGTAACGGTTTAAGAAATTACTGATGGTCGATGTGATGAATGCTGTTGGAACTGAGAAAACAAGTTTAGATTTGTGTGTGAAAAATAGGTACTGTTTTTAATAAAAGGATAGTGTTGTTTTAAAACACCCTGATGTATTTTGTCATGTTTAAAAGAAATATCAAACCACTGGATCTTATGAACGTTTTGACTTACTGGTCATCTAACCTGTAACAACCTGGAAGCTGGTGGGAATAGTGAGGCTGATGGATAGGGTGATGGGAGTAAAAGAGTTTATGTCTTGTTCTGCTATCACTGCTAACAGTACACACAGGTCGTGCTCTGCTATCACTGCTAACAGTACACACAGGTCTTGTTCTACTATCACTGCTAACAGTACACACAGGTCGTGCTTTGCTATCACTGCTAACAGTACACACAGGTCGTGCTCTGCTATCACTGTTAACAGTACACAGGTCTTGTTCTACTATCACTGCTAACAGTACACACAGGTCTTGTTCTACTATCACTGCTAACAGTACACACGTCTTGTTCTGCTATCACTGCTAACAGTACACACAGGTCTTGTTCTACTATCACTGCTAACAGTACACACATGTCTTGTTCTGCTATCATTGCTAACAGTACACAGGTCTTGTTCTGTTATCACTGCTAACAGTACACACATGTCTTGTTCTACTATCACTGCTAACAGTACACACAGGTCTTGTTCTACTATCACTGCTAACAGTACACACATGTCTTGTTCTGCTATCATTGCTAACAGTACACAGGTCTTGTTCTACTATCACTGCTAACAGTACACACATGTTTTGTTCTGCTATCATTCCTAACAGTACACAGGTCTTGTTCTGTTATCACTGCTAACAGTACACAGTCTGCTTGCTATCATTGCTACAGTACACACATGTCTTGTTCTACTATCACTGCTAACAGTACACACAGGTCTTGTTCTACTATCACTGCTAACAGTACACACAGGTCTTGTTCTACTATCACTGCTAACAGTACACACAGGTCTTGTTCTACTATCACTGCTAACAGTACACAGGTCTTGTTCTGCTATCATTTCTAACAGTACACACATGTCTTGTTCTACTATCACTGCTAACAGTACACACAGGTCTTGTTCTACTATCACTGCTAACAGTACACACAGGTCTTGTTCTACTATCACTGCTAACAGTACACACATGTCTTGTTCTGTTATCACTGCTAACAGTACACAGGTCTTGTTCTGCTATCACTGCTAACAGTACACAGGTCTTGTTCTGCTATCACTGCTAACAGTACACAGGTCTTGTTCTGTTATCACTGCTAACAGTACACACAGGTCTTGCTCTGCTATCACTGCTAACAGTACACACAGGTCTTGTTCTGTTATCACTGCTAACAGTACACACAGGTCTTGCTCTGCTATCACTGCTAACAGTACACACAGGTCTTGTTCTGCTATCACTGCTAACAGTACACAGGTCTTGTTCTACTATCACTGCTAACAGTACACAGGTCTTGTTCTGCTATCACTGCTAACAGTACACAGGTCTTGTTCTACTATCACTGCTAACAGTACACACAGGTCTTGTTCTGTTATCACTGCTAACAGTACACAGGTCTTGTTCTACTATCACTGCTAACAGTACACACAGGTCTTGTTCTGTTATCACTGCTAACACTAACAGTACACAGGTCTTGTTCTGCTATCACTGCTAACAGTACACAGGTCTTGTTCTGCTGTCATTGCTAACAGTACACAGGTCTTGTTCTGCTATCACTGCTAACAGTACACACAGGTCTTGTTCTGTTATCACTGCTAACAGTACACACAGGTCTTGTTCTGCTATCACTGCTAACAGTACACACAGGTCTTGTTCTACTATCACTGCTAACAGTACACACAGGTCTTGTTCTGCTATCACTGCTAACAGTCACAGGTCTTGTTCTACTATCACTGCTAACAGTACACAGGTCTTGTTCTGCTATCACTGCTAACAGTAACACAGGTCTTGTTCTACTATCACTGCTAACAGTACACACAGGTCTTGTTCTACTATCACTGCTAACAGTACACAGGTCTTGTTCTACTATCACTGCTAACAGTACACACATGTCTTGTTCTGTATCACTGCTAACAGTACACAGGTCTTGTTCTACTATCACTGCTAACAGTACACACAGGTCTTGTTCTGCTATCACTGCTAACAGTACACAGGTCTTGTTCTGCTATCACTGCTAACAGTAACACAGGTCTTGTTCTGCTGTCATTGCTAACAGTACACAGGTCTTGTTCTACTATCACTGCTAACAGTACACAGGTCTTGTTTGCTATCACTGCTAACAGTAACACAGGTCTTGTTCTGCTATCACTGCTAACAGTACACAGGTCTTGTTCTGCTGTCATTGCTAACAGTACACAGGTCTTGTTCTACTATCACTGCTAACAGTACACAGGTCTTGCTCTGCTATCACTGCTAACAGTACACACAGGTCTTGTTCTACTATCACTGCTAACAGTACACACAGGTCTTGTCTGACTATCACTGCTAACAGTACACACAGGTCTTGCTCTGCTATCACTGCTAACAGTACACACAGGTCTTGTTCTGTTATCACTGCTAACAGTACACAGGTCTTGTTCTGCTATCATTGCTAACAGTACACAGGTCTTGCTCTATCACTGCTAACAGTACACACAGGTTTTGCTCTGCTATCACTGCTAACAGTACACAGGTCTTGCTCTGCTATCACTGCTAACAGTACACACAGGTCTGTGCTTCACTGCTATACACTGCTAACAGTACACACAGGTCTTGCTCTGCTATCACTGCTAACAGTACACACAGGTCTTGCTCTGCTATCACTGCTAACAGTACACAGGTCTTGTTCTGCTATCATTGCTAACAGTACACAGGTCTTGTTCTGCTATCATTGCTAACAGTACACAGGTCTTGTTCTGCTATCATTGCTAACAGTACACAGGTCTTGTTCTGCTATCATTGCTAACAGTACACAGGTCTTGCTCTATCACTGCTAACAGTACACACAGGTCTTGCTCTGCTATCACTGCTAACAGTACACAGGTCTTGTTCTGCTATCACTGCTAACAGTACACACAGGTCTTGCTCTGCTATCACTGCTAACAGTACACAGGTCTTGTTCTGCTATCACTGCTAACAGTACACACAGGTCTTGCTCTGCTATCACTGCTAACAGTACACACAGGTCTTGCTTTGCTATCACTGCTAACAGTACACAAAGCTGCTGGACCGCGTGACACAGTCAAAGGGTCAAGTTATCAAAACAAGACAGGTGCGCAGTTTCAGCGCACTGGCCTTTACTTAGTTTTAATCCTTTCAATCCCACAGCCTGTCCACAAGCTGCAATAACTTAACCCTTTTACTCCCTCACCCTATCCACCTATATGAAAGTGATGTGTGTATCCTGCGTGAAGCTGGTGGATAGGGTGAGGGAGAGAAAGGATTAAGTTTTCTCTTTGCTCTCATCAGTAACAATGTGGGATGTTGGCAGATACGGTGAGGGAGTCAACGGCTTAAAGAAAACCAAACACACAAATAAGCAAGACCATCAATTCATCTAATCTTTAAAAGCTACAACCAGAAGGACTGCAGGGAAAAAGTGACTTTTGTCACTTGCAATCTGAATTTGGTGATATTCTTTATTATTCTCAACCTTTTTATGTGCTTGCTAAACACCACTGTGCGGAACATTTACGATATATGTACAAAATAAATTAAATCAGCATTCATACGGCATTTACATTATTTTTCATGTATTCTTTTTTGGTTGATTTTGATATGCTTGCATTAAGCATCAATCTTGTTCTGTAAATTTGATCAGTTCATATTTGATTTTACTGTGTTCTGAATTCTGTTAGTTTTTTGGTTTGTTTTTTCTTTGTCTTTAATGGCAATCACTTTGAAACAAGAATGGACTCCTCCTCTAAGCACTCACAGTAACATGGAAAGATGTGAAGATGGAAATCTCATCATTTTAGCTCCACCTGAAACATTTGCATACTAAACTAACTGGAAAACATCAAATTTCCTGAAGACACACACACACACATAAAATGACATTCATAGTACAGATGTTTATCGATTAACTGCTGTAGTTTTTCTTTTTGTTTGTTTGTTTGTTTTTTCTTTTTTTGATACAACACATACCATACAAATGTGCACAGTATAATCAACAACAATTGTTGTTGCAGCGCGTTTTTTTTTTCACTCTCGCTTGCTTTTGATGGATGACACACATTCACAGTACAGCTGACAATTGTTGTATTTTTTCTCACTGAAGGCATCTTTTCTGTCTTCCAATTCTGTGTTCCTCTTTTTTGTTATGCAAACTGCTAGGTGACTCATGAAGTTGTGTCAGTGATAATGATACTGCTTCTTTTCAAAATCTCTTCTAAACTATGAAACGCCACAAGAACAGGAAAGTAGTCTGAAATCTGACAGCCAGCCAACTGAAATAAGTAGACACAGCATCAGAAGTCTTCATCAGACAATCTAAAACAACATCATCAATTAGTACTGATAGAAATTTGGAGAAAACAACAAACCTACTCAGTATACATCACTGTTCCAAACACTTTTCACTCATCTGCAAGTCTCATATATAACAACAAAAACAGAAGGAAGAAGTGAGAAGAAATGACAACAATGCTAATTCGCATCTGTTGTCATTTTATCACAAATGATCAGCACTCCATGATTCACAGTCTACATATTGCTTGTCCTGACTTGTGCAACCTGGTCAAATGCACAAGATTGTGTGAATTGAGAATTTTAGCGAAGATACTTGTCTACTGTATGCTGTTAGTGAAAAAAACTTGGTGAGCTCTATGCCACAACAAATTCACCAGCTTTGAAGACATTCGCCACTTTTAAGACTGGTGAGCAGCCTCACAAAGGAGTATCCATCACAGTTACTATCACTGTGTTTGAGTGCCCTCAAGATGATTGACTCAATGCTTCCAGACCGAGGCCGCAAAGCCAGCTCCCCTATTTACGGATGAACCACAAAGCATGCCCCCACATAATAACATAAAATAAAATGTCCACAACTGCAGATTCAGGGATACAATCCCCAGCCTTACCTCCTTCACTTTTCCAGAAATGACAAGGCTGTACCTCTGACGACAAATCGACAAAAAGTTGCCTATATAGGTAGGTATGTCTGTCTGTATGTTTAAGTAGGGTGGGTTATGGGAAGAGAGACAACATATGTGTGGTGTGATAGTCCCAATTTTACAATTCCATGTCACCTAAAATATCAGAAACTGGCTTCCATCAAGTGTCTTCAACAGTGAACATACTTAGCATCATTTTTGTTGTTGCTGTTGGTGTTGCTGTCCCAATTTCTGTGCCGCCTCAGTGACACTGACCCCAAATGCTCATTCTAAATTCACAGCATATCACCCCCAAATTCAATCACTCAAAGTCTCAGTGCCATGAAGCCCATGGGAGCTATGAATGACAAGCTGCCATAGGGCCTCCCCCCACAGCAGGCCCTGCACTGCTACAGGGTTGTTTTGGTGGAGTTAAAAGTGCCTGGTCTGAGCCAACCGACTAAGGACACTCCTGGCACCACTTCCACCCTTGCTTTCTTTCCAGTCTCCTTCCATTTCCATTTTTACAAGCTCATTTCTTTTTTGACCTCTTCTTCTAAAAACGACAGGGACTGATCTATGCTGACTTGTAGTATGTCACTGTCATCTTCCTTCACTTAATCTTTCAAGATGTAGAGTCAATACTGTTGACTGATTGACAAACTGCCACCACCTGTCTCCATCCTGTGCATGCCTTCTGGTCAAAAATTACCTCTTCAAACAATACCATAAGTAGCATTAGTCACATCTCTTTGTCCTCTCTCACCTACTGGTCATATTGTATTTACATATGATAAGCTGTGTGAGATAATGTTATCTGTGCATGTTTCATCAATTTGTTCACAAGTCTGTGTCGTGTATGCGCATTCACCAACATAAATCTCTGTGTAGTGCATTTCTTTGTTTACGTGAGTGCATACATGCATGCATACGTGTTTGCATATGCATGTACGAGTGCATGTATTATGCATTAGTATGAAAGAGTATTCCCATATCAAACATACACAATCATGATACTGTTGTTTCCTTTATGGGACATTGCATTAAATCTTTGACATCATCATTTTCAAAACGTGCAGGTGTTTGTTTTTCTGTTTTCAATCTGTTCCTATTTCACAAACTCCAATTTTCTAGTGTACATTTCACTTACAAAAGCTCTTTGTTCTTCAACTGGTGAAGATCAAGCCCATTGATTTCTTGGTGTCATTAGCGTTTGCCTCCTAATTTTCATTTTCAATGTCTACCATGTCTCAATATTTTCTCTTTTTTAACTTCTGCCACTTCCCTGTTTGTATGTCACACCACCATACAAACACTACATTGTTCCCTAGGCCATGTCGTTCACCCAGTCTTGGCTGTACAGTGGATTGGGGCAATCATCCATATGATCACTACCCAGCAACCCACTAGTCGCATAACTTGAAGCCTGACTTGACGTATCTGCCGTTGAGTCTCTCTCTTCAAAGAGGCCTGCTGAATGGCCTCCCCTCCCTCCGAAACTGGTGGAGCGCCGTTTAGGATAGTCACCAAGTTCGTATTCTGTGGAGTCGGAGGGAAGGCCCACACTTCCTGTGCCGTTGAAGGATTCCGGGGATTCTGCTGCCGACGAGGTTTCTCCACTGCTCATGTAAAACATTCGCCTTCGTCGCTCTTTAGACTGGGAGGAGGGAATGTTTCTGCAACAAGGAATACATGATTTTATTAAACTGATATAACATGAACTTAACAAAGGGAATGTAAGATCAATTAATGTGCGCAGAAAAACAATACTTGGAGGTACTCACAGGAACCACTGCAGACAAAGTGAAACAATGCAAGTTTGCTTGGTTTGGTCAGTTCATCCAATATGATACTGTCCAGAACCATCCTTCAGGGCATCCTTGGAAGGCAGTCCCCATTGAACTGAAGAATTGAGTGGTAAGTACCAAGGACTGGATCAACCTCAGTAAGTCTGAACAGCTTATTGCCATGCCACTCCGACTGATGGAGGATCCTGTCAACTGCTTCAACCTATCAGATCTCCCAACAATCACACCGGTCATGGTATTGGAAAAATTCTCAGGTCAGATGAAAACATAATACATGGACAATTCTGGATGCACTCAACATCACCATCATCATCATGTGTGCACTCCACATACTAAGTGCAAGCATTGTATGATTTGAACTTTATTCAAAAGGTCTCTATCCCCCCCCCCCCCCTTTATTTCTTCTTTAAAACATAAGGCTCCTCCCCCCACCCACCCGATTCCCATGAAAAAAAAGACAGTTTCCAACCTCCTGAACTCAAACACCAGCCGTTAACTCTCTAGAACTGGATTTCTGTATTGCCACATGCCACAGTGTTCAGACTATTCTTGCAAGAATGCAGGAAGTTCACATGTGTCAACTGTTGTTCACGAACTAAACAACATTTTCCAAACTTCATGCTGACCAAGACTGAGCAGCATGGAATCAACTACACTCAGGCCACACAGATACCGGAACAGCAGAAAAAAAAATGCTGCCCCATGTTCTACACAACTTTAATGCCCACAGAAATAGAGACAATTGTTCAAAATGCTGATGAAAAATGCTGTGACGGGGGCAATTAACCTCTTCACTGCGCTGTTGACGAATGACGCTCATCATAGAAACTGTCATCTGCAATGCTCTGTTGACGATCGTGGATCGTCCTGTATCAAACACTCTTTCTCTTTTCGTCTAGCATATCACAGAATCCTTCTATTTATGATTTGAGTAGGTCCCTTGACAATCTTCGCTCTTTGAGTGCCGTTTGTTCAAGTTATTTAGATCATTTGCATAATTTATCATGATCGATTGGCAAGGTGCTACGAAGTTGAGCTGTCAGTTTTTGAAGCGCTATGGCTGCCCCACAACGAACCTACACAGTTGCAGAAGTTACTGAAGCGATTTTTCGAGATCAAGACAGTGGAGATGAAGACTTCAAGCCAGCTGGCTTCGAACTTCGTGAAGTTGATGCCAACGACCCAGATTTTGATGTGGAAGAAGCTTTTGGTGACTGATCGTCTGAATCAGAGTAGGCCTATGGAGATCCGATTGTTCCAGATGCAGGTAGGTGTATTTGAGAGCTTTATTCATTTTATAACATGATTGTATTGCTTTCTTCTCAGTATATTTATAAATAGAACAGCTAAGTGTGTGTATTGTATGGCTGAGCCCTTTGTTTGGGCCTGGTCAGCGAGCGAGCCAGTGACTGAGTGGGCAGTGTGTTCGACCTGTGGGCGTGTCACTCGTCGCTCGCTCGTTGTCAGCCACGCTGTGTGTGTCTTGTTGATGATTTGTTTTTCTGGTCGACATCTGCCCTGTGTATCTCCCTGGCCTATGTGTGTTTGTGTGAGGAGTAGGCTACTATCTCCATGGCCTGTGTGTGTTTATGTGAGAGTAGGGTGGGAGCAGAGGGGTGTGCATGTGTGTGTGTGTGTGAGAGAGAGAGAAAGAGAGACAGAGAGAGAGAGAGACTGTTGGTGTGACTTTTTATAGGAAATTGAAAGCATTCAGTGATAATACTGACAGAAACAATGTGGTAATGAAGTCACTTTGGTAGAAGCAGTACTACTGGTTTTTTTGCAGTGTTTGCTTGAGGAAAATGAAAGGGGGCGTGGCATGGGGGAGTAGCATGCTACCTATGTCAGTGTGTGTGTGTGTGTGTGTGTTGTATGTGTGTGTGTGTGTGTGTGTGGGTGACTTTTTTTATTCATAAAATATGTGGAAATTTGAATCCTTGCTTTCACTGTGTACAGGTATGGTAATGCAGCATGGTGATGATGTTCGGCCTGGACCTGCTGTTGCTGGACCTGCTGTTACTGGACCTGCTGTTGCTGGGCCTGCTGGAAGGGGAGCAAGAGGGGGAAGGAGAGGACTGTGTTTAGAAGACTGCTTCCAGAACTACCACACTCAGAAGCATTTTTACTGGGGATAGACACTGGGAGATAAAACCCTTTCATTTTATGTGTGGCTAGGCTGTGCTTATATTGTGGCTGGACACTGCTTTCTGACCTTTGTACAGTTTATATCTTCAAATCAAAGTGTGCTATAAACTGCTGTGAGCTCCTCCATCACTTGATTACATCATCATTGACTTTAACTTTTTTTTTTATTGCATTTCAAAGAGTACATGTGACACTCTGGTACATTATTTCATTTTGAAATTGTCATAAACACAATCTTCATTCAATTTCCTTTCATTTGATATATACTTTTATGTATCTATCTTCAATGCCTTCTGAATTATAAGCAATTGAAAATAATAAGTGTGATTTTTGTCTGTTTCTGAAAAAAATCTTAGCATGTCTTAGCAAAACATGATAGCAGCGAAAGGGTTAATCATGATGATATGGAATTTTATGGGGGAAAAAACATATATGTAGACTTGGGGACATCCACCACGGCTGCATTTTCCCAGCCATTCTCCTACCTTTTAATTGCGAGCCGGCAGCGGCATCGCCTGCGAGTGCTAATTTTGTCCATGCAGGGTCGACCAAAGTCCATATCACTGGCTAGCGTGCCTTTGTGTTCTGGCACTACTGATAAAGAAGGAAGCCGAGTCCAGTTTTCTGTGTGTATTGTGAATTTGTGCAATGATCTGCATTATTTTCGTCACTTTACCTGTGTGCATTCAGTGCTGTGAATATTCATTGTTCTGAAGAAGTGATCTTTACTTTTTAGGATTACCTTGTCTTTGAGTTTTTGTAGAAATTACTAATGTGATGATCGACTGACACCTCCAGGTTGCTCTTTGTTCAGTATAAAGTGAGATTATTTTCGTAATAGTGACGGAAGTATAGTAAAATTTACAATCTTCACATATTTTCCTCAGTTTTAGCGAGGTCTGATTCGTGGTCTTCAGTGCTTTAACTTTCTAAAATTTAAAAAAAATCGCTTTAGGCTGTTTGTTTTCGTTCTTTTTTAGAGGCTTACATTTGACTAAAATCGGGTGTTAGCTGTTGCCTGACCAAGGCACGCGCTGCGCCGGCTATAAACTAGGCCACGCGCGTGTTTAATTAAGCTGGTCTTTATCCAGGGCAACCTCCGACACACATCTCTCTCTCTCTCTCTCTCTCTCTCTCTCTCTCTCTCTCTGTCTGTCTGTCTGTCTGTCTGTCTCTCTGTGCATGCGTGTGTGTGTTCAAATGCATGTTAAAATGTATAAATCAACTCTGTGTTTGCGCGCGTGCGTGCGTGCGTGCGCGTGCGTGCGTGCGTGTGCGTGTGTGTGTGAGTGCGTATGCGTGTGCGCGAGTATATACGTTATGATGCATATCTCTCTGCCTACTGCATGCATCGTGTGTGTGTGTGTGTGTGTGTGTGTGTGTGTGTGTGTGTGTTATAACTGCTGTGCTCTTCCCGAGTACTGGAATCTAGGTCAATCTGGAGGCACATACCATGAACTTAGTACAAGTGGCCAGTGCAGTAGGCCTAACTATCACGCCTCGCTATACGGCAGCAGGACGGGTGAAAAGGGTGTGGGGAGTGGAAGGGAAGGGGAAAGATGCGCGCTATTTATAGCGGGCAGGGCAGAGCCAGAGTTGCCAGAACTACAGCCAACCCAAGTATCACGGAAATGTGCGCCGTGCCACATAATTGTCAGTTTTAACTGTGCTTAACATGACAGGTCAGTGTTGTAAAAGTGCTATGACTTATTGTGGCCATTTAAATACCCATGGTCATTTCACTACTGGCTGGCTGAACTTGTTTTGAGTGCAAAAGTTTAAAGAACTTTTTTCCCATGTCACAACAGATTTTCTATATGAAAACTGGGACTGCTCTCCTTGAGAAATGTTGCCACAAACCAGTGCCACCAACTTTTTATTCTTTTCTGCATGCACGTACTTCTGTTTATCTATGAAAGTGGATTTTGCTTCAGAATTTTGCCAGGAACAATTCCCTTGATGG
This sequence comes from Monoplex corrugatus, assembly GCA_030674185.1. NCBI lineage: Eukaryota > Metazoa > Mollusca > Gastropoda > Littorinimorpha > Ranellidae > Monoplex > Monoplex corrugatus. Next base: position 46,997,251 of record JAPXFY010000023.1, read on the forward strand.
GATGCACAGAGTACAGCTGATTATCATCCACAAAACTAGCACCCAGACCACCACTTAAGGTTGAGTAGAGCAGAGAGAGAAATCCCTATCTGAACCCGTGATTTGAACACAGGTGCTTTATCTTATTTTGGGGCCACAGACCCCACAGAACCACCTCACACTTAACAATGTTGTGACTGCATCTACCATTGTTCTGCACACCTGAACATTCCACATTAAATACAAATTCAAATAAAATGGAAAGGAAAGTATGCTGCTTTGAGCCAGGTTTTTCAACTTTTTAATGATAAAAGTTACCACACGATTCTAACTAACAAGGCATTCCTATTCATCATCATCATAATGTGCTGTGCCGCGATCATGGCCCTCCACACAAATCTATCCCCTGTCGCTGCAAGTACGTCTCCCATCCTCTCTGTCCTCAGCCACCCCGCAAGTCCGTCCAATATTTTCTTCATGGGTCTACCTGGTGTTCTCTTTCCCTCCAGCTTTCATGTTGTGACCAGGTGCTCTAGTTCCTCTTTCCTCATACAATGGCCTATATATGTTGCTTGTCTGCATTCCTATTATAGGGATATAATTGCCAACAGGAAAAAACAGACAGCAGGTCAAACAAGATCAACCTGTAAAATGTATACCTAGTTTTTCAACAGTTTAGGTGGCTTATCTACAGCTAATGCTACACTGTCGTATAAAATGCTGAAGCCTGGAACTAAACTATTTTAACCGTCAATCAATGTGACAAGTGGGTTAGCACAATAGATTACACACTGGGAGACCAAGAATTCGAACCACATCAGCCCAAAAAATTCTTGTGGCATTCTTCCATAATGACCAGCTCCAACCCAGAGCTAAGCATGATACTGACTTCTTGGAAAGACTGGGACCACACAACCAAATATTATCCACTTTACAGATGCGTTATCATCATGAGTGCTGCTAAAATTTCCCGACCAGCACCATAGGCGTCTGTATGTCTCAGGCCTGGTTGACATCACAGGATATATCATGAGAAGAATCATAGAGTATAGCTGATGTCATGTAGTCTCAATCTCAAGATGGAACTCCACAGCATTATCACTATCATCCCCATTCTTATCATCACGGCAACGTAAAGAAAAAAAATGTCTGATTCTGTGGTACTTACATGCCCTGCTCTCCTGATGACCTGTTTTTGTGAGTTTGGAATTATGTTACAGAACCATAGACAGTGCCATATGCTTGGTGCAGAAAATGATGCAGTAAAAGAAAACCCTTTTCAGACAAGAAAAGGAACTCACTTTTTGGTAACATCGACAAGGGTAGAACCTGGATGTGCTGCGTCCACCATGTCACAGTCAGGGGAGACCACTGGCTGGTAGTGGTTGTCACTGATGTTGATCTCCCCATCTTCTTCTAGTATGTTCCGTGAAAAGCGCAGTGTTCCATTCAACACATCTCGCACCTATGACAGAAAATCTGGATCATGGACCAAATGGGGTCTTAACAAAATATACATGCGTGGATAGGGAGTATGGGGAAGGGAAAGGAGAAGAGTGAGAGAGCATGACACAGTCAGTTAGACAGACAGACAGACAGACAGACAGACAGAGAGAATGAAAAAGACAGCGAGAGAGAATGAGAGAGACAGACAGACAGAGACAGAGAGAGAGAGAGTGAGTGAGTGAGTGAGTGAGTGAGCGTGCGTGTGTGTGTTGTGTGCACGTGTATGTGTGTGTTGTGCTGTAATGTGTGTGTGTGTGTGTGTGTGTGGTGTGTGTGTGTGTGTGTGTGTGTGTGTGTGTGTCTGTGTCTGTGTCTGTGTGTGTATGTGTGTGTGTGTGTGTGTGTGTGTGTGTGTGTGTGTGTGTGTGTGTGTTGTATGTGTGTGTGTGTGTGTGTGTGTGTGTGTGTGTGTGTGTCGCGCATGCGTACAGATGTGTGTACATGCATATGCATACAGGTGTGCTGACAGCTAACCGGTGCTGGTAAAAGTGATCCACTACAGATGAAAACAGAGTTGTGTGCATGCATGTGTGTTGTTACACATGTGATTTTCTGGTGGGGAGGTGTCTACAATGAAACAATCTATAAGCGCAAAACAAAAGATCATAGAGACAGACCAACAGGCAGAAAGATAGAACAACAGGCAGACAAACAAACCAACAGGCAGACAAACAAACCAACAGTCAAACAGACAAACCAACAGGCAAACAGACAAATCAATAGGCAGACACCAACAGGGAAACAGAAAAGCCAACAAACTAGCAAACAAACAGGCAAACCAACAGACAAACCAACAGGAAACAAACAAACTGGCAAACAAACCAACAGGCAAACCAACCAACAGACAAACCAACAGGAAACAAACAGGCAAACAAACAAACCAACAGGCAAACAAACCAACAGGAAACAAACAGGCAAACAAACCATCAGGCAAACAAACCAACAGACAAACCAACAGGAAACAAACAGGCAAACAAACAAACCATCAGGCAAACCAACAGGCAAACAAACCAACAGACAACAAACAGGCAAACAAACAAACCAACAGGCAAACAAACCAACAGGCAAACAGACATATACACAGACAGACTAACAGGCAACACAGACCAACAGGCAGACAGACAGAACAGGAGGCACAGAGACAAATACACACAAGGCAAAGAGACAAACTTGTAGACAGACTCACCAGTTTGACTCCAGCCAGAGACACCATGATCTCATCCTCTGTGTCCAGCTTCTGTTTGGACAACTCTTCTTGTAGTCGTCCTGAAACACACCATACCAATGACACAATAGACTCGATTTAAAAGACAACACCATATCAATACCTGCACCATACAATGACACAATAGACTCGATTTAAAAGACAACACCATATCAATAACTGCACCATATCAATGACACAATAGACTCGATTTAAAAGACAACACCATATCAATAACTGCACCATATCAATGACACAATAGACTCGATTTAAAAGACAACACCATATCAATAACTGCACCATATCAATGACACAATAGACTCGATTTAAAAGACAACACATATCAATAACTGCACCATACCAATGACACAATAGACTCGATTTAAAAGACAACACCATATCAATAACTGCACCATATCAATGACAGAATAGACTCGATTTAAAAGACAACACCATATCAATAACTGCACCATATCAATGACACAATAGACTCGATTTAAAAGACAACACCATATCAATAACTGCACCATACCAATGACACAATAGACTCGATTTAAAAGACAACACCATATCAATAACTGCACCATACCAATGACAGAATAGACTCAATTTAAAAGACAACACCATATCAGTAAGTGGATAGACTAGGTTTAAAAGATGACTAAATGAAAAGACGCAAAAGTTAATTGCCATCTTCTAGTGCCCAAGCACACCTCCAGCAACACAGAACCTGTCCTCAAGGCAAGGCAAATGTCAAATTCTTGTGCAACCCGACAGGCAGGTTTTGTGACAATTACACTTAAATATCTCCCCTCCTCCACCCCTCCTTTCTACCCTTATTCCACTTCTGGCATGTGACTGTGCATGTGAAAAGCTACCATAAGACATAGAACAGGCAAATGCTTCGTGCCCACCCCTGTGCTCTGTGCCTGAATCTCAGTCAGTCAAATCAGTTTCCTTGATCTTTAACACATTTCTGACCGCAACCAACAATTCGTCGGCCGTTCAAAATTCCACCTGCGGACCACAAATGGACAAATTGCCGGTCATGACTACAGCATCCAATAACGATTATCACATAAGGTCTTCTTCGTATAAATGTGAATAATCACAGCATCTGTAACCCAGGAAGCTGGTGGACAGAGTGAGGGAACCAAAGGGTTAAGTTTTTGCTTTGCTTACGTGATCCAAAACAAGTGCGAATGCCCACGTCCAAGCAAACAGGAACCAGAAAAACAAGAAAATCAAATCAGAACGCGTATTCAATACAACAAGACAAGACAGGAGTAAATTTTCAGCCAACCGGCCTTTGTCAAGCGTGAATGTACGATCACAAACACCAAATATAAAATCATGAGAAAAAGACAAAAACTTCCCTACCGCCTCGTCCAGTGGGTAAAAAAGGGACTAAATGGTTACATGGTTGGCAATGCAGGATGTGGTGTAAAGGGTGCAGAGTGTCAAAAGATTAAACTCTTGAGGAACAGCTTCTGTTTGATATATATAGAGAGGTGACTATTTGCGAGGCATGTATTAAAAAAGCTTTGTTTAGGAGTTCCTTTTATTCCCCTCCCCTCCATCTCCATTTGGGGAGAGCAGTGCTGTCCTAAAAACGGCTGCTCTGTCACTACAGGAGGATCAAATACCACATCTGCCAAAGGTCTACCTACACAGAATGACCATCATCCCACAACTGCCTGTCACTACATGAGGATCCAAATATCACATCTGCCAAAGGTCTACCTACACAGAATGACCATTCATCCCACAAACTGCCTTGTCACTGCAGGAGGATCAAATACCACATCTGCCAAAGGTCTACCTACACAGAATGACCATCATCCCACAACTGCCTGTCACTACAGGAGGATCAAATACCACATCTGCCAAAGGTCTACCTACACAGAATGACCATCACCCCACAACTGCCTGTCACTACAGGAGGATCAAATACCACATCTGCCAAAGGTCTACCTACACAGAATGACCATCACCCCACAACTGCCTGTCACTACAGGAGGATCAAATACCACATCTGCCAAAGGTCTACCTACACAGAATGACCATCACCCCACAACTGCCTGTCACTACAGGAGGATCAAATACCACATCTGCCAAAGGTCTACCTACACAGAATGACCATCACCCCACAACTGCCTGTCACTACAGGAGGATCAAATACCACATCTGCCAAAGGTCTACCTACACAGAATGACTATCACCCCAAACTACCCAATTCCAGAGTCATAGCTAGAGACTTTCTGCAGCATCCTCTGCCAGTCCCCACCACTACCTCTCTGCTGCTTAAAGACTTTGTCATAAGCTGTGGCTGAATGCCTTGTTACTTCACTTTGCCCGTGTACCTGACCAGCCAGACATTTTTAAGAGTGCAGACAGGGTGTGCAATCCTCTCTCGACTTTCTCGCTTGTTGATGCTTGTAGTTCCACAGGTGCAATGACTACCATGTGTAGAACGGTCTCAGCATATGCAGCTTTGTTGTCAGTGAGTATCTACCTCCTATCCTCTTTCTCAACAACCTTCCATGGAGGCACAATGCTCAAGTACGAGTATGTACAACTTACTAATAAATATGAATAATCTGAATCAAACTGCCACCATTCAAGCAAGTCATCATCATCATGTGCCCTGCTGCATGGCAATGGCGATCATGGCCTTCCATGAGAATCTATCCCCTGTCACTGCAAGTACATCTCCCACACTCTCTGTCTTCTGCCAACCTGCAAATCCGTCCAATACTCTCTCCCTGGGTCTACCTGGTGTTCTCTTTCCCTCCAGCTCTCCTGCTGTGACCAGGAGTTTTAATTCCCCTTTCTTCATAAAATGTCCTATGAATTTTGCTTGTCTTTTCCCAAGCTTCTTTAATAATGATCTTGTGTCTGCCTCCTTCAAGACTGTCTCATTTGTTTTCTTTGCTGTCCATGGAACTCTCAACATTCTTCTTAGAAACCACATTTCATCAATTTTTTTTCCGACCTTGCGAGCTGACTGTCCAAGCCTCACAATCATACAACAGTATCAGTTCTATATAACATTCAACAACTCTCTTCGAACATATCATGCATAATAAATTAACTTTTAACTGACTTAATTTTTTTTGACTACACCTCAAGTTTCTATAATTACTTATCTCTTACACCCAAATTCAATACCCATGTTTTCTGTGTAACCGCAGAACACCTGTATTTAATTATTTAAAGTGGAAATTCAGTGGACTTACCAATATGGATATCCAGTTTGCTGGCACAATAGCGGCACATGGCCGCACGGTCATTCAGTTGACCCTGCAGACTGCTGATCTGTTGTTGTAACTCTTGTTCCTACATGACAGAAAAAAAATCACCCCAGGATGGTCAATCCACTTGAATAGTCTCTCTTTTTATAAACAAATTATTACAGAACTTCATTTATACTTAAGATCACTGTGACTTTGAAAAAGCTTCACACGGAAAACAGAATTTCAATATTGTCAGAAGATTCTGAGAAAGTGCTGTTTACACATCTGCCTAAAAAAAAAGCTGATTTTAGACTTTTGGCTTTTGTTTTTTGTTGTTGGGGTTTTTCTTTTTGGTTTTTTTTTTTTTTTTTTTGGTTTTTGGTCTGAGTGACTGGCAAAATATTTAAAAAATGCAGAGCAGGCGCTTACACTTTCAGATCTGGCAAACTCTGTCATACTGTTAAAAACCAATTACATTTTACACTTCTGCCAAACCATACAGTTGTTCAAGGCATTTTACAGGTCACTTCCATATCCTGGAATATGTTCAGGAGGAATTTATCTAAGACAGTCGTGTGCATTCTACAGCCAAACTGTTTTCCATACAGGGATGGAGGCATCACCATTTTGGCTCATCAACACATCTCCACATCCACCCATACTGAGGTCACCAAGAAAGCGGGACATGAAGGTCACAGAATGTAGGTAATTTGTCACAATGCTATGATGATGAGAACTGCGATACTATGGAGTTTTATTTTAAGCCTGAATCTGTGTGACAAGCTGTACCATACGCTTACTTTCAAAATACATTCTGGTGACAACCAAGCTCAAGATACAGCACTGGTCAAGATATCTGAGTAACACACTCAGTGACGCATCCGAATTATCTCAATGAACCCATAACATGTTCAACTGTGGGTAGAAACCATTTGAGACTCAACATTTTTAGACTGATGGGTGTTCGTATCCATGACCTAATCTTCCAGTCAGTGGTCTTTCACTCCATCTAAAATTTTCTATAGATTCTCAAAACGGCACAAAACCCCATGCAATGGCAACATCTTAATAAATGGACAGGAAGCCATCTCACCTGTTTCGACAATTTCCTTGCCTTTTGCTGTTTCCCTTTGGATGGCAGGGTGGCATACTTAGTGGGACTACTGTGAACAGATGGTTCCTCAGGGCTGAAGCCAACAGGACTATAACCCGCAGGGGAGGACTGGGCTGAGCGCAGGTAGGCAGGGTCAGGGCGACCCAATGAGGATGAGGATTGGCCACGCTGTCTGTACATGCTGTCCTCCACTTGTGACAAGCTGGCTGTTGACCCTCGCTTGTTCTGAGGCGGGGATACTGTCAAGACAGAGAGTTGTGTGTTAACAGTTGGTTTGCACACATGTCAATACATGCTTTATGTCACTGCTATGACACAGGTCATATGGTGTTACTGAAGGTGGTCACAAGCAAGGCTGGTGACCTGTCTGTCAAGACAAATTGGTGGGGAAAAAAATGGCAGGCTTCATTCAGACATTTCTAAAGAGAACATGCAACCATTAAGATCTCCTTCTGCATTTACATTTACCTATAAACCATGAGGAGGTTTGCAAACAAATATGTATGTCATTATGTGCATTTGCTCATTGCTGAAAATATACACTGTGTGTTTCTGTGTATGTGTGTGTTGAATTTAATTATGTTCAAGAGGGATTCTTTGCGCCTGGATAGTTCCATATGCATTCCACCCAAATCTGCCCATGTGATCACACTCTCCCAGCCTGTGCAGAACCCTTCACAAGATCAGTGAGGATAAATAAGACCTACAACAATAAGCTAACACCACCACAATGACCAAGTGTTCAAATTGGTGGTGCACTGGCCAGTTTTTATGCTGCAGGCTGGAACTGAACTGAAAAGACATTAAATCCAGAGTACATAGTTTTATCAAATGACCCAGCCAGCCTGCTGCAGTGAGTGTCTGTAAACATTTTTTATACGTCTGCTGCAAAACTTGTGGAATATCCTTGAGCATGTTTGTACCTGTCTTGGCATATGTATATGCACTTGCCTTCCTGTTATTGAGCCTTACTGTTGACACCATTAAACCAGTAGCGTTTTGAGTCAAGGTGTTACTCTCTCACAAGTATAAGACTCACAGGAATGTTCAAGTAATTCATGCAAGAATTTTCAACTTGCTATTCAAGCAAATGTAGCATTTAACAATTTTTCATAAACCAGCTACTACCTGAGGCCATTTCAGTGCTCTGCAAGCCAACTTATCTCAGGCCCAGCATTATGAGGGCAGTGCCTATTTCTTCTCTCTCACTACTTTACTTTTCCCTAATGCTGAAGAAAGTCAGGTACTGACTGACAGCTGGGTAGACAGGAGGCGCAGGCACACATGTAAACTTCCATGGCCACGATTCACACTGTGCAGACTCATGCAGCTGATTGATAGGTGACTGCTCTACCTCTGCATCAAGCAGGCTATGCAACTTTACATTCCTGTATAGTCAACCCAAGCTAAAACTTTAACCCTATCCACCAACTGCAAAAACTTAACCCTTTCACTCCCTCAACCTATCCATGAAGTTCCTGCAGGAATGAACAAATCGTTCAGCTGTTTATAGAGGATTTCCACCGAATTTTAACCAGAACCATAGGCTGGTGCAACAGGAAATTGTGAATATGCATTAAGTTTCGATGGGCTTTTTTCCCCTCGGCGTACTAACACTTATAATGTGAAGATCCTACAGCAAGGATTACTCAAGTAGTTTATCAAACTACTAGTCTAAATCAATGACATTTTTTTTTTCCATTAAATCAGAATACATTATGCTCCTTTAAAACTGTTTTGATATTAATCCTTCGAGTCCATTACCCTATCCACCTGCATGCTGCAATATCAACCATGACAACAAAGCAAAAACTTAACCCTTTCACTTCCTCACAGACAGGGTGAAGAAGTGAAAGGGTTAAGCATGGATAGCACCAGCTTCCTTACAGAGGAGTGAAAGGGTTAAGCTCAGACAGCACCAGCTTCCTTACAGAAGAGTGAAAGGGTTAAGCTTAGATAGCACCAGCTTCCTTACAGAGGAATGAAATAGTTAAGCTTGGATAGTACCAGCTTCCTTACAGAGGACTGAAAGGGTTAAGCATGGATAGCACCAGCTTCCTTACAGAGGAGTGAAAGGGTTAAGCATGGATAGCACCAGCTTCCTTACAGAGGAGTGAAAGGGTTAAGCATGGATAGTACCAGCTTCCTTACAGAGGAGTGAAAGGGTTAACATGGATAGCATCAGCTTCCTTACAGAGGAGTGAAAGGGTTGAGCATGGATAGCACCAGCTTCCTTACAGAGGAGTGAAAGGGTTAAGCTTGAATAGTACCAGCTTCCTTACAGAGGAATGAAAGGGTTAAGTTTGGATAGTACCAGCTTCCTTACAGAGGACTGAAAGGGTTAAGTTTGGATAGTACCAGCTTCCTTACAGAGAATGAAAGGGTTAAGTTTGGATAGTACCAGCTTCCTTAGAGGACTGAAAGGGTTACGTTTGGATAGTACCAGCTTCCTTACAGAGGACTGAAAGGGTTAAGTTTGGATAGCACCAGCTTCCTTACAGAGGAGTGAAAGGGTTAAGCATGGATAGCACCAGCTTCCTTACAGAGGAGTGAAAGGGTTAAGCATGGATAGCACCAGCTTCCTTACAGAGGAGTAAAAGGGTTAAGCATGGATAGCACCAGCTTCCTTACAGAGGAGTGAAAGCGTTAAGCTTGGATAGCACCAGCTTCCTTACAGAGGAGTGAAAGGGTTAAGCTTGAATAGCACCAGCTTCCTTACAGAGGAATGAAAGGGTTAAGTTTGGATAGTACCAGCTTCCTTACAGAGGACTGAAAGGGTTAAGTTTGGATAGTACCAGCTTCCTTACAGAGGACTGAAAGGGTTAAGTTTGGATAGTACCAGCTTCCTTACAGAGGACTGAAAGGGTTAAGTTTGGATAGTACCAGCTTCCTTACAGAGGACTGAAAGGGTTAAGCTTGGATAGCACCAGCTTCCTTACAGAGGAGTGAAAGGGTTGAGCATGGATAGTACCAGCTTCCTTACAGAGGAGTGAAAGGGTTAAACTTGGATAGTACCAGCTTCCTTACAGAGGAGTGAAAGGGTTAAGCTTGGATAGTACCAGCTTCCTTACAGAGGAGTGAAAGGGTTAAGCTTGGATAGCACCAGCTTCCTTACAGAGGAGTGAAAGGGTTAAGTTTGGATAGCACCAGCTTCCTTACAAAGTGAAATACTTAAGTTTCACACTTGGTGGATACTGTGAAGGAGTAAAAGGTTATGTTTTTGTAGCTGCTAGATAGGGTGAGTGAAAGAAACCATGTTTTTGCAGCTGGTAGACATGGTTGAGGAAATCAAAGGATTTATAACAGTGAGCATCATCCGGAACACTGCAGACACTGACTGTATGTATTCATGACAGGAAGCTGGACCGTTTCATATGCTGGCGATAAACAGTTGACTGGGTCATATGTTTTTTATCATGTGGTGAGGATCTGAATCCAAGTGAATGCCAGCGTTCAAGAAAACAGACACCAGAAACACAAAAACAACAAGTATGCATGTTCAACTGATGAAACAAGAAAGATGCAAACTTTTGGCTCAATGGTCTTTGTCAAGCATCACAAAAGGCAGCAAAGAAACAAATTCACTAGATTAACCCTTTGACTTCCACACCCTATCCAGTAACTTCAAAAACTTAAAACTTTGACTCCCTCACCCTCTCCACCAGCTTCCTGCAGGAAGCTGGTGGAGAGGGTGAAGGAGTCAAAAGGGTTAAGTTTTTGCTTTGCTAGCATGGTTGACAATGCAGGATACCTGTAGACAGAGTGTGGGAGTCAAAGGGTTAAGGACGAAAACAACATATCAGACAACTTCAGAAGGAAGTCAAACTCAGACCCAGCTTGAATGCTGGTAATCACAGTGATTCAGAGTGCCTATTACTTTCTTGGCAGCAGCATGTTGAAACATTTTCATAAGATGTCCCGCTTCATGTAAACTCTTCACTTTTGTCTTGCATCAAGAATGTTATTTCCTTGATAAATCACGTGACCTGTTGTTTTTGTCCTAAATCCACTGATTTTACATTTTATTATTATCTTCTGTCAATGCTTGACAAAGGCCGTTTGGCAAAAAAACTGGCATTTGTCTTGTTTTATCAATAAAACACAGACTGTCATTGTGTTTTTGGGATGAATCCTTCTGTTTTAATTAACTTTGTTACACTGACCTTATCCCATCTTGTTTTAGTGCATTCTTGTAGTGTCGTCTATGTGGATGTTGTTTAGAGTATGTGCATAATGTTAAAAGGTAAAATTAGTGAATGTTGTAACATGTATATCTTCATTTCTTTTTGTATTGTAGAAATGTGAGCATCTAAAGCACTGTCAGGTGCACCATAAATGTATATTATTATTATTATTACTATTACATAGACAAAACAACACATAAACAAAACATCACAAAATGCTAGCGGTCAGATGCCGTATGCAAAGTTTGACGAAATAACCACCACAAGATAAATATTCCAACCAGCCACACCTGTTTTTCAAACATTTATTTCTCATTCAATAAAAAGCAGCCTAAATCACAACATGAACTGTAAGCATTTCATGTGCTTTTGTTATTGCTATTGTTGCTACAAGCCCAGCCGACTGCGCAGAGCAATATCAGGGTTATAACCATCTCAAAAAATGCCCATACCTCACTGGAGAGGGGGAAAAAAAAATAGAAGTGAAAATTAGGTACACATATCAATGCATATGCGCACATAATCTAAGGATATGCCTCTCAAACTGACCACTCCATCCAATTTATCACCAAGGGATTTAAAAAAATATACCTGAATATGAATATTAATAGTAAAAAATAGGGAGAGCTAGACAACAGAGTCTCAAGAAGTACCCTTAGAAAGTGTTTCGGCCTGAATAAGGACACTACAACATAATATAAAACGGACATAAATTACTGAAACTGCTTCTGTACATCACATTTTCTAAGAGCCCAAAAATGCACTCACCACACGTACCTAATTAACAATCTTAAGAGAAAGTATGTAAAACTTTATCGAACACGTACAGGTGGATGGACAAGCAAGGCACAAAAAGATAGGAAGAAATGACAGAAAACAAAGGAACAAATACAAAAACAAAGAGAGTGACAGAAAAGAGGAAATTTCTTGCACAGAATTTCCAGAAGGGGATACTATTTATACTAAAATAGCCCCTGGCATGCCCACAGAGAAATTTCATGCACTAATGATGAGCCCAAAATGCACACTTAGCTCCAGCGATAGACAGTAAACTTGTGTGGACATGACAAGATGTATAAACCTGACATAATATCCTGTGAGTCATAGTTCATTACAACATGAAAATATCAGTGTAATACTGTTTGGCATACATTGTCCAGAGTGTGCACATGCACACAGCATGCGCGCGCACACACACACACGTTTTCAATACAAAACCACTGTTAACATCTAAGGATGAAAGGCAGCTCTCTCTCTCTCTCTCTCTCTCTCTCTCTCTCTCTCTCTCTCTCTCTCTCTCTCTCTCTCTCTCTCTCTCTCTCACACACACGCACACACACACACACATACACACATATGCACACAAAACACTGTGGCAAATTTCAGCAAAGCTGTAGCACCATACACTTACAAATCATTGTCATTTTCTGAACACAAATGCTACACCAAAGCCAATCAGCCTCTTTCATTTTAACTGCCATGTGATTCTCTTATTACAAGATTGCCTTAACAAAATACTGTTTAGAAATGCAATCAAAGCAATTTGTAGATGTGTAAAATTGTACTCCTGGTGTTTTTCATGAGCTGCTCAGAACATTAAGAACTTATTTACAGTTTTATCCGAAATATAATTCATACATAGTTAAGTTTTACAAACAATCACTCATATAGACAAAATTTGACCCATTAATTCTGAAAAATCATTAAGTGGGTTTGAAAGACATATCATACATAATAAGAAATGCCAAACAAACAAATAAATAAACAAATCAAATGTTCAAATGGCTTGGATTCAGTAGTCATGCAATACTGGCTAAAATGGAAATAAGGACTGTGTATATGATATCTACTTTTAGCAGTTCTACTGAGGACCAGACACTATACTCAGTATTCATATTTCCAGCAGCCACATGATTTAAACGACTGAAAGAACACAAACATATACTAAAATGAAAATTGAATTATTTTTAAAAGTAATGAGAATATATTCAAGGCAGTCACAATATCACAGTTTGTGCCAAAGCTAAGCTTGTTTTCAAACGATATGAGTATTTTGTACCTTTAAGGCACTTGCAATATCAAAAGTTCATAAAACAAAGGGACCATAAAACAAAGGGACAAATAATTTATATTCCAATCATGGTCTTATCAGGAGTGATTTCAGTGTATGAAAATATCCACCACAACAAGATACCATGCGGGCTTGCTGATGATTTTTAACGTACAGGCTGAACACAGATCAGACACATACACTGAAACCAAAGGACCAAAGATGCATGCATACACTTATCTATCTCATGCAAATCAAAAAGAAAATGGAGAATGAAATAATTCACACTCAAAAGTACATTATTTCTCAGTTACAAGCCCTCGTCCTCCTCCTATCCATATTTAGACATACTTTTTTTTCAACTTTCTCGCTCAAAAGCATTGTCAAGTATGAGAATGCCTGCTGACATTCCTAAACTAAAACAATGTGAATGCCACAAAAGAGAAAATGAAACAAACGCAACTGTAACTGTAAACAAACAACACAACTATTATAAAACATTTTTTTTTAAAAAACAGATCTTCCATCAAAGAAACCCAATCTTCAGTCAGTTGGAGAACATGCTTTCAACTTCACTTCACCATCTGTTTGGATGTTATTGCCAATGATCTCAGGGATCTGCCCACCCTTTCTAACTTCATCACTGTCAAAGACTACCTGCTCACACAGGTCTTCCACTGTTGATATCATACCACTCTCATAGTACTGGCCCCAGGAAAAGTTGAGGTCTCTGTCACCTAGCTCCCCTACAACCTCAGGGTTATGGAACTATCTAGGTAGGACCTCAGGACCTGGCCAATTATTGGGTTTATATACAGGCTTAAGGCTTGTGCCATGATCATTCTGGATTTTCTCCATCACATGGCACCTCTGACCATAGTGCATATGGAATTCATTGTGAGCGCGGAGACGTCATCTTGAGAAATTGAAACTGAAACTGATATCATAGTTATTCCTCCAAGTGCCAAAAAATTCTAACTATAGATCATACAGTACTATGTTATCTTTCTTGTATGTCTATATTTTCCTTGTTCCTTATTTCTTGTAATGTCTATTTACAAAAGTGCTTTAAGACAGATATATATAACTATTGATAGGTGTTTATTTGGTTAGATTTTCAGTCAGTATTTATTTTATACGAGTGTTCACATGAGTGTGTGTATTCTGAGTATGAGAGAGAGAGAGAGAGAGAGAGAGAGAAAGAGAGAGTGAGTGAGTGAGTGAGTGAGTGAGTGAGTGAGTGAGTGAGAGAGAATATGAGTGTGAGTGAGTGTGTGCGCATGTGTGTGTGTGTGCGCATGTGTGCGTGTGTGTGCGCGTGTGTGTGTGCGCGCGTGTGTGTGCGCGCATGTATGTGTGTGCGTGTGAGAGAGACAGAAAGACAGAGAGAAAAGCAATATCAAACTTACATGCATTACACCTGTGCAATGTAAATGTGTAATGCACAATGAGTCTACGTAAGTTTATGGAGTACAACTGTACAACAATGATTTACAATTATAAAATTAGCAATACTAAAACAATGATAAAACTTTTGCAAACAACAAGCAACCATACACTGAAAACGTTTATGATTAAAAGAGGACAGGGGAAAAACACAAAGAATATATCAACATATTTAAAGTGATTAAACAAAAACAAAAAAAATAATACGCAGCAAGTCAAACAAAATTCATGTATGTCTTGTTTCTCTCCCCTATCTATCCACTTAAATCAGAATATGCAGGCCATACTGAATTGAAAGGAATATAGCCTGCAGAGTGTGCCAACTGCATTGAAACATGTTGGCTGCAGCATGTGTAGACTGCACAGGAACTTATGTTGTCTGCAGTGTGTGTAGACTGCACAGAAACATATGTTGCCTGCAGCGTGTGTAGACTGCACAGAAACATATGTTGCCTGCAGTGTGTGTAGACTGCACAGAAACGTATGTTGCCTGCAGTGTGTGTAGACTGCACAGAAACGTATGTTGCCTGCAGAGTGTGCAGACTGCACAGAAACTTACGCCATCTGCAGATTGTGTACACTGTGCAGAAATAGATGCTGCCTGCAGAGTGTGAAGACTGCAGAAAATGTATGCTACCATGCAAACCATTATCCTAGCAAAATGTCTCAAATGCAGACACCATTAGTAATTCCACAAGTTTCACATGGTATAATAATACTGATGATGGGGAAGAGGAGGAGGAGAAAGAAGATGATGATGATGATCATCATCATCATCATCATCATCATTATCAGTGTGTGTGTGTGTGCGTGCATGCATGCGTGCGTGCGTGCGTGCGTGCGTGTCTCTGTGTCTACGTCTGTGTATGCATACGTGTGTGCGTGTGTGCATGTGTGTGTGTGGGCGCACGCAAGCGCGCGTGCGTGTGTGTGCATGTGTGTGTGTGTGTGTGTGTATGTGTCTGTATGTGTAGGTGTGTGTGTGTGTGTGGGTGATGCGCTTCATAAGTAACAGTCATGAAATCTGCCTGTTGTTGACACACCATCTGTCACCGAGACAATCTCTGTTTTTCCATCAATATTTATAGGCTATGTAATGGACGCGCTAAGTTATTGAAATGACTACTACTATCAATGCTATCAATTGATTAAATAGCATCTCCACTGTACAACGTATCATAATCACCCATGACTGTCACTGTTATCCAAACCCAACATTTTATGAAAAGATCATGCCAGACTATGAAACAGGTTCTCCATCTCATATTGTCCAGGCTTGTGCCTTAGAAGCTTTCAGTGGCACAATTCCCAATCATCGTTATATACAGAAAGGGCAGGGTACATGCGATATCAGAAGAATATGTGTATAAAAAAATGTTAAAACATTGCAGTGTAACATGATACAATCCTGTGAATGGATCTGAGAAACATGGTGATCAAAGGGAACATGACCAACACAACAAAGAAGGGACACATGGTGATCAAAGGGAATATGACCAACACAACAAAGGGACACATGGTGATCAAAGGGAACGTGACCAACACAACAAAGAAGGGACACATGGTGATCAAAGGCAACATGACCAACACAACAAAGAAGGGACACATGGTGATCAAAGGCAACATGACCAACGTAACAAAGAAGGGACACATGGTGACCAAAGGGACACATGGTGATCAAAGGGAACGTGACCAACACAACAAAGAAGGGACACATGGTGACCAAAGGGACACATGGTGATCAAAGGGAACATGACCAACACAACAAAGGGACACATGGTGATCAAAGGCAACATGACCAACACAACAAAGAAGGGACACATGGTGACCAAAGGGACACATGGTGACCAAAGGCAACATGACCAACACAACAAAGAAGGGACACATGGTGACCAAAGGGACACATGGTGATCAAAGGGAACATGACCAACACAACAAAGAAAGGACACATGGTGATCAAAGGCAACATGACCAACGCAGTGATCAAAGGCAACATGACCAACACAACAAAGAAAGGACACATGGTGACCAAAGGCAACATGACCAACACAACAAAGGGACACATGGTGATCAAAGGGAACATGACCAACACAACAAAGGGACACATGGTGATCAAAGGGAACATGACCAACACAACAAAGGGACACATGGTGATCAAAGGCAACATGACCAACACAACAAAGAAAGGACACATGGTGATCAAAGGCAACATGACCAACACAACAAAGAAAGGACACATGGTGACCAAAGGGAACATGACCAACACAACAAAGGGACACACGGTGATCAAAGGGAACGTGACCAACACAACAAAGAAAGGACACACAGTGATCAAAGGGAACGTGACCAACAAACAAAGGGACACATGGTGATCAAAGGGAACGTGACCAACACAACAAAGGGACACATGGTGATCAAAGGGAACTGTGACCAACACAACAAAGAAGGACACATGGTGATCAAAGGGAACGTGACCAACACAACAAAGGGACACATGGTGACCAAAGGGAACATGACAACACAACAAAGGGACACATGGTGATCAAAGGGAACATGACCAACACAACAAAGGGACACACGTGATCAAAGGGAACGTGACCAACACAACAAAGGGACACACGTGATCAAAGGGAACGTGACCAACACAACAAAGGGACACACGGTGATCAAAGGGAACATGACTAACACAACAAAGGGACACATGGTGATCAAAGGCAACATGACCAACACAACAAAGGGACACATGGTGATCAAAGGCAACATGACCAACACAACAAAGGGACACATGTGATAAAGGCAACATGACCAACAACAAGGGACACATGGTGATCAAAGGGAACGTGACCAACACAACAAAGGGACACATGGTGACCAAAGGCAACAGACCAACACAACAAAGGGACACACGGTGATCAAAGGCAACATGACCAACACAACAAAGAAAGGACACATGGTGACCAAAGGGAACATGACCAATACAACAAAGGGACACACGGTGATCAAAGGCAACATGACCAACACAACAAAGAAAGGACATATGGTGACCAAAGGCAACATGACCAACACAACAAAGGGACACACGGTGATCAAAGGGAACGTGACCAACACAACAAAGGGACACACGGTGATCAAAGGGAACATGACCAACACAACAAAGGGACACACGGTGATCAAAGGGAACGTGACCAACACAACAAAGGGACACACGGTGATCAAAGGGAACGTGACCAACACAACAAAGGGACACACGGTGATCAAAGGGAACATGACCAACACAACAAAGGGACACACGGTGACCAAAGGCAACATGACCAACACAACAAAGGGACACATGGTGATCAAAGGGAACATGACCAACACAACAAAGAAAGGACACATGGTGATCAAGGGAACGTGACCAACACAACAAAGGGACACACGGTGATCAAAGGGAATGTGACCAACACAACAAAGGGACACATGGTGATCAAAGGGAATGTGACCAACACAACAAAGGGACATACGGTGATCAAAGGGAACATGACCAACACAACAAAGGGACACACGGTGATCAAAGGGAACATGACCAACACAACAAAGGGACACACGGTGATCAAAGGGAACGTGACCAACACAACAAAGGGACACATGGTGATCAAAGGGAACATGACCAACGCAGTGATCAAAGGGAACATGACCAACACAACAAAGAAGGGACACATGGTGATCAAAGGGAACATGACCAACACAACGAAGAAGGGACACATGGTGACCAAAGGGAACGTGACCAACACAACAAAGAAGGGACACATACTGTTACGCTTTGTCCACAACTGCCATTTCAAGGGGGTCCCAGGAGGACACAAACCATGAAAAAACTGGTGCAACACTGAAGACAATTACGGAGTACAGATATGCACTCAGATCAAGACAAATGAGCAGAGGCTATGAGCAGAGGCTAGGAACACACTTATCAATCCTTACAGGGCTTTTATGTTTATGGGGTTTTTTTTCAGCCCTTTGACCCCCACACCCAGACCTCCAGCATCCTACATTGTCAGTCATGCTAGCAAAGCAAAAACTTAACTCTTTGACTCCTCACCCTATCCACCAGCTTCCTGCAGTGGTTAAGTTTTTGCAGTTGGTGGATAGGATGCAGTAGTCAAAGGGTTAAACACAACATTAAGGTAGATATACTGTTTTGGGGATGGGGGGGGGGGGGGGGGGGGTTGCAAGCCCAGATGTTCAAGAGGAAGACCAGAGTCAAAGCTGTTTGGCCATTGTGCCCATGATCCACAGCCGTGATAATAGTCATGTCAAAAACATGAATTTAACCCCTTTCCCTCCCTCACACTATCTACCAGCTTCCTGCAAGATATAGGTTTAACACTGAAATGTACGCCCAGGTTGTGTGTCTTATCATTCTGGCCATTAAGAGGGACTTATACCTAGTTGTGAAAAATAAGACAGAGAAATGATATTCTTCTGTCACAACCATTTCCTTGTAAATCAAACAAACATGCCTTGCAAATGAACAGAATCTTAGGTACATGATGTGAAAATTTAAAAATGACAAGCAACTGGTATGACTGTTAAAATACTATACAATACTTTTGACATGTATGTATTTGTGGTTCATTGTATATGCACATATAAAGCTTAAAAAATATAAGCCCGAACTAAACAATGGTGAAAAAGAATTATGACATAAGGGCTATACACTAAATACGCATGGAGAACAAAAGTATTTTCAGTAATTAAATTTAAAACCAAAGCAAGCTATAGAACAAAGAAAAAAACGCAAGACAAGACTGATTAAAGAAAAAAATTGAATTCAACTGACAGAGCTGACAAAAAAAAAATCTGTTAGAAGCACATATTTGAATATAGTATAAAACACACGGGAACTTGTTTTCTTTTTTGGGGGGTGGGGGTGGGGTGCACGTGCACGTGCACACACACACACACACACACAACACACACACACTCTCTCTCTCTCTCTCTCTTGGGATTTGAAAAAATGAAGCAGGGGTAAATGGCACATAATGTTATAGAAACGGTGAGAAACAGGTGCTGGAAACAAAATCACACACAAGAGTTCCACACAGGAATCATGAAGCATGCAACTGAAACTCCAAATCACATCAAAACCACACACAGGTCTGACAAACACACAACAGAAATTCAAATCAAAGCAGGAATCAAGGGTGTTAAAACTGACCGACCAGCAGTTGAAATTTAAAACTACACGCTATGAGATTCAAACAGACAGAAACTAGCATTTTAAAATGAATAACCATACAAAGAGAGATTCACACAAGCACTACAAGAAGACAAAAGCAGTTTCATTATTAAAACTGTACAAGGACTACTAGTATTGTCTTCAGTATGCGACTTTTAATGTGTACATTCTACCACATGCTCCTTCAAACATTTGTATGAAATTTATCTGTATACGCATCTTGTAAAAACACGATTGCTTGCTGTTATGTGTATAAGACTACATGCACACATATATGCTGTGTTTTGTCGTTAGTGGGGAACATTGAGTTGTCCATAAGTTTTTTTTCTTACTTGAAATAAATGAATGAATGTGTTAATTATGTCACAAAAAAAATGTTTTAAAAAAAACCTCGCTAATTTATGTTAAATGTGATCTAATTACATAATTCTGTACAATCAATATGTGTAATGTATGATGACTAATGTGGATATTTCTACACTTGTTTTATCAATGTACACTGTGAGGTATCTGAAAGAAGAAAACTTTGCAAGAAGAACAGGGGGAAAATACACAAAAGAATCAAGGAGCACTACAAAACAACAAGAGTAGTAAAAACTAACTACAACAAACATCAACCATTCACTACAAAAGTGCAGTACAGGCTTAAATGACACAACAAAATGAGGATTTTTCTGCATATGTACATTAAAAAAAACATTTGTAACTTAAAGTTGCATAAAATAGAAAAAAACTGAAAAAAGCTAAAATATAAAATCTACAACAACCACTGCAGAAATCTAAAAAAATGATACATATCCAAAGAAAATCAAACCACAACAACAAACAACAGTAACCAGAAAGGGAAGAGTCACTCAGTGTTAAAGACAAACTGGCAGTTGAAAATCAAGCCACAACAAAATCATCACACAGGCATCACCATCTCTATGCAGGAGAAGGGGAGAATGTGACACAGCACACCACTACCTGGAGATATATCAGTCTGCAGGTTCATTGGCTCGCTCGAAGATTTGGGCAGGTTCTTTTCGAATGCCGACACAGAGAGAGTTTTGGGACGGCTGAATTTGCGCGAGAACGATGAGAATCCTCCTCTGTGCTTCTGGGCATGTTGTGCTAGCACCATTACAGACAGCAAGAATATTGCAGCATTTTTGTTAAAAAAAAAAAAAAAGCAACAAGATTACCGGATCAAATGGCAAGGAAATCATCTGATTTCAAAAGACAAAACAGAAAGACTGGTGAATTACTAACAGCAAAAAATACTGAAAAGCAGAGATGTTAATGGATTAACAATAGCAAGATGACTACTGCATGGCAAGACGAGATGAATTAGCGAGAGACAGAATTACTGCATGGATGAGAAAACTTTCAATGTCTCCAGTGCCTAGAATACATAGAGTTCTAAAAGAAAACTGAAAAAGACCAAAGAACTAGACATGTGTGGGCCAGCCTAGCTCCTGAAAGTTACACACACAAACACTTCAGAACTGTTTGTCTTTTCATGGCAATGACACATCACAGTTTGGTGATTAAGAGGGCTTTGACGCACTCTGACAATTTCACTTGCACCCCATCCAAATCCAAATATAGGATGAATTTTTGAGCATGTACAAAATCCTATGAGCTGGCAAGGTCTTGAAATGAGTTAAAGGGGAATGGGGTGGGGGGGTACTGGACATATAAAACGCCCCACGCTGACAGCATCATGAGTGAACTTTACAATGGACAATTTTCATGCTGCAGACTGGGATTGAACTCAAGACAACAGATCTTGAGTTCATGACTCTATCAACATAACCAGCCAGCACTCAGTTACAACCATAACTCTACACAAATAGAAGAACAGAACTCCCAGCAACACTAAGCAATGCTAGATATAACCAGGATCAGGTCAGCAAGTGACAAACAAAGTGTATACCTGGAAAAGGCTGACTGGTTTAACTGAAAGCTTGCCAGTTTATGACATCCACAATTTCTGAGAAGAAATCATTACTCTTCCATAAAAAAAAAAATGTTTTCCTGATTAAGACATTACTAGTACACAAAGAGAGAGGCAGAAAAACAGTTATATAGCAGGGAACAGCACATAAAAGAATACTGTTCCAAGCGTTCTAAGCATATAGATTTTATGGCTGTATCCAGAGAGTAGATCAGGAGCAAGCAAAATGTTAATACAGCAGTCATTTGATACATAGTTCAGCAATACTAGTATGCAAGAAATAAGAGAGATTATGAGCACAAACACATGTAAAGCGCATGTACACACGCACACATACACAGACACACCTACATACATACATACACACACCTTTGCTTCATTCTGACAACAGTCAGTCTCCTTTTTTCTCCATAACAAATGAGATCAAACAACACTACTAACATCATCCTTTGATGTGTCATTACTAACCACCACTATGCTGTTGCATTAATCAATAACTATATGTGCATATACATTAAGTGATACAGGTCAGATGTCAATTGCTACAGAGATCAGCATACTCCACTAACCTTCCCGTACACCCGCATTATTATTTACATAAATGAATAGACAAATAAATAAAGTATACAAAACTATCCTTTTCACAGAAATAACAACAATTTTTCAATTGTTTCTTAATTCTGCTAATTTTACTTATATTACTGATTATTATAGCAAATTACCGACAACCAACCAACCCTTTCATACCCATCCCTTGGAATTTAACCCAAAACACCAAGCATGAAAATGGGTAATTAATCGTATCAAAAATGCTCATCACAACAAACTAATAATTCTCTCATTGTATGATTTCTTGTGTATCTCCCTGACTCATGAGCTGTATTAGCAAGAGCCTTGTACGTAGGGTTCCCAAAACCACACAAGTCAAAAGGTAAGAGTCCAGATGAATAGTGATCCACCCACTCAGGACAGAGCAGGCACACTGCGCAGTGCAGTGTGGACCACAACATGTATACACCTATCTGTGATAACATGTCCACCTGTTTTGCCTGCCAATCCATATATCTGTACATGCCTATCATTCATACATTTGATGGAGTTGTCTTCCTTCGCCTAACAGGCTGAGCATTTTTCTCTCGTTTGTTTATATGGATTACTGGTGACTGACTACGTTATTTGCTCTGAAAGTTGTATCAGTGTATTCGCGATGGAATGGACGTTATTTTGGTGTGTGTTTTGTGCCTCTCTTCCCCCGAACCTGCATTTGCTATGGTTCCTGTTTTTGGCCAGACTATCAGGTACAGTTGCAATATTTGATTACACTCGCCCGCCAGTTTATTCCTGCCATGCTTCACACGTGCGTTATCTGGGTCATTCCCTTCCGTTCTCTCTCCCTCCTCCTGCGCTTTTCGTGCCCTCACCATCCCATTCTTCCATCCACCGACAGTTTCGCCCTTCCCTTTCTACATTCCAGCGAACTCACTCACATCGGTATTTACACCCTCACCCTCCCACCTGTCAACGTCCTGCCTTGTCGGCTGCTCATTCACCCCTTCTATCCTACAGCTGCAATGAACTGCTAGCAGTGCAACCTGCACCCCTTGATCCAACCTTGAACCTGACATTACGAAGGCTCCGCATCGGTGTGAATCTTCCTCATGTTCGGGGATGCAGGGCGGGGAGAAGAAAGCATAGAAAGATTGCTGTTGCCAGTCGTGCTCCCCCTATCTCTCATGGATCCCCACCTCGCTCTGCTGTTCCATCAAACCTAATTACTGTGCCCCTTTTCAAGCCTGGTTGCTCTGTTAGGTGCCACAAGAAACTGACCCTCTCTGTGTTCAATGCCCGATCAGTTGGTACAGCAGTGAAGAGAACCGCCATCAACGATTTTGTCATTGACAACGATGTCAGTGTGTTGTGTCTGACAGAGACTTGGTTGCTGCCCAGTGGTGATGAGGCCAAGTGTTGTGACTTGTCCCCTCCAGGCTTCAAGACTCTCAGCTTCCCTCGGCAGACCCGTGGTGGAGGCATCGCTTTTGTTGTGTCTGATGCCATTACTTCCTCCATTAGTGCTACCTCGAACTTCTCCTTCCCTCACACTTCATTTGAACTGGCCCAACTTACTCTCTCCCTACCCCAGCTTCTACTTCATGTCTTCTGCTTGTACCGTCCCCCTCCTAACAAAAAGAACCATCTCAAGGACTCACTCTTTCTCGACGAGCTCCCCGATCTACTTGAACATATGAACATGGTTAGAGGCAATTTCATTTTGGTGGGAGACTTTAACTTCCACTGGGATACCCCCTCAAATACATATCCGTCGCGTCTCATGGATCTTCTTGAATCCTTCAATCTATCTCAGGCTGTCACCTCCCCTACCCACAAGTCTGGCCATATCCTCGACTGGATCATTCACCCTGAAGGAGAACTGGTTGAGTCTGTCTCGACCAGCTTGTCCCTGACTTCGGACCACTACCCTGTTCTAGCCATGCTGAACCTCCCTGTTCCCTCTAAGCCTCCCCGCTACATTGAGAAGCGTGACTTGGCATCCATCGACTTTGTGGCTTTTAGATCGGATGTGCTGGCCGCTCTTCAGTCGGCTCCTGCCCTATCTGCCGGGCTGTTCAACAGCCTTCTTCAAGACGTCATGGATCGCCATGCTCCTGTTCTTCGACGGAAAATCTCCACCCGACCACCGTCGCCCTGGTTTCCAGCTGCTGGAGAACAAGTACTGGATGCTAAGCGTGCAAGACGAAGGGCTGAGAGACAATGGCTTAAAAGTGGACTAGAAATTCACAAACAGATAATGCGTGCTGCTAACAATTTAGTAAATACCTTAGTACAACAAGCCAAGTCAGCATATTATAATTCAAAAATCACTGCATGTACTACAACAAAACAACTGTTCAAGGTCACCAATGCATTCATGGGGAGAATAAAATCATCCCCACTTCCTTCGCCTGTCTATCCCTCTAATCTACCACAGAAATTTTGTGACTTTTTTAGTAACAAAATTGAAGATCTTCGTTCAAGCCTCGACTCTCAGTCAGCAATGTTACCAGATGTTCCCTATGACTCTTTCACTGGAAACCTGTTTAATGAATTTAAGCCTGTGACTGAAGCTGTTGTCAGTGAAGTTATTCATAAAACTACCATAAAGACATGTGCACTTGATCCCCTTCCATCTGTTCTTTTATCCCAATTGATTCACGATTTGCTTCCCTACATCACTGTCATTGTAAATGACTCTCTCACTTCTGGATGTTTTCCTTCTATTCTCAAGACAGCTATTGTTCAACCTCTTCTAAAGAAACCCTCCCTTGATCCTGAAAACCTGAAAAACTACCGTCCTGTTTCCAATCTGTCCTTTCTTTCTAAGATTATTGAAAAGATCGCACTTCTCCAACTCCAGGAACACCTGGATTGCAACAGCCTTCTCTATCCTTTGCAATCTGCCTATCGCTCTGGTCATAGTACAGAGACTGCTCTTTTGAAGATTGTGAATGATCTGCTATCTACTCTAGACAATGGTCAGGTGTCCCTTCTCTCTCTTCTTGATCTCTCTTCTGCCTTCGACACTATTGATCACAATACTCTTCTTCCTCGACTTCAGAATATTTTTGGTATCTCTGGCATTGCTCTGTCATGGTTTCAATCCTACCTTTCTGGTCGGGTACAAGTTGTCTCCATAAATGGTGTCTCTTCTAATCCTACCATCTTGAAGTACGGTGTTCCTCAGGGCTCTGTCTTAGGCTCTATTCTCTTTATTTTGTACACTCAGCCCATCTCTGACATTGTAGCCCATCATCACATATCCCATCACTGTTTTTCTGATGACAACCAAATCTACATGTCTGGCCATCCCTCCACTATCCCTTCTATAATTCAACGCACACAGCTCTGCATTTCTGACATAAAGTCTTGGATGACATGCAACAAACTCCAGCTGAATAATGACAAAACAGAATTTATATTTATTGCATCAAAGCGACTTCTGTCTACTGTGCCTATCCCTGTTTCTATCCAGCTTGAAGACTCGGTAATCCACACTTACACATCCGTGCGTAATCTTGGAGTTGTACTGGACCAAACTCTTTCCTTCCACAGCCAGGTATCCTCTGTCTGTCGTGCTTGTTACTTAGAACTTCGACGGATCAGTTCTGTGCGTCATCTTCTATCTGAAGAAAGCACTATAACTATGATTCTGCACTCATTCTTTCCAGACTCGACTACTGTAACTCGCTTCTTGCTGGCTGCCCCCAAACACTCTTATCCAAATTGCAAAAAGTTCAAAATAACGCTGCTCGCCTTGTACGGAAATGCCCAAGGTCAACTCATGTTTCCCCTCTGCTTCGAACTCTACACTGGCTTCCTGTTCAAAAGCGTATTGACTATAAACTTTCCCTCCTATGCCATAAGTCTCTGGCTGGTCTAGCTCCCCCCTATCTTTCTGATCTCCTGACTGTTTACATTCCCTCCAGAGAGCTACGCTCTTCTACTGATGCCCACCTATTTAGAATCCCACGCTTCCGCAACAAAACTCTTGGTGAACGTGCTTTTTCTTATCAGGCCCCCTCTATTTGGAACAAACTTCCCTTTCTTCTCCGCTCTACCTGTACCCTTTCTTCGTTTAAGTCCAGTCTAAAAACCACTCTTTTGAAATCCTAGCCTGTAGTTCTGTACTCTTACTTCAGCTGCCACCTTGAAATCTGTGCCCGCGTGCGTGTGTGTGTGTGCGCGGGTGTGTGTGTGTGTGTGTGTGTGTGTGTGTGTGTGTGTGTGTGTGTGTGTGTGTGTGTGTGCGGGTGTGTGTGTGTGTGTGTGTGTGTGTGTGTGTGTGTGTGTGTGTGTGCGGATGTGTGTGTGTGTGTGTGTGTGTGTGTGTGTGTGTGTGTGTGTGTGTGTGTGTGTGTGTGTGTGTGTGTGTGTGTGTGTGTGCGTGTGCGTGTGTTGTGTGTGCGTGTGTGTGTGTGTTTACTGTAAGCGCTTAGGGCTTTTTTTAGATTAAGCGCCATAAATGTTCACTATTATTATACATTCACGTGTGATAATCTTAGCCCTTGCAGAATTTCATACAGGTATGACAGTAAATTCAGCTTTTTCTCTTTTGATATATTTGATGACTGTAACTGTAAACATGAAAAATAAATTTTATGGTTATGAAGCATACATACATGATCTTATATGAGTAATATGTCAATTGGTATGACACTGTACAATTCCCATGATCTTATATGAGTAATATGTCAATTGGTATGACACTGTACAATTCCCATGATCTTATATGAATAATATGTCAATTGATATGACACTGTACAATTCCTTTTGTCCCAACTGAAGGAGACAGATCCTTCAAACAGCCATGTTCTTCTTTGCACTCTCATCTCCTTTACACCAAGCAGCCCAATATACACGGTAATCAAGATCAAGCACAGCATACATAAGGTATAAACAAATACACAAAAGGGGAGGGATTTACCTTGTTTGATCTTCGAAGAAGAGGAATGGCTTCGTGATGTCACTTGATGACAGTAGTTTGGAGGACGTGGGTATTGCTGTACACAGAAACACACAGACACATGACAGTAGTCTGGAGGACATGGGTATTGCTGTACACAGCCACATGAAATATAAATCAGACTGACTGCTAGCACTCAAGCAAACAGGAACCAGAAAAACACAAAAGTAGAATCAGAATGCATGTCTAATATAACTTAACAAAACATGTGCACATTTTTCGTCCATTGGTCTTTGTCAAGCACACACAAAGACAAGAAAAATACTTGCACAAAAACTTAGCAAAAAAAAAACAAACTGTTGACAGTTTCTCTGACCTAGCACTGAGCAGGGCAAAATGGCAGGAAAACAGACTTCATGTATCTGATTTGGAGTTTATTTATTCATTTAGGCACTCAGACAATTCTAATGTGCTCCAACCAATCTGCAACCTGAAATCTGGCAGACTCCTCTGAGGTAATCCAAGACATATTCACCACACTTGGAGGATTCCATATGTGTTCAACCAATCTGCTACCTGTTATCTGGCAGATCCCTTCCAATTCATTTAAAAGGATTCAGCACACTCAGACAGTTCCATATGTGCCCCACTCAATATGCCATCCTTCAAGTCCTCTCATAACCCTATATACTGGTAAGGTCTCCAAATAGAGAGGGAATGGGACCTATGAAGAGAGAGTCCCTCCATCGTCATGTGCCCAGCCGCATGGCATTGGAGATCATGGCCCTCCATATCTCATGTCATTGTAAGTATATATCTCCTACCCTTTCCGTCCCTCCCCCGCACTCTGCAAACTGTCTAATATTTTCTCCCTAGGTCTACCTGGTGCTCTTTTTCCCTCCAGTTTTCCTGTTGTGACTAGGTGCTCAAATTTCTCCTGCCTCAAAAAATGTTCTATAGATGTTGCCTGTCTTTTCCTAATCTTCATTATTGTTCTCTTTATATCTACTTCTTTCAAGATTGTCTCATTTGATTTCTTTGCTGTCCATGTAATTCTTAACATTCTTCTTAGAAATCACATTCCAACTGCCTCAACCTTGTTCTAACTCTGCTTGTTGACTGTCCACGCTTCACATCTGCGTAACAGTATGGTTCTATGTAGCACTGAAAAACACTCTTCATAATGTCAATTAATGGGCACTTGTTGTTAAGAACGCTTTTCATTTTCCTGAATACTGTTTTAGCTTGGCCAATTCTACTGGATATTTTTAATGCGTACCTGCTATCTGATAAGATGACTGTTCCCAGATATTTGAACTTATCAACTACCAAGAGTCTATAGATCTATTACAAGAGCCAGCCATTCTGCTACAATATGCATACATATATATATAAATGAAAAAAATTGCAATAAAAATATCACCGTCACCAAGAAGAAGCATCACTGCTTGTACATTTCTTTTGCTTGTCTGTTGTTGTTATTATTCTTCCTTCAACAATATGAAAATAAAAGCAATGAATCATAAAAGCTCAATGCATACATACACTGGGTTCTCTCAGCCAAAAAGATTTGTCGATAAAATAATGGGCGTCAGACACCTGGGGAAACTTCATCAGCGCCGTCAAACATCCAGCATAGTCACTGGCCAATACTGCAGCAAAACATTTCTATTTAGATTTACATAATTTTTAAGACATACTCATATAATGCATATAAAATATTTCAATCATAATACTGCAGTAAAACAATTCTATTTAAATCTACATAACTTTTCAAGACACACTCATTTAATTAATGCACATAAAATATGCACATAAAATATTTCAATAGTCACTTTATCAAAAAGTGATCTTATCTGTGAATGTGATGTGTTATCAAAAAGTGATCTTATCTGTGAATGTGATGTGTTA
Organism: Monoplex corrugatus; assembly: GCA_030674185.1. NCBI lineage: Eukaryota > Metazoa > Mollusca > Gastropoda > Littorinimorpha > Ranellidae > Monoplex > Monoplex corrugatus. The sequence goes on from JAPXFY010000023.1 coordinate 47,026,499, forward strand.
TCAAAAAGTGATCTTATCTGTGAATGTGATGTGTTATCAAAAAGTGATCTTATCTGTGAATGTGATGTTATCAAAAAGTGATCTTATCTGTGAATGTGATATCAAAAAGTGATCTTATCTGTGAATGTGATGTTATCAAAAAGTGATCTTATCTGTGAATGTGATGTTATCAAAAAGTGATCTTATCTGTGAATGTGATGTGTTATCAAAAAGTGATCTTATCTGTGAATGTGATGTGTTATCAAAAGTGATCTTATCTGTGAATGTGATGTGTTATCAAAAAGTGATCTTATCTGTGAATGTGATGTGTTATCAAAAAGTGATCTTATCTGTGAATGTGATGTTATCAAAAAGTGATCTTATCTGTGAATGTGATATCAAAAAGTGATCTTATCTGTGAATGTGATGTTATCAAAAAGTGATCTTATCTGTGAATGTGATTGTTATCAAAAAGTGATTTTATCTGTGAATGTGATGTGTTATCAAAAGTGATCTTTATCTGTGAATGTGATGTGTTATCAAAAAGTGATCTTTATCTGTGAATGTGATGTGTTATCAAAAAGTGATCTTATCTGTGAATGTGATGTTATCAAAAAGTGATCTTATCTGTGAATGTGATGTGTTATCAAAAAGTGATCTTATCTGTGAATGTGATGTTATCAAAAAGTGATCTTATCTGTGAATGTGATGTGTTATCAAAAAGTGATCTTATCTGTGAATGTGATGTGTTATCAAAAAGTGATCTTTATCTGTGAATGTGATGTGTTAAAGATGTAATTAAACAAAGAAACAAAAACACTAATTATCAGTATCAAAAAAGAAAGTTAGCCCAGCAAAAAACACTTTCTGGCTTTACCAAAACAAAACAAACAAAAACCCAGCTCCCTTTTCCACTTTTATGTTCACATTCAATCCTCTTTTTCCCTCTCTTCCACCCTCCCCTCTCTCACTCATGCCATGTTTTACAGAAAGAGTTCACTGTGAAAAACGACTAAATCATTATTCCCAACAACATGGAAGTACCCCTTATTGTCTCTTAAATAAACATTTTTCCTTTCAACTCAACTTTTCAGTAAATAAATACAAATCTGGCTATACAAAACTCATCTGTTTCTCACTGGTAAATCTGAAGATATTAAATACAAATTCAGAACATAAAAAAGAGTTGTTTTACAGTAATCTATGATTTTAAAAAATCACACCGTCATCAAACAATCAACTTACAGAGGTCCCTGATGTACAGCATCATGGCGACAAAGATGTAATCAACAAGATCAAAGCCAATGCCATCAGCAAAAATGGCATCCCACAACATCAGGAGGTCCTGCATGGGAAACTCTCGACCAAACAACAATCGTAACCACCGTCTGCACAACAAGCCAACAATGCTCTTGGTTAATGTCTTCAACAGTTCAATGTGTTAAAATGTACACGCTATAGTCATGTTCTCAAATATGTGTTCAATTTTCATTTTGTAATAAAAATTTGTAAACTCTATGGTTCTCCTGAAATCTGACAGGTAAGTCTAAGAAAAGAGCTATCGCATTGTTTGTTTTTACCACAATTAAAAAAAAACCATGTTCATTTCATTTGATGTCTGTATTTCAAGGGATAATAAAGATTTTTGTATTTGTGTTCATGTACTTGAGGAATACATGTGGATGTGCCCCACGGTGCATAGATTCTGTAAATCCAGAGGCAAAGGATTTATGTGCAGGCTTACCGCAGTTGATTTTACAACCTGACTGATGTTGGCTTTACAGCAGTTGATTTTACAACTTGACTGATATTGACTTTACAACCTATCAACTTTCCACCTAGGAATCTCTTAGAATCAAACAAACCTTCTGACCAACCACCATCTACTAAATCAATGCAATCAAGGCAGTAAAGATACCATCATCAATAAAAGATGATGGAGACACACTGGGCAATCATCCGAACAAAGCAAGGTGACACCACCCTGACTGCCCTTTGTTAAACACCAGAAGGAAGATGGAAAAGAGAAGGACCCCAAAACACCCGATGATGAACAAAAGAAGAACTCCGAGCACTGACACACCTGGTATTCCATACAGAGCTGGCCCAACACAGGCTGGAGAGTCTGATATTTGCACTTAGTTTGTGCTCATCTCTTTTTTCTCCTTTCTTATTTTCTACACCACTTTAGAGGACACAGAGGTTAGAACAGTTTTAGAATGGTATGATGATGAGACCAAGGGAATGATAATTATGATTCAGATTGCATGACAGGGCTGTATTCCACGTTTATTTTCCTAACATATTCTGGCATCAATTAGGTTTAAGAGATCACAGACACTGTCATAGTAATACTTCTACTACATCTGTCATACTAATACTTCTGTCATACCAATACTTCTACATCTGTCATACCAATACTTCTACATCTGTCATACCAATACTTCTACATCTGTCATATTAATACTTATACATCTGTCATACTAATACTTCTGTCATACTAATACTTCTACATCTGTCATACTAACACTTCTACATCTGTTATACTTATACATCTGTCATACTTATACATCTGTCATACTTATACATCTGTCATACTTATACATCTGTCATACCAATACTTCTACATCTGTCATACTAACACTTCTACATCTGTCATACTAATACTTATACATCTGTCATACTAATACTTACACATCTGTTTATACTAATACTTATACATCAGTCATACTAATACTTATACATCTGTCATACTAATACTTAGACATCGGTCATACTAATACTTATACATCTGTCATACTAATACTTATACATCTGTCATACTAATACTTATACATCTGTCATACTAATACTTAGACATCGGTCATACTAATACTTATACATCTGTCAAACTAATACTTATACATCTGCCATACTAATACTTATACATCTGTCACACTAATACTTATACATCAGTCATACTAATAGTTATACATCTGTCATACTAATACTTAGACATTGGTCATACCAATACTTAGACATCGGTCATACTAATACTTATACATCTGTCATACTAATACTTATACATCTGTCATACTAATACTTATACACCTAACTAATGGTTCTACATCTGTCTGACACTTACATGCCATAAATCTGCGGAGCAATCTCCAGAGTTTCCAGGTGAGCATGAAGCTCCAAGTCAAACTTCTTCAGCAGGTAGTCCTGGATACGTGTCAGCTTGGTGACAATCACACTGGAGGGAATCAACTCCTGTGACCTGGCAAACGGCTGGCTGGTGAACACGTCGTGTTTCTTCTGAAACCCACAGAAACTGAGCTCTCTTTATCTGTGTTACTTTAGGGCTGATTAGGTGGTACATAACTTTGTGGTTTTGTTTTAAATAATTCTTTTTGTTTAATTATGAATGATAGGTGCTACATTACTTTTCTGTAGAAAACTGACAGTGGGCTTGACAGGTTTGTCCATTCACACCAGATTTTACTTTATTTTATTTTCTCTTATTTTTAGCCTAGCATCGACTGTGATTATATGTTTGTTGATCAATTGGGAAAGATGGTGAGGCTGACTTGGGAAATTTTTGTGACCATGTTAATATATTGGTGTCCTGCTCGAATAGAATGGCGGTGGTGGAGTGTGATGTTACTAGGTTGGTAGTACTCATGGTTGTGGATGTGGTTGCGGTCGTGGTTGCCGTTGTTGTTCGGTTTTGATTCCTTTTTTTAGGGGGGAGAGGGTGTAGAAAGGGTTTGTTTGGGATTTTTGTTGTTTTTGTAATTTTTCTTTTTTGCTTGTTTGTTTGCTTGTTTACTTGTGCTTGTTTGCTCGGTTGGTCGGGTTTTTTTTTTTAATTGTTCTCTTTCCTGTGAAGTGACTGAAAGCTTGTGTTGAAACAGTTTTCCAGTATGAAAATTTATTTTGGCCTAGTTTGTATTTATGACAGTTGAGTCGCATGTGTTATGAGGGAGCTAGGAACTTTATCAGTTCGCAGGTAATATACAGCTCTTGTTTCTAAAAAAAAAAAAACTGACAGTCTAAGCTGGACTGGGGGCATACATGTTGATTTGGGGTTACTTCACAGAGCTTTACAAATAACATGTTTGTTTCAATAACAGACTGGAAGGAGCTTAGACAATAACAATATTGCACTGAACCCACTCACACATACAGACACACACACTCACACAGACACACACAGACAGATGTGGACAGACATTAAATGACATTGAACACACACACACACACACACACCACACACACACACACACACACACACACCACACCACACCACACACACACACACACACACACACACACACACACACGTCTAATATCACTTATAGTGAAAAGACGTTAATCAAGCAACGAACGAACACACACACACACATACACACACACCAATACGACCAAGTCCAAATTTAAAGTTCATGGACACAATTCTTCTTTTCCTTAACAGTTTTGAGGACTTAAGTAAAGAGGGCTGGCTGTAGCAGATAAATTTTTACGTGGGTTTTGAAAAGAAGGAAAAGGGGGAATATCGATTGTCAAGAAAACAAGACTACAGCTTGGTAGTTAAATGACATCTGCAACAGGTTTTTGTGTTTACTTCAGGCACCATAAGCAGCAGGACTGCAGACAACATGAAGGCCGACAGACAGAAGGGGCAATAGGAATGGCGAAGAAAACCATGTAAAAGAATATGAAAAGCGTGTCAATTTTATAATGGTTGTATAATTTAACTGTGAGAGCTAGTACAGCTTGTTGTGTAATATGGACATACAATATTCTTTTTACGAACGAGTACAGCAGCATTTTTCAAAACCATTTAACCCTTTTGATTCCTGCACCCTGTCCACTAGCATCCTGCATTATCAACTATGCTAGCAAAGCAAAAACTTTACATTTTGACTCCCTCATCCTATCCACCAGCTTCCTGCAGGAAGCTGGTGGATAGGGTGAGGGAGTCAATGTGTTAAGTTTTTGCAGTTGGTGTATAGAGTGTGGGATTCAAAGGATTAAAGACACGTTAACTCAGTAACCAGCCGACAGGTCTTGCAGATACAGGTGTTTATCAGGTCGTACCAATTGTTTCTACATGTACGAACAAAAATATATATACATGTGTGTGTGTGTGTGTGTGTGTGTGTGTGTGTGTGTGTGTGTGTGCGTGCGTGCGTGCGTGCGTGCGTGCGTGCGTGCGTGCGTGCGTGCGTGCGTGCGTGCCTGTGTTTTTGCATGCAGGGGGTATGGGGTGGTGTGTGGTATGGTGTGATGTGGAGGTGGTGTGGTATGGTGTGGTGTGGTGCAGTACTTTTGTTTGTTGTGTTGGTGTGTGTGTTGTGTTGTGTTGTGTGTGTTGTGTTGTGTTGTGTTGTGTTGTGTTGTGTTGTGTTGTGTTGTGTTGTGTGTGTTGTGTTGTGTTGTGTTGTGTTGTGTTGTGTTGTGTTGTGTTGTGTTGTGTTGTGTTGTGTTGTGTTGTGTTGTGTTGTGTTGTGTTGTGTGTGTTGTGTTGTGTTGTTTGTGTTGTGTTGTTTGTGTTGTGGTTGTGGTGTGGTGTGTGGTGTGGTGTGGTGTGGTGTGGGTGGTGTGTGTGGTGTGGTTGGTTGGTGTTGTGTTGTGTTGTGCTGTCTGTGCTGTGCTGTGCTGTGTTGTGTGTGTTGTGCTGTACTGTGTTTGTGTGTGTGTGTGTGTGTGTGTGTGTGCGTGCGTGCGTGCGTGCGTGCGTGCGTGCGTGCTGCGTGTGTGTGTGTTCGCTGCGTGCGTGCTGCACATGCATATATGCATGGGCATTGTGTTGTAGAATGTGTGTGTGTATGTGCGTGTACTTGTGCGTTGTGTGTGTGTGTGTGTGTGTGTGTGTGTGTGTGTGTGTGTGTGTGTGTGTGTGTGTGGTGTGTGTGTGTGTGTGTGTGTGCACACGCACGCACTGCACATGTATACATGCATGTGTGCACATGACTTGTGCTGTAGAAAGTTCATGATATTCCGTTATGCTATATGTCTAGCCAAACATACATCCTGTACACTAGAAATGCTACAATCAGGAAACACTACCCACCTTGGGAGCGCTGCAGATGTCCTTGGCCAGGTACCAAGGTTCCACTGTCGCCATCACCTGACAGAACATGTAGCTGGAACACATCGCAAAGACCATCTACATGAACTGGTATATCAACAGGCACACATGCACACATATCTGACTCACACAGGACACAAAAGTGCAAAACAGACTCACACACCTATCTTACTCATACAGGACACAAAAGCACTGCACACACCACTAATGTGTGCCAATTATAAATCATGAGCACTCATCATCATCATCAGTCCCGTAGTCTGGTTGACCGTTGGGGCACCACTGAAGATTTTGCAACCAACTTCCTCCATAGATCCACTCCTCACGGTCCTCAGCTTTCCGCAGAATGATATTCCATTCAAGGCCAGTCCACTCTCTGATATTGTCTTCCCATCTTTTTCTCTGTCTGCCTCTTCGTCTCCCTCCCTGAACTGTTCCCTGCAAGACTGTCTTGGCCAGTCCAGATGATCGTGTGACGTGCCCGTACCACCTCAGTTTGCGTCTTTTCACTGAGGTCAGGAGGTCTTCATACGGCCCGATGGGTTTTCGATTCGGGTTTTCACTTCCTTACTGGTTATATGATCTTTGTACGAGATACCAAGGAGTTTGCGGAAGCATCTCATCTCCATTGCCTGTATCCTTCTTTCAATGTCTGCTGTTATGGTCCATGTTTCGCATGCATACAAAAATATTGACATGACCAGGGAACGCATCAGTCTGATCTTGGAGCCGATTGCGATATTCTTGTCGTTCCAGATGACTTTTAGCTTGGTCATTGCAGCTGTGGTCTGGGCAATCCTGGAAAGTACTTCGGGCTTTGATCCTTCATCTGATACTATAGCTCCCAGATATTTAAATCTATGGACGGTCTCAAGTTTCTTGTTGTCTATGATAATGTCAGTGCTGATGCCATTGGTATTATTTGTCATGTCATCAACTGGGTTTTTCTTGCACTGATCTGCATGCCATATGCTGTGGAGGCCTCATCAAGATGTTTTATCAAGCTGACCAGCTCTTGCTCTTGCCCAGCTAGTCCGTCAATGTCGTCAGCAAAACGCAAGTTTGTGATTGTTCTTCCTCCGATGCTGACTGTTCCCTCGTGGTCTTGAAGTGCGTCAGCCATTATTCTCTCTAAGAAGATGTTAAAGAGAGTGGGGGAGAGCAGGCATCCTTGGCGTACTCCAACTGTGGTTCGGAACCATTCTCCTATGTTGTTGTCATGGTAGACTGCACTGGTCGCCTTTTCGTAGAGGCATTCTATGATTCTGATCAGGTTGGCATTGATGTTGTACAGCCTCATGGTTGCCCACAAGGCTGCGTGCCAAACTCTGTCGAACGCCTTCTTGAAGTCCACGAAGACGTGGTAAAGGCCTTGCTGGTGTTGCAGGTATTTCTCACAGAGCAATCTGAGGTTGAAAATTTGCTCTGTGGTACTTCTTCCTGGTCTGAAACCTGCCTGCTCTTCTTTTATTATCTCCTCAGCTTGTGGCTTCAGTCTACTCAGAAGGATTTTTAGCATGACCTTACTTGGATGGCTGATCAGGCTGATGGTACGGTAGTTTTGGCATAGTTGTAGATTGCCTTTCTTCGGGAGAGTGATGATCAGGGACTGGGTCCAAGGTGTTGGCCACTCACCTGTCCACCAGATCTTATTGCAGATGATGAGTAACATATCTATCATGGCCTCTCCTCCTGCCTGGACCAGTTCTGAGGGAATGTTGTCCACTCCTGCCGACTTGCCTTTCTTCAATGATTTTATTGCAGCTTCAACTTCTTCTCGCACGATGGGGTAGCTGTCGTTGTTGGTTGGTGGAGGAACGTCTAGCACCTTGGGATCTCCTGTTGTTGTGTGTGTGTGTAATTCGGAGCAGTACTCTGTCCACCTCTGCAGAATCTCTTGATCTTCTGTGAGACATTTCCCTGCTTTGTTCTGTATGGTAATGGTTCTGCCTTGTTTTGAGCTTGTTAGTCCTTTCACAAGCTGGTAGGCTTTTTTGCTGTTATTTTCTGCAGGTTTGCTTCGATATCTTGGCATTGTTCTTCAATCCATGTTTCCTTTGCTTTCCTCATGCCTTCTTTAACTTGTTGGTTGGCTTTTCTGTATACTTTAGCTCCTTCATCCGTACTCTTCTTTTGCTTTAATTCTCTGCATTTGTCGCTCAGCTTTAGTACTTCTTCCGTGACCCAGGGCATCTTTGTTGGTCGGTGTTTTCCAAGGATGTCGTTGGCTGCTTCGGTCACGGCAGTGTTGAAGTTGTTGATCAGAGTGTCTACTTCGGTGTCCCCATTGTCAAGGACGAGGAGAGGAGCAAACTTCCCTCCTATCGTTGCTTCGTTGTTATGAGCACTAACACAATACAAAATGTACTGCACACTGGCTACATGTAATTTCATAACATATACCTGTTTGTGTTACACATTGAAGTATTGTATACACAGACACACAAACACACACACATATGCACATGTACATGAACATGCACATACAGGTACACACTCTCAGGTACATAATAAATGTACATATTACATAACACACACACACACACACACACACACACACACACAACACACACACACACACACACACACACACAACACACACACACACACAAACAGAAAAATACTCACTAGGCATCATGTTCCAAGTAGCGAGGGTCAAGCATATCTCTGATGATGGGCCTTTAACACACACACAATGCAAAAAACTCATTACAAAAAGAGGACTTTAGTATCAGATTTAGGACTGCTAGCTGTCAACCTTTTCAGACTGACAATCATTTTTTGGTCACATGTGCTGATCAAGACTGTGTCCTATACCATGTGCTTGGATAGCACTGGGCAGATCATTGACCAGTGAAATATCTCTGTTATAAACACGCTGCTACTGTTATTGTTGTTTAAAGCCCACATCAGGGCTTCTAACCACTACAAAACATACAAAACTTCAACTGGAAAAAAAAGAGAAGAAAATTAAGTACACATATCAATGCATTCGCACACACAATCTAAGGACAGGCCCTGGGCGTTGACCACTCTGTCCAATTTATCACACAGGGGATCTAAAAAAACACACCTGAATACAAATTTAAGCATACCTAAGGACACCAAAACATATAAAAAACGGGCATAAAGAAACTGGTGGATAGGGTGAAGTAGTCAAAGGGTTAAGTTTTTGCTTTGCTAATATGGTAGACAGTGCAGGATGCTGGTGGACAGGGTGTGGGAGTCAAAGGGTTAAGTACCACCTGGTAAGTAAAAGGTGAAGATTTTTTTAATCTCCCAGGTCAATGTATCTGCAGACCTGCTAGTGCCCGAACCCCCTTTGTGTTTAACATGCACGCAGAACGTCAATTACACGCATTCAAGATGTTGAAAGCCATTTAACTGTTTGGCAGCTTATGGAAACACAAAATCATATAGCATGCACACCCCTAAAAATGGTGAATGACTGTCTTAAGGTAGCAGGTACAGTGGGGGAGATGAGAAATTTGACTTTTTGGAATTACTACTTCCTATATTTTTTTTAACACAGAAAAATCATTTCTACACTATATCCTCAAAGCATTTTGCTGAAAAACAAACAGATTTGCTTCAGGAATTTTTTTAGTAAGGCTGTGTTCTGCGTGTTTTGGCGTTTGTCAACGTTTGTCAAAATTGACCTTTTTTTTTGTCGTTTTGCGTTCCAAGTGCGTACAAATATTAACCAATCTGCATGAATTTTGGCACAAAGCTTTATCATACTAACAGCTAGCTTGTGTCATACCAGATTTTGGATAACTTGTATAGTTTAGTAATAAAGCTTGTAAAAGTGTAAAAAATTTTAATGACATTTAACGCGAATTTTATACGCCCATAGAATGAAGACAAAACTGGATATCAAAAAGTTGGTATGACAAAAGCTTCATTTTGTAATATAGGTTATATTAAAAAAAACAAATCTTCAAAAAGAATTATACCCTGGGAATTAGTCTGTCAAAAACTATCACTATTTTTGGTATCGAAAATTTCACATTAATTTACATAATTAATTACAACACAAATTATATGAAACATTTTACCAAAATAATATTTTTTTCTATTAGAGACATGTATCCTGCAGATTTCTGCCAAAAATCAGGTTTCTAGCTTATGTATATCCACTGTTACTAAAATAAACAAAAAATAGCTTCTCCGCCACTGTACCTGCTACCTTAATGTCTGGATTAAATACATGACCATACACACATAAGCCACTCACATAATCAAGTGCACTTGGAAGTTGCAGTCCACAAACACTTAAAAAAACAAAATAATTAACAATAATTCCTGATGAACAACTCTACCCATGGAAAAGTCTTGAAAAAACAACAAAAGCTCTACATTTATGATACTATACTCAAATAATGCATAGATATAATGAACTTATAATGAATTTATACAACAACAAAAAGTTACCGAACCCAAATCAGAAGCAAAAGAATTGGTTATCAAACTAAATTTTATATTCTATTTGCATTTCATGTAATCACAGCAACTGTATGCCATTTACTGAAGTTATTGCTGCCATTGCATCAACAAAGGTTTTGTCCTACAAGACAAGACAGGACCAAGGTTTTTTCCTACAAGATAAGACAGGACCATAAATTTAGATTCAAGACCAACATACAAAGGCTGAACTGATCAGTTCACAGTGCATCACTTGGGTCAGGATGACACAACTTGGGCAAGACATGGATGAGGGAAGACGAGGTGGTCAGAGGGGGAGACAAGAGGAGTCAGGGTTGATGATGGAAGAGGCAGGTGTGATAATCAAGACAGCAGAAAATCTAGACATTCTCAACAATAAGCATCACTGTTTGACTAAATAAAGAAGAAATCTACACATTCTGAAAATCTCATACAATGTTTTACGAACATACATTCAGCAGTTCTTAACCATTGTCTTCTTAAGTATATCGTATTCTAGAAAAATGCAACTGCCTCCAAAAGTTTACATATATCAAAAGTAAACTGCAATCGAACACTATACTGTAGTCCACAAGTTCAATGCACCTTAAATCTGTTGCAGTCTGAAGGTACAAGTTATAAGCAGTTATTCCTTTCTTTCCAATCTCTTCATACTTTCACTCAATAAATCATATAACAAAGCATGACTTTTACATTGGCACAAGAACAATGAGCTATTTCTAAATATTTTTTTGTTTGTTCTGCAATATGTTTCATGTGAGTGTTTTCCAATAACACCATTGACAAGATTTAGGACTTTCCTAGGATCCATGAAAGAGCCAGCCAAGTCAATTTTATCAATTCTAATTTCCAAACACCAAGTGTGCACAGAGTTTTGGCTTTTGCTTTGTTTTGTTATTATGTTTCTTTTTCTTTTGCTTCCCCATAATCGTTTGTTTGTTTGTAATAATTGTTTAAACCCCAGCCGACTGCATAGAGCCATATCAGGGCTATGACCGCTTGAAAACATACAGGGAGGGAAAAAAAAAGAAACAAAAATTAAGTACACATATCAATGCATTCGCGCACATAATCTAATAAGATGCCCCTGGCGATGACCACTCCGTCCAATTTATCGTACATGGGATTTAAAAAACATACCTGCATACAAATTCAAGCAAACCTAAGGACACCAAAACATACATAAAAACGGGCATAGATTACCTACAATTGCATCTGCATATCTCACCTCCATAGAGCCAAAAATACATTTAATACATATACCCGATTATCAATCCTAAGAAAATGTACGCAAGGCTTTATTGAACACATACAGGTGAATGGACCAGCAAGGCAGAAAATGATAGGAAGAAATGACAGAAAGCAAAGGAAGAAGGCAGAAACAAAGAGAGTGACAGAAAAGAGAAAATTTCTAGCAGAGAATTTCCAAGTGGGGATACTATTTATACTGAAAGAGCCCATGGAGGGATTTTTTCATAATGCTAAGGTTATGGGAATGAGGATGATGGCGATGATGCTATGGAGTTCCATTTCAGGCTAAGACTGCATGGCAGAACTCTACAGAGCTGTACTCTACACTTCCTTTCATCCTATTTCTGGCATCAACCAGGCCCAAGAGATAGAGAAACCTGCTGTGTTGTCAGGACTGAGCAATACCCTCAACAACTTATGCAAAAGTGGATGAGACTCAACTGTATGATCCCAGCCTTCTCAGCAAGCCCGCAGCACGCTCAACTCAGGGAAGGAACCGGTCGAGGCCAAAAACTCCCACAATAATTTTCTGGACTGATGGGGGTTCGAACAAACAACCTCCAAGTCAGTGGTCTGTGTGCACACTGATTTCTTCCCTTGAATTTATTCCATCCTCTTGTCCTATCCTCACCCTCACTCAGATCTGTGAAATTCTTAACTTGATCATCACAGAATCCATACACATCGCAGGTCACTTGATAAGGCACAATAGCTATGCCACATATCACTTTAACGGGGCAAGGTAAAGGTAAACATTGTAATATGGGACAAGATAAAGATAAACATTGTAATATAACTTCAAGGTTACAAGGGAGTGAAGTGACAAAGATCTCAATTCTCCTCTGAACTAACATCATGAGGATGGTGTCCAACTCCTCTCCTTTACATCTTCACCTTCGCAAAGCCTGAACAGGGTCAAGGACCCATTCAAACTAGGATGGACTGGTGGCTGCACATACAAAGTTTTTCTCAGGTGAAATTCTCATCGAGGCAAACTGAAAAAGACACTGTACGCTTAACCCTTTGACTCCTGTACCTTATCCACCAACTGCAAAAACTTAATCCTTTGACTCCCTCACTCTGTCCACCAGCTTCATGCAGGAAGCTGGTGGATAGGATAAGGGAGTCAAAGGGTTATGTTTTTGCTGCGCTACCATGGTTGACAATGCAGGACGCCGGTGGACAGGGTGCAGGAGTCAAAGGTTTAAGCCAACCAGGCCTCTTTCTTGCAGTACGTATGGTCCAATATCACTGACATGTTGGGCAACAAAACACATTCTGCATTCCTGTCTGTTCTGGACCAGCCTCAGTATGGAGTAATTTTTTACTGACTCCTGAAGCCCATTACATACAGTGATGTTGGTTTCATCCATTGCTATTCTAATAACAAGACACTTTCAGGGGACTGGGTTGTCAGCCCTGTGCCCAACTCCCAACCTAGAGAACCAGTGAATTGTGCTTTGTCAGATTTCTACCCTTGACCTGTCCAGCTTGGGGGGACCTTACCAGCAGTCCAGGTTATCACCAGCCTTTCTTGTAGTGGAACGCATTTTTTTTTCCTTAAAAAAAAAGCAATGATGCAGTGAGAGAAAAGTCACGGGGGAGGGGAAGGGGACTTAGGGGAAGGGGAATGGTGAGGTGGGGAAGAGTAAGGGGATAAGTGGTTGGTCCTATACAGTGGCATGCCAAACTGACCAAAATAAAAGGGGGTTGGTGTGTGTGTGTGGGGATGAAGCTTATGCTGATGAAGGGAAAGACAATACCAACATGCACAGATGAAGCTGAATAACTGCCAATCGCTGCTCTAGTTCAGATATTCACAAGTGGTTAATTAGTCATTCTTTCATTAAACTCATGAATAATTTTGCACTGTACCAAACATCAAGGACAATACCACAATTTTCAGCACGTGCATAATTATACACAAAATCATATATTGGCAAATGCATATGCAGTACATGGGTAAAACAAATTTTATGTATACAATCACACTTCCAACAATTTCTGACAACAAAAACCACAATTAGGTTTGAATATACTCTGTATACCAAAACATGTTAAGTATAAAAAGACTGGAATGTTTAAACACTGTTAAAATTTGTGAAGTATAAATGCTGAAAACACACAAGGAGGAATGATAGATTTTACCAGTACAAGGAATGAAGACAACAACTGTATTCACCATACATGTTAGATACAAAAGAAACAACATATCTATATAAAGTGCATCTGCAATTTGCAATGCGAATACTTTTTAACCAATTTTGTTAATAAAATTTGAGACAGTTTCTCAAGAACATAGGTTTTATAACATACAAATGATAAAAACTGTTATTCATTTTCATCAAGTTAATTATGATGATGATGATGATGATGATGATGATGATGATGACACATGACAAAAAACAGAAGCCTGAGATTTCACAGGTTTTTTTGTCATGTCATTTGAATGAGTGTTAAAAATATATGATTCCTGAGATGTCATACAACTGTATCTACCTATTTCAAGACAATACTTCTCACCTACAACATATGCCTCTTTCTTCCATGCTACACTCAACTTTAGTAATAAACTTAGCCATGCCTAAATGCAGTTCAATTTCACCTTTTGTATATTCATAGCCATTACAAATACAGAAAACAATACACATTCATGAACATTACAAATACAACAAATACACATTCATAAACATTACAAATACAACAAACAATACACACCATGAACGTTACAAATACAACAAACAATACACATTCATGAACGTTACAAATACAAAAACAATACACATTCATGAACATTACAAATACAACAAAAATACACATTCATGAACGTTACAAATACAACAAATACACATTCATGAACATTACAAAACAACAAATACACATTCATGAACATTACAAATACAACAAATACACATTCATGAACACTTATAAATACAACAAATACACATTCATGAACTTACAAATACAACAAATACACATTCATGAACTTACAAATACAACAAATACACATTCATGAACGTTACAAATACACAAACAATACACATTCATGAACATTACAAATACAACAAATACACATTCATGAACATTACAAATACAACAAATACACATTCATGAACATTACAAATACAACAAATACACATTCATGAACATTACAAATAAACAAACAATACACATTCATGAACGTTACAAATACAACAAATACACATTCATGAACATTACAAATACAACAAATACACATTCATGAACTTACAAATACAACAAATACACATTCATGAACATTATAAATACAACAAACAATACACATTCATGAACATTACAAATACAACAAAATACACATTCATGAACATTACAAATACAACAAATACACATTCATGAACATTACAAATACAACAAATACACATTCATGAACACTATAATACAACAAATACACATTCATGAACATTACAAATACAACAAATACACATTCATGAACTTACAAATACAACAATACACATTCATGAACGTTACAAATACAACAACAATACACATTCATGAACTTACAAATACAAAAATACATTCATGAACGTTACAAATACAACAAACAATACACATTCATGAACATTACAAATACAACAAAATACACATTCATGAACGTTACAAATACAACAAACAATACACATTCATGAACATTACAAATACAACAAATACACATTCATGAACGTTACAAATACAACAAACACATATCACATTCATGAACATTACAAATACAACAAATACACATTCATGAACGTTACAAATACAACAACAATACACATTCATGAACATTACAAATACAACAATACACATTCATGAACGTTACAAATACAACAAACAATACACATTCATGAACATTACAAGCATAACAATACACATTCATGGACATTACAAAAATGCGTATAACAATACACATTGATGGACACATCCATGGACATTACAAATGCAACAATACACATTACAAATAAAACAATACACATTCATGGCCATCACTAATACGACAATACACAGTCAAGGACATTGCTAATACAACAATACACATTCATGGACATTACAAATACAACAAACAATACACTTTTATGGACATTACAAAAATAACAAACAATACACATTCACTGTCATTCCATCACAGACAAAGACAAACACACAACTGGGCTGACAGGAATTGAATTGGCCTGCCTCTGGGTGGAACTTAAAACACCTGCACAGTCAGCATGACACTCTAACCAATAGTAACCTAGTTAGTTGGTTACGGCACCAACTGACAATGCAGGGGTCATGGATTTGACCCTGGTGTGGGCCACAGTGTTGTATGCTGTTAGCTCAGTTGGTCAAAGCATCATGCTGCCATAGCAGGGCTCCTGGGTTCAATCCTCAAGCAAGTCACAGGCTGTAACCCTTTGACTCCCACACCCTATCTGCCAACTGCAAAAACTTAACCTTTTGATTCCTTTACCCTATCCACCAGCTTCCTGCAGGAAGCTGGTGGATAGGGTGAGGGAATCAAATGTTTAAGTTTTTGTTTTGCTAGCATGGTTGGCAATGCAGGCTGCTGGTGGACAGGGTACAGGAGTCAAAGGTTTAAACGAGCTTGCTGGCTCTTGTAATCGAGCCATGGACTCAAGATCTGAATATCTCAAGTTCAATCCCAGCCTGCAACACAAAAACTGACCTGTTCTCAGCCCGTCTTAATGCTCCAATCATTCTGATGTTGCCAGCTTAGTGTTTAACACATCAGGTTCTCTGCTCCCCTACCCCCCTACACTCCACTGTCAGTGCACAGAGTTTTGTGCAGGCTCAAGATGATTGGGAGGAGCACATATGGAACAGCTGAGTGTAATTAATCCCTTCTGAATGAACCCTCAACTCTAAACTCTCAACTCTGCACACACAACTGACTGGTGTTTCAAACATATCACTGCATGAAAATATGTGATGTGATACAGATAGGTGAAATACGTCTTTCCGAGTCTTCTATTGATGGGCTATTACAAACATAACATAGCATTCAGGTCTTCAACAACTGATACACTGTGCTTCGCCATTCATCAGTGACCACTTTGGAACCACAATGCCATCAAACAAGGTAAGACACAATGGTGAGCAAGTGTTCAGGATTAACGACCAACAAGCACGGAACAAGGGACACCACTGTCACACCATCGACAAAGACCACTTTCACATCATCCTATTACAAGGTGAAACAACTCACTTGCTGACAGTGTGTGTCCTGATCAAGTTTTTGAGTTAGCCGCACAGAGAGCAACAAATTAAAGCAATAAAACACCCATAAGCCTTTTCATAAAATAAACATTGATTATTAAGCAGTAATGCTCACAGATGACTGTGAGAAAGACATTTTCCAATACACAAAGCAGACAAGTATCACCAGGACATCAGCAAGGAATAATTATGAAAACCATTGCAGGTGCTGAAGTGGGTAAATGCTGGGCTTCCTATCATAAGTCCCGGGTTCAGTCCACCTTGACAACTCTGCCTGGTGTATAAAGGGTGGAGATTTTTCCTATTTCTTAGGTTAACATATGTACAGCTTGCCAGTACCCAAACTACCTTTATGTGACTACACATGCAAAACATCAAATATGTAAGCTACAGATCCTGCAAGTCATATCAATGGCTGACTAATAGAAACATGAAAACACCCAGCATATACACCCACCAAGCCTAACCCACTTGAGTTTTCTAGGCTTCACTAATAGTCTGATTATGTGTAATGTGCAGAAAGGCCAACTGAACTTAAAGAATATTGCAACGCAAAAAACAATTAATAATATAAAACAAATAGTGTGAAGGTAATATTCAATGAAAAATGAAACAAATGCTTGCCTATAAATTAAAAAAACAGCTTCCTTTTTCCTACACACAAAGAAAGCTTGTAATAAAAAATATCACTAAAAAAATCAAAACAAAAAGATCAATCATAACTACCCAAAATCTTTTTCATGAAACCTAAACTGTCAAGAGTCAATAGTCAATAAGCACAAATGAAAATGACTTTCAAGCATACACTGACTTATTCTTCTGTGTGTTGGTTCAATAGCCTCTCTGTTAAAACTAGGGGGGAAATTATAATGTGAAAATGTGTGATAAGACTTTGGGCATGAGGCAAGAGACTCCGTGCCAGTTGTATGAGAGACAAGTGATACAAAAGACAACAGTAACTATTTTGGACAATGATAAAAACTCTTCCTTCAGGCCGCAGATTTTGGGCACTAATAAAAAAGCTAAAATAAACAAAAAGTAGCTCTGTGCTGAAGTCGGCTGTGCTCCTCAGCAAAAGAGTCAGTCATGAATGGATGCACTACTGGCGAAAATAGAGCATATGTGTGAATGCAATTCAGTGTATGCATGTGTGTATGTGTTTGTGTGTGTGGGGTTTGTGTGTGTGTGTGTGTGTGTGTGTGTGTTTGTGTGTGTGTGTGTGTGTGTGTGTGTGTGTGTGTGTGTGTGTGTGTGTGTGTGCACGCGCGCACATGTGTGTATGTCTGTATGCTTATTATATTTGAATTTATTCAATAAGATTACGTGATTTATAACTATGGCTGGCACTGGGCAGCAGTTGTGTTGTATTCAATTTTTCTTTTAGAGATAATAATGCACTCTGAATCTGAATCTCTCTCTCTCTCCTCTCTCTCTCTCTCTCTCTCTCTCTCTCTCTCTCTCTCTCTCTCTCTCTCTCTCTCTCTTCTCTCTTTCCACACAGAAAGAAGAAAACACAGATGACATAATAACCTAATAACCCAAACCTGTTTGAAAAAAACAATAACCCCATAAACCAACAATGCTACTGAAATAACAAAATATTAATTTAATGACTTCATGTTATTTTTCTCTGAACAAAAATGTAAAGCAGGCCCAACATCAAAACTCAAAGACAAACTTAAGGGCCATAATGGGAAAAGAATAAAGAAATAAAATAAAACTAGAGATATGACTAGTACATATATCAGACTACTCACAGAACATTATCAGTCTCGGAAGCGTGGAGAAAAGCCTGGTGGTCGTAGTGTAGAATAAAGATGATAGGAGCCAAAAGTTCATGCATGCCCTGGTAAAAAAAACCAAAAGAACATACCTTGATAAAATAATACCCTGGTGGAATAAATGTCATTAATCACTGTCAACACTATATCCTGGCAAATTACATTTCAAGCAGTATCAATGGTACATTAGTTTCATATGTATCGTGATCAATACTGAACAATGAACAGGTCTAACCAGCCTTCATCATTATAAAGATCAATATCAATATATATCTTAGGAAATTAGAATTCAATGAATATTCATACGACATTCTGGGAAATGCAACAGCTTGGGATTAAGAACTGAATCATTATAAAAGCTATGTCTTGCATAATCAGATATCAACCCCCCCCCCCCCCCTTTCCCTGTAAATGGCATAATCTGGGAATTAAGAATTCAACAAATTACAGTGGTATATCTTGGAAATCCTTATCAATGCCATCATCATATGCCTTGCCGTATGGCATTGGTGATCATGGCACCTCCATATGTATCTATCCCTTGCTGCCGCAAGCACATCTCCCACTCTCTCTGTCCTCAGCCACTCTGCAAGTCCGTCCAGTATTTTTTCCCTGGGTCTACCTGGTGCTCTCTTTCCCTCCAGAATACGCTGGGAAATTAAGAATTCAATCATCATCAATGCCATATCCCAAGAACTGAGAATTCATTCATTACCAATTTCACACTCTGGGCTAGTAAAATTCAATCAATATCAATGTCCCATCAAAATTTTCTTTTTATATATATTATATATATGATTAAGGTCTGAAATAAACCTTTTGCGTCATTCAAAATTTCAAGGTGTTTCATTTCCATACATACACTTCTGCCTTCACCACACACCCTCCAACCCTTTTGAACCATCCCTCTCATATCTATACAACACTTCAGTTACAACTGTGTCCATTTTTTCTTGTATTTGCATGGACAGCATGCCTCGTTTGTTATCTGAGTTACAGCTCCACACACACACATCAAACATATCAGTGGGCTTTTACATGTTTGCAGAGTCCATAAGGTTTACAAGTTTAAAGTTCCATTACTTTTGTGTGTCACTGTCAGAAATTACCTGGACTACAAATTAACTGAGGAAAAGGACATGTACTGTACTCACCTCAGAACTGAAACATAATTTACACAAACACAAAAACGAACAAAACACCTACCGGTTTCACCCTTTGGGTTTTCCATAGGCTACACTTACAGGAAAAAAAAAAAAAGGAACAAAAATGGAGAAATGTAAACATGTGACAAGACACAGACCTGGGTACTCATGATAAGAACACAAAGTGAGGGGAAGTAATGCTTAAAGGGGATGTAACAAGCGAGACGGAGGTGACTGCGTGTGATTGATAGAAAGATGGCTGTACATTTGTGTTTGAGACCATACTAAAATAAAACTACACATGTACCTCACGTATGCATACACAAACATACATGCACATAATACATATATACATATACAGAAAAACACATAGACAAAATAAAAGTGAGAAACAGTGGAAAAAGAAAAAAACTGAATACTGCAAAGACATCATGAAACTACCATTGCCAAGAAATCTGTGTGCGAGGCATGCTATCCATGCAAATACAAGAAAAAATGAATACAGTTGTAACTGAATGTTGTGTGGATACGAGAGGAATGGTTTAAGGAAAAAGTGACATGAGGTGAAGGTTACGCACAGAAGCACAGAGGACAGAAGCCAGGACAGAGGAGTCAAATGTCAGAGTCTTTGATGTGCTACAATAGCTGACATTTTTTTTAACACCCTATCTATTCTAAGGGCTGCATTGAATTATAAATTAACTATTGTTATCAAAATGGCTATTTGACAAGATACCACAAATGTTAATGTGCTCTTCATTTCAATAGCACAGCAGTCAGAAAGAGACAATGATAAAGTTTGTTTGCACACACACACACACACACACACACACACACACACACACACACACACACACACACACACACACACACACACACACACACACACACACACACACACACACACACACAAGCATTTGTGGGTTTTTTAATGCATGGCTTTTAGTTCAATGACTTTTCCATGATCTAGATCATAATGCCATGACTTTCCAGTCCTGGAAAATTTATCTTTTCAAATTCTACGACTTTTTAAAAATTTCCATGACCTGTAATGGCTGTATGGACTCTGCTTTTGGTTATTTTATATCCTGCCATTAAATGATTAAGACATTCATCCTTTCGATTCAGGGTGTGTGCATGCTGGATTTTGTTTGTTTTTTCTTTCTTTTTTTTGTTTTTTTTTTGTTTCTTTAAGCCACCGAATACTGTTTTGGCTTCCAGGATCTTCCACACAAGTGTTTGATGTTCTGTGTGCATAAAGACACAATGCATTAATAAACATGCAATTAGTTATGTAGAAAACTATGACTTCACTGTCACAAACAAACATCACAGTATAAGACAAATGAACAGTCATCATCATCATCATCAAGTGCCTTGCCACATGGCATTGGCGATCATGGCCCTCCTTATGTATCCATCCCGTGTTGCCGCAAGCACATCTTCCACCCTCTGTCTTCAGCCACACTGCAAGTCCATCTAGTATCTTCTCCCTGGGTCTACCTGGTACTCTCTTTCCCTCCAGCTTTCTTGTTGTGACCAGGTGCTCCAATTCCCCTTTCCTCATAAAATGGCCAATAAATGTTGCCTGTCTTTTTCTAATCTTCCTTATGAATGATTTTCTTGTACCTGCTCCCATCAAGACTGTCTAATTTGTTTTCTTTGCTGTCCATGGAACTCTCAACATTCTTCTTAGATACCACATCTCGGCAGACTCAATCTTGTTCTGGCTTTGCTTGTTGACTGTCCATGCCTCACAACCATATAACATTTTCGGTTCTATATAACATTCAAGAACTCTCTTCCAGATGTTAACTGATAGGCATTAGTTGGTAAGAATGTTTTTCATCTTCTTGAATGCTGTTTTGGCTTGGCCGATTCTGCTGGCTATTTCTGATGTACATCTGTCGTCTGGTGAAATGATCGTTCCCAGATATTTAAACTTATCAACCTGTCTCAAGGTTGTGCCATTTGCTGTTATTTTGCATGAGGGGATTTCATGTTTTTTACTGATTACCATGACTTCAGTTTTCTTGCTGTTTAGCTCCAACCCCTTTCCGTTGCTTTCTATTTCTATTATATTCACAAGGTTTTGTAGGTCCCTTTCATTTTCTGCAATTAGCACGGCGTCATCTGTGTATCGAATGTTGTTTATCATTTTTCCTCCAATCTTTAATCCAGGGTATTCTTCTAGGTTTCTCATGTTTTCACTGTAAAGTGAAAACAGATCTGGTGACAAAACACAACCTTGTCTGACTCCTCTTTTGATATTTTGGAAAGAGCTTATATTGGTTTCTATTCTCATTGCAGCTGTTTGTTCCAAATACATATTTCTGATTATTCGTAGATCTTTTCCATCAATATTGAGTCTTTCTAGTTGGTTGATCAATTCTTCATGTCTTACCTGATCGAAAGCCTTGGCATAATCAACAAATCATAAACATATATCCTTATTCATCTCGCTTGACCACTCTATGATAGTTCTTAGGATGTATACGGCATTAATAGTTCCTTTCCCTTCGACAAATCCACACTGTTTTTTCTGCTATTTCACTTCAGATTCTATTCCTTGTCCTCATCATGATTATTCTTAATAGGATTTTTGTTACATGACTATCAAGCTGATTGTGCAATGGAGTTCTCATTCTATAGCCCCTGTTTTCTTTGGAAGTGCAATGAGTATTGATTTTGACATATCTTTGGGGATTTTTCAAGAACAGTAATAAATTTAAATACCATCTTTACCAGTGTCTTGACATGAAACAAACAGCAAACCAAAAATACTGTGAATAAATATAACAATAATAAAATGATGTTAATGTGATGATGATTATGACAATTACAACATCAAAACAAAAACACTGAATCTGAAACTACTGATGAAATTATCATGCTGCATGCATGCATATACATGTATGTATATATATAGATAGATATACAGATATACATATATATAGATATAAATATAGATAGATATATCTATATATCATCTATATTCTACAGGAAGGAAAATAAAAAAGAAGAAATTCAGTTCACATGACATCCCACAGGTCAGAAGCAGGTCAGTGTTCTAAGAACACTACACATGTGCAAATGTCCATGCATGCATGCATGTGCCGGCATGTGAACGTGTGTTTGTGTGTGCCTGTAAATGTTTATGTGAGGTGAAAACGGTTATAATGGTGGTGTGTGATGTGTGTGTGGTGGTGTGGTGTGTGTGTGTGTGTGTGTGGTGTTGTGTGTGTGTGTTTTTGTGTTGTTTTGTTGTTTTTTGTGTGTTGTGTGTGTTGTGTGTTTTGTGTGTGTTGTGTGTGTTGTGTTGTGTTGTGTTGTGTTTGTGTTGTGTTGTGTTGTGTTGTGTGTGTGTGTGTGTGTGTGTGTGTTGTTTTGTGTTTGTGGCTGCCTGTAGCCGTCTGTCTGTGTCTCTGTGTGTGCCTGTGTCTGTGTGTGTAGTCACCACAGTGACATGCCTGCATGCCAAATAGCCTTTCTATTCTGCAAAGCGCAAGTAAAAATCTTGAGTCTCAAGTTTTCTCTCTGGTAAATAAAAGAGACTGTCAAAGGAAAAACAAAATCAAAAGCTGCTACTGACCTGTTTGTAAGAAATATTTTCATGTTCACGACAATAGGAGAATAGAACGTCTGTCAGCGCATCTTGCATCTGAACATCACGGAAGAACTGAATTTCTGGAAAACTAAAAACAACAGAAAACACACCAAGAAAACATAAAATGATAACCACAACAGCACAAGAATTTACTACTAAACAAACCAAAAATTTGAACATATTCACACACAACAGATAACTCAGAATGCCTGCTGATCTTCAGGATATACAGAGGAATAAAAAAAAATAAGCCTAATGAATGAAAAGAAAAACAGGTTGGAGACTGGTCATGCTGGGAAACTTGCAGATTCTCTGAAAAATCAGCAAAATCACACAACAAAAGAAAACAGCATGCACAACAAATCACAAAGCATCCACAATAAAATGAATGAACATTCAGATAACTGTCCCTGAATTTCCTGCTTGCTATGCTGTTTGCCGTTTCCAAGGACATCAACCATATCCGCTCAGGAAAGGAAATGACCCAGGTTGATGGGAAAGTCAGTGACAACTTTTTTCTCACATAGCACAACTCTAATTCAGTTAGCCAGGCACTTGTATGCCACCATTTTCTCCTTAAAGCCTGCAACCTACAGAAAGAAAACAATACTTCTCTATTGTTCTGAAAAAAAAGGGAAAAAAAAAATTCTAAAAATGTGGCAATTATACTGCAAACTGCTTTTACATGTTGTTAATAAATGGAGGCTCCTCAACTTTTCCAACAAGCAAAGAATGTTTTCATTTTTCCCAAACCCAAGGACCTATTTTGATTTTCCCAAACTCCAAGGACACATTTTTAATCTCCTTATTTCTACAACACCCCAACAAAAACACAAGACACAAGAAACAACAGAACCAAAGAGCTACAGGGCATCACAGGTGAAAAAAGAACAAATGACCACAGAAGTTACGACTCACAGCAGAAAGCGACAACATCTAAACGGTGAAGAGAACAACAATAACACAGTGAAAAGAAAACACACAGAATGAATGCAGACTGAACCGCAAACCAAAGTGAACACAAAAGCCAGTGAACATAAGACATGAGTACATCAGTCCAACCTGCTGATAAGACACCTCTGGGTTCTCCTTGGCAAAGATGAACAGAATGTCTACCATCACATTCCGCATCTGATTCGACTGAAAGAACTCGATTTTCGGATAACTGCAAGATAACAAGAAGCAGTTCAATCTGTGTTGTATAAAGTCTTGTCAATCATGAAAACTGTGCTGGAGAGTCAAATCAGGACATCAGGACAAGAAGTTTCATTTGACCTTCTTCAAACTTCAAAAATAATAATGGAATTTAAGTCACAAATATGCAGTAAAACATAACAGTTTAAGTACTTATAGGCAAATAAGAATATCTCCCTACCCATAAGCAAATATAACCATCTCCCTACCCACTTACCATATATACATATACGATCCAATGATCTATAATGCTTAAGCGCGTGTGCACGCGCGCGCACACGACACACACACCAACACACGCACACACACGCACACACACGCACACACATACACACACACACACACACACACACACGCATATGAAAACATACAAAAGTGCATATTCACGTGTGGGTGTACATATACACACACCTGCAAGCATGCACACACATAAAAGTACACTCATACGGATGCAAGCACGCATGCGCACACGCACATACGCACGCACACACTTCTGCATGCATTCATGCACACACACATATAAACACTCACGCAGAGGCATGCATGCTCACACAGTGTACGAACATGCACACACACACACATACAGCTGCATGTACATATGCACATGACACACACACACTTATACACAAGCACACACACACATTCCCTCTTTCTTTCACACACGCACACACACACACACACACACACACACACACACACACACACACACACACACAACACACACCACACACACACACACACACACACACACACACACACACACACACACACACACACACACACACACACACAAAAGATATATAACTAGAGAAAAAACTGAGCAAACTCACGTTCTAATGACATCCTGTTTGATGGTCAGTCGCAATTCATTATCCTGGAAGAATTTGTTCCATGGACTCTGTACATAAAGCATAACACAGTTATCACTCCACATCACAAAACACAACACAATTATCATTCCATGTACACAAAATATAACACAATTGTCACTCCACATACACAAAACACAAACATAACTCCATGTACACAAAACATGATACAATTATCACTCTAAGTACACAAAATATAATCATCATTCCATGTACACAAAATATAACAACTATCACTCAAAATACACAAAATACAAAAAAACAATACAATTATAACTCCATGTACACCAAACATGGCACAGTTATCAATACATGTACACAAAACATGACACAATTATCACTCCAAGTACATGAAACAAGACACAATTATCACTCTAAGTACACAAAACGACACAATTATCACTCCAAGAACACAAAACATGACACAATTATCACTCCAAGTATACAAAATACAATTATAACTCCATGTACACCAAACATGGCACAGCTATCCACTCCATGTACACAAAACATGACACAATTATCACTTCAAGTACACAAAACATGACACAATTATCACTTCAAGTACACAAAACATGACACAATTATCACTTCAAGTACATAAAACATGACAATTATCACTTCAAGTACACAAAACATGACACAATTATCACTTCAAGTACACAAATAATGACACAATTATCACTTCAAGTACACTAATCATGACACAAGTATCACTCCATTGCACAAACAGGACACAATTATCACTCCATGTATGCAAAAAACATGACAATTTCACTCAATCATAACAAGTATTGCTACATATACACAAGACATTACACAATTATCACTCTATGTACACAAGACATGACACAATTATCACTCTATGTACACAAGACATTACATAATTATCACTCTATGTACACAAGATATGACACAATTATCACTCCATGTACACAAGACATGATATAATTATCACTCCACATACACAAGACATTACACAATTATTACTCAATGTACACAAGACATGACACAATTATCACTATGTACACAAGACACTACACAATTATAACTCTATGTACACAAGGCATGACACAATTATCACTCTATGTACACTAAACATGATATAATATTATCACTCCATGTACACATTACACAATTATCATTCTATGTACACAACACATGACACAATTATCACTCCATGGACACAACACATGACACAATTATCACTTCATGAACACAACACGCGACACAATTATCACTCCATGGACACAACACATGACAAAATTATCACTCCATGAACACAACACGCGACACAATTATCACTCCATGGACACAACGCACGACACAATCATCACTCCATGAACACAACACATGACACAATCATCACTCCATGAACACAACACACGACACAATCATCACTCCATGAACACAACACATGACACAGTTATCACTCCATGGACACAACACATGACACAGTTATCACTCCATGGACACAACATGCGACACAATCATCACTCCATGGACACAACATGCGACACAATTATCACTCTATGAACACAACACATGACACAATCATCACTCCATGAACACAACACATGACACAGTTATCACTCCATGGACACAACACATGACACAATCATCACTCCATGAACACAGCACATAACACAGTTATCACTCCATGGACACAACACATGACACAGTTATCACTCCATGGACACAACACATGACTCAATTATCACTCCATGGACACAACGCACGACACAATTATCACTCCATGAACACAACACACGACACAATTATCACTCCATGGACACAACACATGACACAATCATCACTCCATGAACACAACACACGACAATCATCATTCCATGAACACACCACATGACACAATCATCACTCCATGAACACAACACACGACACAATTATCACTCCATGGACACAACACACGACACAATCATCACTCCATGGACACAACACGCGACACAATTATCACTCCATGGACACAACACGTGACACGATCATCACTCCATGAACACAACACACGACAATCATTACTCCATGGACACAACACAACCATCACTCCATGAACACAACACATGACACAATCATCACTCCATGAACACAACACATGACAATCATCATCACTCCATGAACACAACACACGACACAACCATCACTCCATGAACACAACACATGACAAAATCATCACTCCATGAACACAACACACGACACAATCATCACTCCATGAACACAAACACACGAACAATCATCACTCCATGAACACAAAAACTCATGACAATCAATCACTCCATGAACACAACACACGACACAATCATCACTCCATGAACACAACTCATGACAATCATCACTCCACGGACACAACATGCAACACAATCATCACTCCATGAACACAACTCATGACAATCATCACTCCATGAACACAACTCATGACACAATCATCACTCCATGAACACAACTCATGACACAATCATCACTACATGAACACAGCACATGACACAATCATCACTCCATGGACACAACACACGACACAATTATCACTCCATGGACACAACACACGACACAATTATCACTCCATGAACACAACATATATCACTCCATGTAAAAGAACATCACACAATTATCACTCTATGTACACAAACATGCTGAATTGAAAATCAAAAACAACACAAACGTTCTCGGCTGAATCAGAAAGTAAAGTACAATACATGAATGGTAGGGTAATACCTCTGTACAGTGATTATACACTGTGATCATGTGTGAAGCACCTACCTCTTCATCCTGTGAGAGAGGATTGTTTATCATCACGTTCACAGAATCCACCGCTTTTCGTGGGTTGGTGATCAGCTGAAACATACACATAAAAAAATATGACTATTACTGTGCCTCTCCCCCCTCCCTCTCTCTCTCTCCCCCCGTCTCTTTTGTTTTTTGTTTTTTTTATTTTTTTCCTTTCTCTCTTCTCTTAAAGGCCTGAAGTGAAGAAATCCTGTGTGACGTCAAGGTCTCTTCCACACCATCAATCCAGATCTTCCTTGATCCGCCTCTATGTTTAAATCTTTTTGTTATATGCTTACTGGGTTGTTATCCCCTCTACTCTTCCAGTTGCAATGTTACTCTGTCTTTCACAATATTTTCATACACGAGTAACCCCACTATCCTCCCCCACCACAACACAACCACTATCTTCTTCTTTTTTCTTTCTTTTTCCTTTCTTTTTTTGTTTTTGTTTTTGTTTTGTTTTTTTTGTTTGGTTGGTTGTTTTGTTGTTGTTGTTGTTGTTGTTGTTGCTTTTTTTATTTTATCTCAAATCACTTGAGTGATTGGACATTAAATCAATGATCACCTACACCACACACGCAAACACATGTTTGTAGACATACCAAACAAATATGAATGCGCAAGAATATGGAAGAGGTAAGTTTTCTTTGATATAAAAACAGCAGAAGCTGGTGACAATCAGTACCTCTGTCAGGACATCAAATGGAAGGAAAGTAAAACCAAAGAGAGGGACAGACACACTGCCAACTACATCCTTCCTCTGATGATCGCCATCTTGACCAACGCTCAGTCCATGCATGCCCAATATATCTCTTGGCTACAAAAATGTATAGTTCTTTCAGTCCCCAGCCCTCTGTAGCGCTATGCAAGCCAGACCACAGGCCATCACAGTGGGACACACAGAGACTGTGCAATGTAGAGAATGTTACTGATCTTTCCTTCCATGTCCTTGAAATTAATCAGAATCAGAAATATATACCGTAAAGACAAAGCCCCATTTCTAAGGGATCTGAACACAAAATAAACTATTAGATGTCCTTCCATAATACAGAATCTGAATAATACGGTAACACATATGAGTCACATAAATCATTCCTTAATAATACAATAAAAAAAAAAGGAATGAAATTTGTTGTAAGAGTCACAAATGCGCACAAAACAACTTAAAGATTAGACAATCTCTCTTTTGTGAGCTCATAAGAAGCCAAAGTTCTGAATAATTCATTTCATACCTGTGATCAAATTTATGTGATGTTCACAGTGAAGGACTATCAAGTAACATCTGTTGAATGGATACTTGGGTAAAGCTTGTAAGTGTTGGTGTTGGGCTGTTGTTGGGTAAAGCTTGTAAGTGTTGGTGTTGGGCTGTTGTTGGGTATAGCTTGTAAGTGTTGGTGTTGGGCTGTTGTTGGGTATAGCTTGTAAGTGTTGGTGTTGGGCTGTTGTTGGGTAAAGCTTGTAAGTGTTGGTGTTGGGCTGCTGTTGGGTTTAGCTTGTAAGTGTTGGTGTTGGGCTGTTGTTGGGTATAGCTTGTAAGTGTTGGTGTTGGGCTGTTGTTGGGTAAAGCTTGTAAGTGTTGGTGTTGGGCTGCTGTTGGGTATAGCTTGTAAGTGTTGGTATTGGGCTGTTGTTGGGTATAGCTTGTAAGTGTTGGTGTTGGGTTGCTGTTGGGTAAAGCTTGTAAGTGTTGGTGTTGGGCTGCTGTTGGGTATAGCTTGTAAGTGTTGGTGTTGGGTTGCTGTTGGGTAAAGCTTGTAAATGTTGGTGTTGGGCTGTTGTTGGGTAAAGCTTGTAAGTGTTGGTGTTGGGTTGCTGTTGGGTAAAGCTTGTAAGTGTTGGTGTTGGGCTGCTGTTGGGTAAAGCTTGTAAGTGTTGATGTTGGGCTGTTGCTGGGTATAGCTTGTAAGTGTTGGTTGGTGTTGGTGTTGGTGTTGGGTATAGCTTGTAAGTGTTGGGCTGCTGTTGGGTATAGTTTGTATTGAGCTGTTGTTGGGTATAGCTTGTATTGAGCTGTTGTTGGGTATAGCTTGTATTGAGCTGTTGTTGGGTATAGCTTGTAAGTGTTGGTGTTGGGCTGTTGTTGGGTATAGCTTGTATTGAGCTGTTGTTGGGTATAGCTTGTAAGTGTTGGTGTTGGGCTGTTGTTGGGTATAGCTTGTATTGAGCTGTTGTTGGGTATAGCTTGTAAGTGTTGGTGTTGGGCTGTTGTTGGGTATAGCTTGTAAGTGTTGGTGTTGGGCTGTCGTTGGGTATAGCTTGTAAGTGTTGGGCTGTTGTTGGGTATAGCTTGTAAGTGTTGGGCTGTTGTTGGGTATAGCTTGTAAGTGTTGGTGTTGGGCTGTTGTTGGGTTTTAGCTTGTAAGGTTGTGTTGGGCTGTTGTTGGGTATAGCTTGTAAGTGTTGGGCTGTTGTTGGGTATAGCTTATAAGTGTGGTGTTGGGTTGTTGTTGGGTATAGCTTGTAAGTGTTGGGCTGTTGTTGGGTATAGCTTGTAAGTGTTGGGCTGCCGTTGGGTATAGCTTGTAAGTGTTGGTGTTGGGCTGTTGTTGGGTATAGCTTGTAAGTGTTGGTGTTGGGCTGCTGTTGGGTATAGCTTGTAAGTGTTGGTGTTGGGCTGCTGTTGGTATAGCTTGTAAGTGTTGGTGTTGGGCTGCTGTTGTGTTCGCTGTTTTCACTGTATGTACTCACCTTACACTTGAGCGATTTCATATTTCATCTGCCATGGCTTTGTCTGACCATGCAGACATGTCTTCAGGTAGCACCTCAAGGAATAACTGCAATCAGCACGCAGATAACTGCCATCAGCAAGCGCATGATTACAAACACTTTCACCTCCAGGAATAACTGCTATCAACAAGCAGATAATTACAAACACTATCACCTCCAGGAATAACTGCTATCAACAAGCAGATAATTACAAACACTATCACCTCCAGTAATAACTGCCATTAGCAAGCACATAATTACAAACACTACCACCTCCAGAAATAACTGCCATCAGCAAACACATAATTACAAACACTATCACCTCCAGTAATAACTGCCATCAGCAAGCAGATAATTACAAACACTATCACCTCCAGGAATAAGTGCCATCAACAAGCACATAATTATGAACATTATCACCTCCAGGAATAACTGCCATCAGCAAGCAGATAATTACAAACACTATCACCTCCAGGAATAACTGCCATCAGCAGGCACATAATTACAAACATTATCGCCTCCAGGAATAACTGCCTCAACAAGCAGATAATTATAAACACTATCACCTCCAGGAATAACTGCCATCAGCAAGCACATAATTACGAACATTATCACCTCCAGGAATAACTGCCATCAGCAAGCAGATAATTACAAACACTATCACCTCCAGGAATAACTGCCATCAGCAGGCACATAATTACAAACATTATCTCCTCCAGGAATAACTGCCATCAACAAGCAGATAATTACAAACACTACCACCTTCAGGAATAACTGCCATCAGCAAGCAGAAAATTACAAACACTATCACCTTCCAGGAATAACTGCCATCAGCAAGTGCATAATTACAAACACTACCACCTCCAGGAATAACTGCCATCAACAAGCAGATAATTACAAACACTACCACCTCCAGGAATAACTGCCATCAGCAGGCACATAATTACAAACGCTATCAGTCATCATAATCCTCATCAAGTATTTGATCCTAAAGTCTGATTCTAAGGGTGTAATCAGTCTAGCCTAGAACACAAAAGGCATAACAGGAAGTTAGTAATCTCATCATCTATGGACAAATATTAAATAACATAAAATTCATTTACATACACACTTAATCTTTCATTTCAAATCTCCCCCCCCCCTCCCCTACTCCCCCCCCCCCACTTTTTCTTTCATTTACATACTTAACATATACATATACTTACACTGAATAAAAACCATTCATTTACATATACAAACTCTCTCTCCCCCTCCCTCTCTCTCCCCTCTTTCCCCCCTTCCCTCCCAAACACACACACACACACACACACACACACCATAGCATCTTTGTCCACAATCTTATTACCTCTCTTGTCTTTTATCTCTCCATCCTATATGCCTGTGTATTGTGTATATGTATACACCTGTGCATTAACTGTATGTTCGAGTGAGTACATGTACATGCGTGTGTGCGTGCACGTGTGCGTGAATGCGTGCGTGCATGAGTGCATTTGTGTGTGTGTGTGTGTGTGTGTGTGCGCACGCACACGTGCTAGTGAATACGCCAATTTACCATGCTGATGTACTACCATGAAAATAATTCTTGTTACCTCTAATTCCCTACTCCCACCCCAACTCGTTCGTGACAGTGCAACAGAGCTGCTGATCCAAGTCATCAAAGCGTAAGTCTTGAGGTTTGACCCTCCCTCTCATCCCCCCCCCCCACCAACCCCCCCCCCCCCCCCCCACCAACACCCCCCCACACACACACACACACAGACTGACCCTCCAACAGATGCTGCGGAATCGACAAGGACGGAGTTCTCCGGCTACAGCTTGCTGTCGCAACCATCGCAGGTAATAAGGTCTGTGAAAGTGACGTTCCCATTCCACACTGTGGGGATGACAAAAAAAAGCAGATACATGTCATGTTTTACCTTACTTCTTTGCACAGCACATTGTAACAGATATTCAAACATGTTAGTTCATTACTTCTCTTAACATCTATTCACATATGTGCTTTTAGATGAAAGGAAAAATATATATACAGTAAAAAGGAACTGACAAATAAATAAATAAATAAATGAGATACAGAAGATTCAAACGTGTCAATCTTTATTACACTACATTTTTTTAATGCTGTCTGAAGAAAAATAGAAAAAAATAGAATGCAGTAGCAGGGTAAGAATAGCAATGTTCCTTCCTTACTTCCTAGCCCATTGTGCCAACATACTCTAGCCTGTTTTGGGCCGGCTTCAGCATGGTACCCCAAGTGTGTGATTCAGGGTTTTTAGTTTCTTCTTCTACTATTCATCACTGAGTGTTCCTGGATCTTCCTGTCCTGGATTTTCTCTCTGGGGTCCGAGGATGAGCACTTTGGATGAAGTGATGAACCATCTCCATAGCCTTTCCATGATGATGTTGTCCATGCTCTCTCGACTGTATTGGAAGAGTAGTTGTCGGCTGGAGATGGTGTTGGGAAAGAAGACTGATACGATTCTTCGGAGATTTTTTGTCTGGAAAACTGATAGCTCTGTAAAGTCACGTTCTGTAATCCTTCAGCATTCTGTGCTATAAAGAGGAAAGGACATGTAATCCTTCAGCCCTCTGTGCTACAGACAAGAAAGGACATGTAATCCTTCAGCATTCTGTGCTATAAAGAGGAAAGGACATGTAATCCTTCAGCCCTCTGTGCTACAGACAGGAAAGGACATGTAATCCTTCAGCATTCTGTGCTACAGTGTTGTGTGTGTGGTGTACTGTGTATGAGTGTGAATGTGCGTGTGTGTGTGTGTATTGTCGTTGTATGTTATGTAAGCTGTGATGTTTGTTGTGTGTGTGTGTTGTGTGTGGTGTGTGGTGTGGTGTGTGTGTGTGTGATGTCGTGTTGTGTGTGTGTGTGTGTGTGTGTGTGAGAGAGAGAAGAAGAGCGTGTGTGTGTGTGTGTGTGTGTGTTGTGTGTGTGTGTGGTGTGTGTGTGTGTAGTGTGTGTGTGTGTTGTGATCCACAGGAAAGGACATGT
Organism: Monoplex corrugatus; assembly: GCA_030674185.1. Classification (NCBI taxonomy): domain Eukaryota; kingdom Metazoa; phylum Mollusca; class Gastropoda; order Littorinimorpha; family Ranellidae; genus Monoplex; species Monoplex corrugatus. The sequence goes on from JAPXFY010000023.1 coordinate 47,060,570, forward strand.
AATCCTTCAGCATTCTGTGCTACAGAGGAAAGGACATGTAATCCTTTAGCATTCTGTGCTACAGAGAGGAAAGGACATGTAACCCTTCAGCATTCTGTGCTACAAAGAGGAAAGGACATGTAATCCTTCAGCATTCTGTGCTACAGAGAGAAAGGACATGTAATCCTTCAGCATTCTGTGCTACAGAGAGGAAAGGACATGTAATCCTTCAGCATTCTGTGCTACAGAGAGGAAAGGACATGTAATCCTTCAGCATTCTGTGCTACAGAGAGGAAAGGACACATCTCTAATACAGTCTCGGTGTTGATCTGTATGTTGGGGATATGGAGGGCTTCACACATTCAGGT
>JAPXFY010000023.1:47065916-47073416 GCA_030674185.1 Monoplex corrugatus
AGGTCACATATGTGTTGACTGCACGTGCAGACTCTAACTTGTATAGCTTTGTATGTTAGTCCTGAACCTGAAGCAAGGCCCAGAAAGACATCATACCTAACATCCGATCATAAGTCTTTCCCTATATAAAGAGATGGCCTAGTTGGTTAACCCTTCCAGTCCCTCGCCCTATCCACCAGCATCTAAGGGCCAGAGGGCTAAAGCACCATCCTGGGAAGCAAAAGGTCTTAGATCTGATTCCTGTTTAAAACGGATTTTTTCACACACACTCCTCCCAAGATAAGATGTTAAGCTTTGGTCTGGGTGCTAGTCTTTGGAATGAGAAAATAAGCTGAGGTCTTGTATGCAGCAAGTACTATGTGTACCTATTAAAGATCCCACAGCAATACAAGCAATGTGCTGGCTAAATTCTGTACAACAATCCATTTTTGTAGGTGAAATAAATATACACATACACAGGAAATAATGGGCGGGGGAGGAGGGGGGGGAGGCGCTTTCTCCACAGAAAGCAACCTGCACTTCATATGGTAAAATTCCTTTGTGATGAAGAAAAAAAAACACAGTGATCCCAACCCCTTTTTTTTCCCTCACAATAAAAAGAGACAAAGGAGAAAGAGTGGGAAGAGATGGTGAAAGAAACAAAGAAAGGTAAAACAAAAAAAATCTGAATTCTGTTCGAGGATTCATCACATTCAAGGCACCTCCATATGCAATCCATCCAAATCTGTCAGCATTTACCTGGCGGACTGCTTGATCCTGCACAAATCCCTTTCCTCTGGCAAGGTCTTGAAATGTGAGCTATGATGCACTGATACCACAGAATGACCACATTTCAGATGGGCAGTGAACAAGCCCATTTTTATAGAGCAAGACAGGACTGAAATTGTGACACACAGACAGAAAAAGACAGGGGTGGGGGCATGAAAGAAGACAAAAAGGAGGAAGGATAAGAAAGAGGAAAATATTAAAATAATGACAAGAAGGGAAAGAAGACGATGAAGCAGAAGAGGAAGAGAAAGAGACATATAAAAAAAGCAAAGAACAAAAAGTGAAGAAGAAGAGGATCAGGTGAAAAAGAGGAAGAAAAAGAAGAACAGGCAAAAAAGAAGAGAACAAAAGAAAAAGAGAAGAAAAAAAAGGAACAGGTGAAAAAGAAGAAGAAAAAGAAGAGAATGAAGAAAAAGAAAAAAGGAAAATAAGAAGAGAACAAAAGAAAAGGAAGAAGATGATGTGGAAAAGAAGAGAGAAAAAAGAAAAGGAAAAGAAAAGGAAGGTGAAGAAAAGGTGGATCAAGAAGGAAAAAGGAAGAAGAATAGGAAGACGAAGAAGACAAAAAGGAGGAAGAAGAATAGGAGGAAGAACAGGAAGGAGGACTTATTGTCTCAATCTAAGATCACATCTTTAAATCAAGTCCAAAACAAGCACAATAACAGCTACTTTTTTTATATTGTTTCACAACTATGTCCACAAATTACAAACAAGACATCAAAAATAATGCAAACAAGAAATCTCTATAAAAATGTTTGCACACCTGCATGTGTGCATTTTTATACACACCTCTCTCTCTCTCTCTCTCTCTCTCTCTCTCTCTCTCTCTCTCTCTCTCTCTCTCTCTCTCTCTCTCTCTCTCTCTCTCTCTCTCTCTCTCTCTCTCTCTCTCACCAACAAATAGCAAGAATATCCTCATAACTTAAAAAAGTAATTGTTGCTCATGTGGCCCATTTATTCTGTGATCTAATTCTGAAATCACATGCAAATATTGTGATGTCTCTGTTACATCACATTGGATCATCACTGCAAGCTGGCCACGTTGAGGGTTGAAGAACAGCACACTTACACTAGAATTAAATTTCATAAAGGAAGCTCTAGCACAGATGCAATAAAAAATGCTACAAAGTGTTTTTGGGGACACAAGTTCTTTCACAGACAGCAGTTTATAGGCGACTGTGAGTCTTTAGAGATAGATAAAATGATGTTAAAGCAAGCATAATTTGGGGAGACCAGTTGAAGCTACTGACAAGTGAAATGTTCAATAATCGATCCAATGCAAGCGATTCAAGCAGGTAAATCTGCAGAAGATGGGTTGCAGCAAGGAGGATCCTGCAATGTCTTACTGAAGATCCAAGCAAGCAACTTTAGTAGGTAAATCTGCAAGCAACGAGTTACAGCCAGGAGAATCCTGCACACAGTCTTTCCTTGCACACCGTCTTACTGAAAATAAAAAACCGATGTGCATCACTCTTGCAGAGCCGTCACAATGATGCAGGACTCCATGATGTGGTGTGACGGTTTGCGTGCTTTGGCAACCCCCAAGAGTATTGTGCACCTGGCTGGTCTAACCAAGTCGAACAGGTCTGCGTGGTGCTGAGGCCAGATGAAAGTGTGCATCCTGAAGTGGGGATCCCCAGTGAATAACCCCCACCCCCACCCTCCCCTGTCCTTCCAGGGCAAGTGCTCTGGCCAGGAACTAACCGCGGAGCTGTGCTCTAACACAATCCTTGATATTGATGACGGCAGTGCTGGGCCATACAGTGTACTCTAACTTAAGACCTGGATTATAAGCTATGCGCTAGAAATAAAGAGATAACAATCAAAGTGGCACATGCCTGTCCAACTTCAGAACAAAGCAAAGAAATTTAAAGATGATGATGTGTGCCTATGATAACAAGGGCATACTGACTGTGCATCACATTCTGACGGAATAAACTGTTAATCAAAACTACTACAGGACGTTTCTGATAAAAATACTAAGACATGCAATTTGAAAGAAATGTAAGACACTACCAAACAATTCACCATTAATATTACATGATAACACATCTTGCAACAAAGCAGAGAGGGTAACATCACTTATGATATACATGTACATTTGCCACACCTCACCTATTCTCCAAATATGAGTCGTCTAGATTTTGATCATTTCCCCATATTGAAAAGTCCTCTTATGACTTAGATGACACTGTAGTGTAGGACACCAAGCAGGTACAACATATCAACACTGGTTGCCTAGTAACGGCATTTCAGACCCTCCCAACAGACTGGAAGGGTCATCAGCTCACGGAATACTTGAGCTAAGTGTGTATGAAGTTTAAAAGCGTGAAACAATTACTTTGACTTCTGCACCCTGTCCTCCAGTGTATCCCGCATTGTCAACCATGCTAGAAAGCAAAAATTTAATCCTTTGATTACCTTACCCAGGGTTAAATTTTCGCAGCTGAGAGTGCGAGAGTCAAAGAGTTAAGTTATTTGGACATTCTTGCTATTTATAAGATGGCCCTTATATTCGCAAAAGTCTGATTGGGCTGATCTCCTTTGTACAAGTCAAGTCACCTTCATTATCTTCAGAAGACAAATCACAATGTGTTCTTCCACAAGAACTAAACACACACACATGTAAAACATTCACACTAAAACATGCAACATAAACTCAATCTCAAATGTAAAATAAAATCATATAAAAGCAAATATGCACATCCCAAACACACACACATCCACAAACTTGCACCATCACGACCACTACAACATATTCAGTCATCAAAATAAACAGATCAGAAAGAGAAAATAAATAAAACATATAGCATACACGCTTATTACCATATGACTGTAAAGGATTGCCATGGTGAAATACACACCACACACACACACACACACACACACACACACACACACACACACACACACACACACCACACCACACACACACACACACACACACACACACACACACACACACACACACACACACACACACACAACATACATACATACATACATATACAAACACACCTGTAAGAGTGTTGTCCACTGGTGGGTGTACTGCTTTTCTCGTTGACCTCCTCCACAAAATCCCAATGTCTGTCGCTGGGGTCTACGTTTTCTCTATCATGGCTGTCACGTCGTTTTGTGTTGTTGTTGCTTTCTGTCAACAAATTTCAAAAGACAATACTTTGCATCCTTTGCATTTTAGATGTTACAGAGGAGTAAACAGTGACATCAAAAGCTGTCTCAACAAAGCCAGAAACACTGTTTGAGGCTGTTTGGGAACAGCCGAGTGGATGACAGGTGAAAACTTTTTCTGATCTTTCACGTCAACTTAATAAGTACAGACTTGCTAGCGCCTGACCCCTTCATGCATGTTACAGACCCTGTAAGCCATGTCAGTATTCTGTGACTTAACCCTTTGACTCCCGCACCCTGTCCACCAGTATCCTGCATTGTCAATCATGTTAGCAAAGCAAAAACTTAACCCTTTGATTCCCTCACCTTTGATTCCCTCACCCTAACCTCCAGCTTCCTGCTGGAAGGTGGTAGGTAAGGTGAGGGAGTCAAAGAGTTTAAGTTTTGCAGTCAGTGGAATGTGTGTGTGAGTCAAAGGTTCAAGGAAACATGAAAACAGGTAGCATGCACACCTCTGAAAACAAGACTATGACCACCTTACTCATCTCTTCTCTCATCTCTCTCCCTCACCAGGATCAGCAGTAGGAACCACACTCCACGTTACAAAGTTTTCTCCAGGTAACAGGATTAAGACATCTGTGGGCGACCTCCTCGATCTCCAGACCACAGACTTCTCATGTGGTTTTTGACAGGAATAAAACCAGCGCTTTGCCATTGCCTTCTGGAGTGGCAGTGCACATACTGTGCACAGGCTCTGGCCACAGTTCCTTTTGGGACTGCCTTAATGGCAGCTTAAAAAAAAGGCTATACATGTAAAAGACCATTTTAAAGTTCTATGTTCAGATGCATGTGGGAACTGCATCCCACAGAGAAAAAAAAAAACACACATCAAAAAGATTTTTTTTTCAACTTGCTCTCCAAACAAAACTTTTTTTTTTCAACTTACCCTCCAGCCCCTTAAGACTATACAGTATTACAACATACCCAGTTTTTACGTCCTAAAAGAACAGAAACAAGAAACAAAGATATCACTTACCCTTATTGCTTCTCACAGCATTTTCTCCAAACTGTTCTAGAGAGGTCAGAATGTCTTCTTTGGTGGGTGCTGTCTCTGATGTCTTGGGTATGGCCTGTGAGGCCCCTCCTTTAAGTCGTGTGAACATTGCTGTCACTGTCAATCTGCATGTATCAAAAGCAAATGTGTTCAAGATTTTCTCATTTTTAGGAAAATATCCAGCTGTACGGAAAAAGAAGAAAAGAAGTTACAATAAAACGCAAATAATACAACACAAAACAATGACCGGCGTTGTAGTCAAGTAGGTAAATGTTGGACTTCCAATCAGAAAGTCCTGGGTTCAATCCACTTCAGACAACTCTGCCTACAGATAAAGGATGGAGATTTTTCCTATCCCCCAAGCCAATAGGCGTAAAGACCTGCCAATGCCTAAACCATGTGTGTGTGTATACACATGCAGAATGTCACAAATGTATGTCAGATCCTCTAAGCCATGCCAATGGCTGACTTATGTAAACCTGAGAAAAACAAGTATACATACCCACCAAAGATGCCGGCCATGCATCAGCTTGGTGGAATGTGGTCAGCTTGCCTGATGGCTTGAATTTTCTATATTCCATTAAAAACTTCTGACTCATATAATGTACAGTGAGTCCAAATAAGTCTGGAGAATAGTGCCATAAGCACTATTATAAAAAATGTGTTTAATAATAACCCTTTCACTCCTGCACCCTGTCCATCGACTTTAAAAACTTAACCCTTTAACTCCCTAACCCTATCCACCAATCAAAGGGTTAAGTGTCTGCTTCAGTAGCAAGGTTGACAATGCAGGATGCTGGTGGACAGGGTGCAGGAATCAAAGGTTTAAAAACAATTATAACAACAGCAACAACAATAGCGACAACAACAACAACAATAACGCTAATAATACTACTAATGATAACAATAATAACAATAATAATTTTTTCCATGTTGGGAAACTGGTGTACATCTGCTTAAGAGTATAAAAGATGACAGTAGACATTTCACAATTCAGGATCTGGAGACTGAGAAATGGAAAAAGTCATCTTTCAGAATCAGCATATTTTGAGGGCCAATTAGCCTTCTTGGCTTGCTAAAGTCTTGGTTTAAAAAAAAATATATAAAAAAAAAAAGAAAGAGTGGCATTGTATGGCAGTGACACACTCTCAAAGGAACGAGCAGCTGGAGTTTCATGTGGTAAACCCACTGTGACAAATGAACATGAAGGTAGGAATATATGAATATGAATATAAATATGAATATGAACATGAACATATTCTCCAAATACGAGTCCTTTAGATTTTTGTTATCTGTTCTCCAAATTGAAAGAAACCCTCTGTGGCTTACACTGCTCTGACTTAAATCACTTGGCAATGGAGGCAGCCTAGTGTGTATAACATATCAACTCTGGTTGCCTAACAATGAGTGTTGTTGTTGTTGTTTTTTTAAACTTTCCAGCACATAAAAATTGGTCATTCATGAGAAAGGATGTTACATTGAAAGAATATGGAAATGTAATTTTTAATTATCTAATTCTTTTGCATTTTTATAGACATATTCTCACTGTTCGCTGATGACTCTCATAAACTATAGACATATTTCATCTTGTTCATATGGATTGATTCTAATAAACTATAGACATATTCTCATTGCTCACTGGATGACTCTCATAAACTATAGAAAATTCTCACTGTTCACTGGATGCCTCTCATAAACAGACCTTGTTTCTACAAATTCTAGCGAAACTGACATTTCCTGGCCACACTAAGGGCATGTATAGTGAAATACAGAGACTTCATAGGGCATGAAAGATAGCCCCAGTTTGTTTCAGTAACAGTTTGATGCAAGTATCAACCACAGTATAGAATCCATAAAAGTATCAACCACAGTACAGAATCCATAAGTTAGAAACTCAAGGCCTTGCTGGTGCACAGGGACTATACACCAACTTGGTTACCGCTTGCATCGTAGTCATTTGGATCCTAGCTTTCCATTATATGATGTTTGTGGTGTTGGTGCAAATGGAATTTACTCTGAGAGTGAAAGAGTGCAAAAAAGCTGTTCGGAGAAAGTGAAACTGAATCTTCATATGTACTGTGTGGTGATCACTGAGGATGACGGCATAGTAGTTTAACACAGAACATGATTTCATGTTTCATTATGCTTGCATCATACAGCATTTATATTCTCAAGTGTTATCACAGTGGTTATGTTTGAAATGTGTATATTTTTTATGTTCTTTGTAAAAAAAAAAATATCTTAGCAGATTTTTACAAATGTTGAAAACAAAAGACTCTTATGTTGGAGCCATAAGCTCATTGAAAATGAAACACAGATTCTCCAGAGTAACCCTTTACTTTCCAATGACATAAATGACCGATTTAGTTGCTTAATCCCACAGGCAGGGATAAACAACTGTTTCTATGTTTAAACAGATAATCTTGCAAACAATTAACATAACAACTTCATAAAAGCAGCTTTTATTATATATCCATACAAAAAGCTTGATATATATATATAGATTCAATAATTTTTTAAGTTGATACAAAAGTGATATAAATTCAAAC
>JAPXFY010000023.1:47075916-47150916 GCA_030674185.1 Monoplex corrugatus
TGTGTGTGTGTGTGTGTGTGTGTGTGTGTGTGTGTGTGTGTGTGTGTGTTGTGTGTGTGTGTGTGTGTGTGTGTGTATACATATATATACATTATAGTTCTTCAAAAATTACAATAAACATGTTCTTCATTTACCAGTGTGGGATTTATGTATACAAACACACACATGAAAATACAAACAAAATCACTCGTACACACACACACACACACACACACACACACACACACACACACACACACACACACACACACAACACACACACACACACACACACACACACACACACACAACACACAATAAAATTCATAATAGACTGGACCTAGACCAGTCACAAGCAGAAGCATTATGAATTTTGGAGATACTTAGAACGTGCTGTGAGAGATGTGTTCTGAGGTGCTTTTTGAAAGTAAGCAGATCTGCTTTGTCTTAACGATATTGGCAGGGAATTCCATGTAGCTGGGCCAAAAACAAAGAAGTTCTTTCTGTAAGTTGTTGGCAAGAACTGAGGCATGGTTACGACAGAAACTCCTTTGCTGTTTTAGCCCGGAGAGCTATGGACCGTTAGTAGGACAGGAGAAGTTCTGACATTATGATTATGTTAGCATGGTATTCAAATTTATAAATTGAAAGCAGAGTGTGGCAATTTTGTAAGCAATTTGACGGGAAGCCAATGTACTTTTCACAAGAGTGCTTTTGCACTGAACTGTCTGGAATTTTGATAGCTTATCATCAGAAGTACAGCTCAGAGACAGTGTAGTAGTCTAGTCTGGACAGAATGAAAGATACACACAACTTGTTTGTGGTATCAGCAGAGAAAAATGGGCGGATTTCGCTTATTCTGCGAAGCTGGAGATATAGATTTTTGCTCAGGTACTTAACATGCGCCTCCATGGGTGACAACAATTCATCACCAACTAAAAATGCCCAACACTCCTTGCTGCAAGATATGGTACAGTCTGAGATGATCATGGTTTTCAAGGTAACTTTTTTTAGGTCTGATTCTGTATACATGTACATGAGTTCTGTTTGTTCTTTACTTGTGTTCATTGTGTTTGTTTTCATGTAGGTAGCTATGTTGTCAGTGGTGTTTGTAATTTCTCTAGCTATGCTTGAGATGTTTTTCTGGAAAGCAGAATAGTGCAGTTGTAATTCATCAGAAAAGAAATGGATAGTGCTCCTGATTGCTCAATAACAGCTAAGTGATGGTAACCACACAGCGGTGAGAACAAGGCCCACAATAGAACCCTATGGAACACCCTATTTCAGCAGAATGGAGCTGACCTAATGTCACTAGTGACAATACACTGTGTTCCACAAGAACGGAATGATTTGAAACACTCAGGAACAATTTCAACCCAGCCAAATGTGAATTACAGTGTGAAATGCGCTGCTGAAAAAGTCACGATCTGGTTGTAATATAACAGAGACAACAAGATGGTCAAGCCATTCTAAATCCTGTTACACAAAAAATATAAAAAATCCATATTTTGTATTTCTCAAGGTTATTGTGATCTTCAAGAAGCATAAGTTTGGGGAAAAAATACTAGGCATGAAGCGCTGTGTGTGCGTGCTGTGTGATCATGAACTTGACACCTTGTCATCCAAACTTAGGTAGTCTTCAGTGATCCATAACTTTTACCTATAGTTATTTTTTTTAAAATCCATTCAGAAAGAGCCTGCTGACACATTTTGGTAACAGATAAGGTAAATATGAAATAATTTCCCTCGGATTAAAATAAAAGGTGGGGTGGGAAGGGGGTGAGACAGTGAAGACATCAAACTACAACTTCACTACTAACTTGGATGGCAATTTTCATTAACTTCAATCTCTGAAGTTCCTTCCCAGAAAGGTGGTCTTTCAGTACAAACAGAATCCGCCCTTCTGGAAATTCTGCACTAGAAAGTTCCCTTTTTTTCTGTTAATCTTTTTCATTCTGTCTTCTTCCTTCCTTTCGATCACTCCCCCCCCCCCCCCTCTCTCTCTTCTCTCTCTCTCTCTCTCTCTCTCTCTCTCTCTCTCTCTCTGTGCCTCACTGGTCCATTCACCTACACTTTTTTCCTCAACACTTCAAGTCTTTTTGGGGGGTGTTGCTCTTTCTCTAACCCACTTTAGTTAGGGTATGCAGACTGTGCAGCAGCACTGTTTCCTGCTTAATGTCCCAAGAGAAGACCAACAATTTACCAGGACAAGACTGAAGCCTATTTCTGAATATGCTTTATTCACCCAAAAATCTTGTTAAACTTCAAACAAAACTGAAAGCAATCTTGAAATTCTGGCTGGATTCTAGAGTTTTTTCACCAGAAATCATCAAACTAGGGCAAGTCCACACATGTACTCCATCAAAATCAAATGTATCAGCAGTTATCTGATATTCCAGCAAAACTGAAAGCAATCCTAAAATCCAAGCAAAGCTTTAAAAACAAAAACACAAAACCAAAAAAGCTTGAAATCCAAGCAAACTTGAGTTATCAGCCATCAACTGATATGTCCGGTTAGCTGACCACCCCCCACCCCCCAAAAAAAAGAAAACAAAAAGGGTTGATCTGTGAGTCCCACACAACACAATAATTATCTGACATGTCTTTCAGGACACACTCTTAACCCTTTCACTCCTGCACCCCACCTACAGATGCAAAAACTTAACCCTTTGACTTCTTCACCCTATCCACTGGCTTTCTGCAGAAAGCTGGTGGATATGGTGAGGGAGTCAAAGAGTTAAGTTTCCGCTTTGCTAGCATGGTTGACAATACAGGATGCTGGTGGATAGGGTGCGGGAATCAAAGGGTTATAGGAGAGTTACTAGAGGCATCTCTAAGCAAGATTTGCTGGTGTCATAGCTGTAAGTGTAATCTTGTTCTAACCAGTGGCTACAACTACATCACTTACTGAATCTGGATCCCATATGATGTAGAAGGTTTCCTTGCAGTCCCTTGTTTTACAGTCTTGTGGGTTATGGTTCCTGCTGAAATTTTAGCTTCATAAGAAACTGATGTGAGCTCTCAAATGACTTCTGTGAAAATCACTACCCCTAAGATTGTCAAACTTAATCTGTGCTACTTGATTCACTTGACCAAATCAAGCCTTGGACTTGAGACATGTTACCTTGAATTCAACCCTAGCCCATAAACTACAAACTGGTCTGTTTACTGCCTGTCTTAATATATATACCAATCATTTCCTTGGAGTAAGCTTTCAACTTTGTGAACACTTTGAAGCCGAGTTTGATTTCACTTCTATTAAAGCCGTCACCTGTGCACAGCATCTTGTATATGATCAAAGAATTTGCCGTCATAATTGTCAGATTTGCTATGTACACTTGTATATAACATGCAAGAGTCATGAATTTTGACAAACTTAAAACTTCAAGCAAACCTGAAACACAGACCAACAATTACAAACTGACAGTTGCCACATGATTCTGATTTTAAGTGCTGAGACTCATGACTCTGTACAGAGAGCAGCAACTAACCAGTGTACATCAGTTACACTGTCACCTAGTAGACCTGTGAGACCCATACAGTTAAATACATGTCAGACGCCGAGCCTCTTCCCCCTCACTCTTACAATCCTCAGGAGATGCTGCACTGGAAGGGTGGTCCTGACATTAATAGTGTTACCAATTGTGAATTATCACTGTGAAGAGTGTGAAGTTTGGAATAAGTTCAACATGGATTTATTGCACTTGGACATTTCTATATGCACTCTATTCATCTCTACTCAATTGCCCGCAGTTATTTGGCAGCAATTTGGCAGACTTACAAGCACACCCTACATGCTGACAAGTACTTGAAATGGGAGGAGGCACAGATCTATGACATAGTGTCACTGACATCACCAGAATGACCGAAGTATTAAAATGGTCAACAAACAAGTGAACTTTTATTTACTGAAGTCAAGACATCGGATTTAAAAATGTATGCCCCTATCAAATGAACCTACCAACATGTGTTTTACACACACACACACACACACACACACACACACACACACACACCACACACACACACACACACACACACACACACACACACACACACACACACACAACCAGTTGGCCAACAGCTGGATCAGGATTCAATCAGTGAAGACTCTCCTTTAGCAACATACTTTACAACTAATTTGTAATGATTCTGTCACACTATTCATTTTTTTTTCATTTTGCAAGAAATTGCTGGAAGTGTAAGCTCCCTCGCATGAGTTGTATTATACTACAACTCACAGATGAATCATTCTGGCAGTGTCAGCACAATATTTTATATTATAATCACAGAAGCTGGAATTTTTCTCCCATCAATCCTTGCCCATACACAGGATATGCGCAAATTCAAGAAATGTTTTGCATCATTCACTTGAACTCAAAACTTTTTTTCAACATCATCATCTCAAAGGTTTCTGTTTCTGTTTTGTTGTTATAGATCACTTCCGTTTCTGTTTCACTAACAGTAACACTGATCAGTCCATTAATTCTGTCTAAAGGGTCATTTTTTTCACTGTTTGTTTGTTTGTTTGTTTGTTTGTTTGTTTGTTTGTTTGTCCACACCATATGCATTGCAAGGCAGACATTTCCTTCTCTTGGAGCTGAGGAAAACCACCTGGTGGGTGACCCTCCTTGAGGAAGACCTCCAACAACGGTCTAGAGATGCCACTACAGCATCCCCCTAGTGCATAAGAGATTGTAGTGAAATATACTGCACAGCAACAAAATCCAAGAGTTGAGGCAAAAGGGTAGCTATATTGCACAGCAACAAAATCCAACAGTTGATGGCTTAGCTATATTGCACAGCAACAAAATCCAACAATTGAGGCTTAGCTGTTGCAGTCTGTAGCAATTACAGGTTTGAGTTAGGTTGCACGGACACCTCATTGACCTAAGAGTCTCACAAAAGTGAATTACACTGACCGTTTGACACCCTGCCTCTTCCCTAATTGCTAAGCGTCTCAGGGGACAGTGGCACCTCTAAGCAGAATTAGAAACAAGATCTGTTCTCCAACTGGCTGATGGCTGTAATCTTGTAATCTGTGGCGTAACTGTTTAACCTGTTGACTCTGAATGCAATCAATGGGGGGTCTTCTTGTTTTACAAGCAGTCCCCCTAAGTGTTACTGGTTTCAAAGGTAATCTCTGCAGACTTTTGAATGACTGAATTGCTTTGAAATAAATTCATGAATGATTGAACTCCACTGAAATGAACTGCTTTAATCTGGTTGACATAGACAATATTAGCTAGCCCCTATCCTCTTGAGCACAGAACATTTTTGTTAGATTTTCCAACAAAACCTGTGAATGAAGACTGTTTGGCATGATTCTTTTACACAATTGTTTTTTTCAGTGAAGCACTCTGACTCTGTTCCTCCACTATCTGGTTCAACTTTGGTAAATATTTTCCATGACAATTTTCCCTATAAGTTACTTGTCTCAGTTTAATCTGAAGTATTAAGTCTATTCTAAAATGGTTTTAAATAATTCTGTAAGCACTCTCCCAAAGCCATTTATATTTAAGGGAAAAGTGGGGGCGGTCATGAAACTATCTGCTCTTTCAAAAAAAAAAAAAAGCCGACAAAGGTTAACCAACTGTTAACCAACAAACCAACTGGATATGGAACTCTGATTACGACTTGTGCACACACACATTCTCTCTCTCCTTCCCTTACACACACACACACACACACACACACACACCTCTCTCTCTCTCTCTCTCCTTCCCTTACACACACACACACACACACACACACTGAATCATACGTCACAAAATCAATGACTCCCAACAAAACCTAAACCCCCTCCCCACACACACACACACACATCCAACACAAAAAAGCACATATGCACTTGCACATACACTCATAGGGATGCCAGGGGGATTTCAGTATAAATAGTATCCCCACCATCAAGAAATTCTGGGCTAGAAATTTCCTCTTTTCTGTCATTCTCTTTGTTTCTGCCTTGTTCCTTTGCTTTCTGTCGTTTCTTTCTACCATTTTCTGCCTTGCTGGTCCATTCACCTGTATGAGTTTGATGAAATCTTATGACTTAGGTACTTTCTCGCAGGATTGATAGTTGGGTATACGTATTAAGTGCATTTTTGGCTCTAGGGAAATGAGATGCGAAATAATTTTTGGTAATTTAGGCCCACTTTTATATGTTTCAGTGTCCTTCGTTACATTTAAATTTGTATTCAGGTATGTTTTTCAAATCCCCTGTGCGATGAATTGGACGGAGTGGAGTATCTCCTTAGATTATGTGTGCGAATGCATTGATATATATGTACTTAATTTTCTTTTTTGTCCTGTTGAAGTAGTGTTTTGAAATGGTTATAGCCCTGATATGGCTCTATGCAGTCGGCTGGGCTTTAACTTAAAGCAAAACTAACAGTAACAGTAACTTGCACACACAGCAAAAGAAAAAAAAAATAATAATGAAATAAAATAAAAAACACCCAAAATAACAATCACTACAAGACAGATATTAAACAGGATATTAAAAACAGACCATCAAGCCATTCAAACAATATCCGTTTCTATACAAAACTATTACAGAAAAAACTTGGAAGAAGTATCAAGCATTAAGGACAATGGCAGACTGTCACAAGATAAAACACTGAAAACAGAGATCGAAAAACAGAGTATAACATTCAACAAACAAATCTTTACCACCCAACACACATACATGAATATGAACGTGAAAACACACACACACACACACACACCACACACACACCACACACACACACACACACACACACACACACACACACACACACACATACACACACACATATAACATAACCCTTTGCCTCCTACACACTGTCCACCAGCATCCTGCACTGTCAGTCATCCTAACAAAGCAAAAACGTAACCCTTCGAATCCTTCACCCTATCCACCAGCTTCCTGCATGAAGCTGGTGGATAGGATGAGGGAGTCAAAGGGTTGAGTTTTTGCAGTTGATGGAGAGGGCGCGGGAGTCAAAGGGTTAACCCCAAACCACATATACATACATACCTTCAACTAGAAAACAAATCCACCAAAACTGTCTTCCGCAGGTAAGAGAAAACACTACAATCCGTGCCAAAGAAATCCCTCAGCAAACCAGAAAACAGAGAAGTTATCACATCCACATTGCGTCGTCATACGGCTATCGCCAAGTTCTCTAGTAGTTGCAGCGTCTATAGTAAACTGTATCAAAGACTGGGGACTCAGGGTAATGGCAGTAGTAGCAGCAGATTCATTTTTCAACACAGCAAGTGTATCAGCCATTGTTCACCTTCCGTGTCCCATGTCAGGGGTGTCTGCTGTCGCTGGTGTGGTATTGGTAGGGTGGGGGTTGTGGTATTCCTTGCACTTGCTGTATGCTTAGTCTGCAAGCAAACAACTATGTTCTGTCAGTAATTATTGTTGCCGTTATTGTTGTTCAATAACCAACATCAGTGGCCTAAATATTCAAGAAAGTGTCCACTAAAGTCAAGACACAGCAGCCTGGAGGGAGATGGTGGTGTCCAGATGTGTAGCAGCATATACCAAACCTGGCAACACCGACAGGTGAGACAGGTGAGATTGTTGTTTAAAGCCCAGCTGACTGCATAAAGTCATATCTGGGTTATAACCGCTTCAAAACATACAAAAACTTCAACAGAAAAAAAAAAAGAAATTAAGTATACATATCAATGCATTCGTGTACATAATCTAAGGGCATGCCCACTCTGTCCAATTTATCGCACAGGGGATTAAAAAAACATACCTGAATACAAACTTAAACATAACTAAGGATACTAAAACATATATAAAAGATGGTCTAAAATACCTCAAACTGCTTCCGCATATTTCATTTCCTTAGAGCCAAAAACGCACTTAATACATGTATCCAGTAACCAATCCTAAGAGAAATTACGCAAGACTTTCTCGAACACATAGATGTGAATGGACCAGCAAAGCAGAAAATGATAGGAAGAAATGACAAAGCAAAAGAGGAAGAAAGAAACAAAGAAAGTGACAGACAAGAGGAAATTTCTAGCACAGAATTTTCAGGTGAGGATACTATTTATACTGAAAGAGCCCCTGGCATCCCCACAGAGGGCCGTCAGTAAATAAAGGAAGGAAAGAAGGACAAAAGGAAGTGGTCCGCCAGCAAAGAAAACAACCTTCTGTCACTGAATGAACAAAGAATGGTGAAAAAACAGAAAGATATGATGAATAATCACTGAATGAACAAAGAAGGAAAAAAGGAAAGATCTAATGAACAATCAGTCAATTCAACTTATTTCATGAAGCTTTCTTTTATATCAGACAAGGTAAGAAAAATACTTGACAAAGAAGAACTTTCCACAATTGATTAGGCAGAAGCGAGGTGCTGTCTTATGCTTCCACCTGATCCTCTTCGAGCTGATCTTTCAGAATAAAATGACAAATCAAGGCTCCTTTTGCAGCTTGCTTTTAGCACACGTAAAAGAACCTTTGACTATTGAGAGGTTATGTCCCTGGCAAAACTGTCAGCTATACAAATGAAATCATCATCATCATCATCATCATCATCATTGTCGTCGTCGTCATCATTGTCATTATATCATCATCATTACCATCACCATCATCATCATCATTATTATCATTAATATTATCAACGGTGGCAGTGTCAGCAACAATGTCAACATCACCATCATCATTTTTCAGTGTAATGATTATTCAACATTTCACTGCAAAATTGATACCAAAACAAATATACATGCTCACATGTATGCAACAACAACGATTAAAGAGTTAACTGAGGAAGAAACAGAAGAAAACCAGCAGGTTCCAAGCTCAAAATTTGTAAGCAATAAACAAAGTAAGTCAACTAGATATTGACCTCAAGGGGCAGAGCAGACACAAACATAAACTGATTCAGCAAAACCATCACCACAGCAGACTTTAAGCCAATGACTTCGACAAAACAATTATGCTAAGCAGATCGCAGACAAGCACAGATAAATAAAATACCACCTGTCAACCATGAAGATACAAAATTACTTCATAAATAAATCATGCTAAAAAAAAATAATTAAAAAAAAATGAAGTATCACATGCACACATACTCCATAAATTATTCAATGAAAAATTTTGTCTGTGTCTGCTGCTTCTTCATCGATGATGTTCATGTAAATTCATGCCAGAAGGGTGCATCTGCCTTCTCTGCTTGTTTCGTGATGAAGCATTCTGGTTGTAAATGCTTGCACCATGTCTTTGTACAAAGCATGAACTTGTCAGTTTTATTTACTTGCAAAAACAGAGCTTTACGAAAATATGTGATGGTTTTTGTCAATGTTAAATGCATGTTTCTGTATTTTGTGTCCCCCCCCCCCCCCTCCTCCCCTCATCATTCATCTTTTTAACTAAATGCTCAAGGAAAGCAGACATGCATTCCACTGTTGCAAAATATTACAACAACAACAACAAAATTCTTTTAAATACAATATGCATTTCAAACTGATTTCCAAGATTCTGCTGTTCTTATGTATTTATTTGTTTGTTTATTCATTCATTTATTCATTTGTTTATTCTTTCATTTATTCACTTATTTATCTATTCATTTATTTATTCATTTATTTATTTATCTATTATTTATCTATTTATTTATCTATCTATCTATCTATCTATTTATTCATCTATTTATTTATTTATTTATTTATTTATTTATTATTCATTCATTTATTCTTTTATTCAATTTATTTGTGTATATATCTACAGCATTCTGTTCTGCAAAATATTTCACAAACATGATTTTTCTTTCAGCATGTCATTGATAACAATCACCGCAACAGATAACTTTCAAGAATCAACTCCTTTACTTACTCATTTACATCTCTCTCTCTCTCTCTCTCTCTCTCTCTCTCTCTCTCTCTCTCTCTCTCTCTCTCTCTCTCTCTCTTTCTCCCTCTCTCTCTTTCCCTCTCTCTCTCTTTCTTTCTTTCTCTCTCTCTCTCTCTTTCTCCCTCTCTCTCTCTCTTTCCCTCTCTCTCTTTCTCTGCAGTCATTTATTATTTATTTATTTACCTATTTGTTGTATTTTTTCAGACACTTATCTATTTATTGATTAATATATTCATTACATTCCTTTTTTGCAAAATATCAAACATTTTCTTTCCAGTGTAATATGCTTTTGACCATTAACACTCAAAGCTATTAACAATTCTCAAGATTCTGCTATTTCTTTTCACTTATGTATTCATTTGTTGTATTCATTCCTTCTTTCCTTTGTTTCAACCACCATGAAAGCAACTGTTTTAATCACTCAAAATACAACATAGCATAACATAATGTCACTTGAAAGAAATGACTGACAGTAACATTTGTGAAATGCTCAATATTAATTTCTCTTCAGCTACAAATTTAGGAGTTTACACTGGTATTTGAGATTAGACGGAATCAATCCACATTTCAACTCATTTTCCTCCACATTCAAACACTTTTGAGTATGCTAAGCCCCCATCCCTCACCAGTATTGTAGACTTCTGAGTTCAAAATTAGAAGATAATTATGTATGCCACACAGTGTTCCCACAGAAAACTTGAAGATACTTTATTACTGAAGGCTGGTAACATTAGGTCCCACTGGACCAGTCTTACCACCAGTCCTTGCCATTCTATTGAGGGATTCAACAGTCAGGCGGGTAAATGTTCTATCAGAAGGTCATGGGTTCAATCCACTGAGACACCTCAATCTGGTGGGTAAAGCTACCAGAGCTTTATATTTCCCAGATGAATATGTGTACAGATCTGCCAGTGCCGAAACCCCTTTCATATATATATATACGTATGCATGCAGAATATCAAATATGCATGCTAAAGATTCCGTAAATCATGTCAGTGCCTGGCTTATGGAAACATGAAAATACCCAGCGTGTGTGCTCACTCATCAGATGCAGACTGTGCAACAACATAATGGTCAGCTCACCTAAAGGCTAGAGTTCTTTGTGCTCCAATGAAAGTCTGATCATGTATAATGGGCAATAAGTCCAACTGAGTTTAGAGAATAGCACTATACAAAAATAAAAGCATACAAAAAACATACAAACATAAAAGCAAAAGCCACTTATTAAAACTATAAAAAAAAAACAGAAATAAAGAATTATAATGGATACAAAGGGAGGGGAAAGAAAGTCAAACATTAAAACAAACAAAAAACAAACACACAAACAGACATGGGGATGAAGTAGTACTTAATCATAATTCAATGATAAAATGGCCACTTCAGTACATGTCCAAGAAACAGAGCTATAGACAACAAGGAACACAGATCCAATTTGTTGAAAATCACAGCCATCTTTCATTGTGACTCCGGGACCAACATCTGAGGCATGACCATGCTTGGACACAAAACAACAACGACAAAAAGAAAATGATCTGCAGGATTAGCTTAATCTGTACTTAACAACCTCATTTCAAAAATTCAATTCAACCACCAGTCATCGTGGCAAAGCAGTTCATGCAACAGGCTTCAGATCTGGAGATCACTGATTCAAACCCTCATCAGTCCAAAAAATTATTGTGAGATTTTCCAGCCCAATGCTCTACTAGTAATCATGTTAATGGCTTGTTGGAAAGTCTGGAGCCACACAGTCAAGTCTCATTCAATTTATGGATGCATAATTGAGAGTGCTCATTCAAATTTCTCGACAAATACCACAAATTTCTATATCTCTCAGGCCTGGTTGGCACCAGGATATATTATGAAAGCAGGCATCAAGCACAGCCTTGTCGCACAATCTCAATCCAAAATGATACTTCAAAGCATCACTGTCAATGTTATTGTTATTGTTTAAAGCTCAGCCAATTGTGCAGAGCCATATCAGACCTATAACAATCTCAAAAAGTATACCATACTTCACTGGAGAAAGAAGAAAAAAAAGGGGGGAAAAAACTGGAAAAGAAAATTAAGTACACATAATGCATTCCCGCATATAATCTAAGGAAATGTCCCTGGCACTGACCACTCCATCCAAATTATCACCATGGGATTTTTAAAAAAACCAAACATGAATTACAAATGTAAACAAAACCATAAATGCTATACAATGCTCTACATCAAAAAACATTCATAAATAACAATGAGCCTAAATTACCTAAAATTGCTTCTACATATCATATCAATAAACATACCTAAAGACACTAAAACATACATATAACAATGAGCCTAAATTACCTAAAATTGCTTCTACACATCATATCAATAAACATACCTAAAGACACTAAAACATACATATAACAATGAGCCTAATTTACCTAAAATTGCTTCTGCATATCACATTTTCTTAGAGCCAAAAATGCACTTGATACATGTACCTAATTTTTGATCCTATACAAAGTATTAAGGCTTCACTGAACACATACAAGTAAATGGACCGGCAAGACAAAAAATGAAATTGTCCCAGACTCTGTGGTCTTTCATGCCCTGCTGATGATGACCTCAGTTTCAGAAGTTTGGAGAAACATGTGATAGCCCAAAAAAGCAACATGGGAAGAGTGGCACAGGAGTGATGCACAAGATGGGACAACAATAAAACAAACAGGCGAATAAATATGAATAAATAAATATAATTCAGTATTTAATTACAAGATGGGAGAACACTGAAATAAATAAATTGAATAAGTATAAATAAAGAAAGAAATAAACAGAAGTCACAATGTTTAATTACAAGATGGAACAAAAACAAAATAAACAAATGAATAAATAGAATTCGATGTTTAACCCCTTGACTCCTGCACCTTGTCCATCAACATCATGTCACTATCAACCATGCTAACAAAGCAAAAACGTAACCCTTTGACTCCGTCCCCTATCCACCAGCCTCCTGCACGAAGCTTGTGGATAAGGTGAGGGAGTAAAGGGTTAAGGTTTTGCAGTGTTGGACAGGGTTCAGGAGTAAATGGGTTAATTATAGTGCAAGTACACACAATGTACAGGGAGTGAGTGATATGATTCACCACATGTCGTAGATGGTAAAAATCAGTATGCAGGAAGACTGTCATCTCTGGGTGCTGACCTGTGGATGTCCCAGACCACTGACGTCTTTCTACATATCTACAGGTCTTTGGTTTAAAAGGGGAAAATATAATATAATATAACGGCATAAACCTCCCTTTCCACGTCCTTCCCCACCCCACCCCCATCTGATGCTTTCAAGAATAAAATACAGTGGAACATCTCCGTCCTTCCCTCTCCTTTCCTTTCTCTTAAATTGCTCTGCATCAAAAGAGAAAACAAGACTAGAATATCTCCAATGCTCCCCTCACCAGCCCTTCCTTTGAAATCATACACAATGAACTCCCTCTGTGTGAGGAGAGGGTAGGATGAACGTCTGCTGCCTTCCTTGCGTGGTCTAGATGCTGAGCCAAAACAGTGATCCTCTCACTGAGCAATCTAACTAAATCTTTTTTCATGCCCAGGGGTCCTGCAGACACATTCTGGACAGTTCTTGAAGGTCTTCCTAGTTACTGACAGTCACCGCCACACAGAAACAACAAGAAAGTCAAGCACACAAAGAGAACCACTGAGAACAAAAAATGACATTCTAAGAAACTTTTAACCAGAGGGCAAGTGCCTCAGATTTTCAGGGGAGGTAGACCAAGTCATACTTATCAATCTCATTTCAATTCAAGGTTTTGCTAAAGCATGAGTATACACATATAAAGAGAGAGAGAGAGAGAGAGAGAGAGAGAGAGGGAGAAAGACAGAGAGATGGGGGATGGGGGGAAAGGACCTAAAGTGAAAGATTGTGAAAATCAATAAGCACAATGACTGTCATCTGAAGTAAGGCTGTCTGTCAGTGCTGCCTGTCTGTCAGTGTATATATATAAATGCTTTAGCATAAAAAAGTGGAATACTGCCTCTATCTCCTGTTTGAAAAGAGAAAAATGGAATCAAATGGAATACCTCTCCCTCCGAATTACTGTTTTTATCATATCCTAAAGGCCTTTGTGCTTCTGAATTTATTTCGTTTTTCGCCTCCCAGCCCCTCTTTCTGCTTCAAACGAGAAAACAATAACTGAACATATCCATCTTTTCTTCTCTAAAAGCTTCTGCTTCAATAGAGGAGGGGGGGGGGGGGGTGACATATGTCTGTCTTTAATCTCCCATCCCTTTTTAGTTTGTACACTTTACGCATGGCGTGTATTCAGTCGAACAGTGGCAAACAGCAACACAAAAAGACAGGCCTCATGATTTGGAAAATGTTAATGCACAGGGGCCTTAGGTCACATACATACAATGATGACAGATAGGTGGTGAGAGGGAGAAAGAAAATACAGAAAGACGAATCAAGTAAGAGACAGAAAAGGGGAGGGGGGAGGGTCAGAAAGAGAAATGAAACTTTTACAAAATATATTATCATACATGCCAACTTACACAAGTGACGTAATTGCCGTTGTTAATCTACAAATTCTAGAAAGCAAGACACAGACAGTGAGAGTGGTAGACAATGTAAAACAGCAAGGAAAAACACAGAATGATCTAAATTCAATTTAATGTGCAGTAGCCTACTGCCTTCTGCCGAGTTCAACTGTATTCACAGACTGATACCAAGAGGCGACCCCCAAAAACCTAGTGATTTGTTTAATCTTTACTCACAACCTCATTACAGTTCAAGGTTCCACTATTCTGTGAGTACACAAAAACTAGACAAAGACAATGACAATGGCAACGATAATTTATTTTTCCAACGATAAAAGTTATCATTTAAAGGCCATTTTTCAAATTTATGTTGCAAATTTTTCAAACATATGCGACAGAGACCAGTGAGAGAAAACAGTCTCAAAGGTGTTTAGAGTTTGCCCAAACTGTAATTATTCTGTTCTACTCTCTCTCTCTCTCTCTCTCTCTCTCTCTCTCTCTCTCTCTCTCTCTCTCTCTCTCTCTCTCTCTCTCTCTCTCTCTCTCTCTCTCTCTCTCACCGTTCTGTCACCGTTAGTATACACTGTGTCTTGAGGCCCTTGAACAATAAAACGTTTTATCTTCCGAGTTACTTTACTCTCTCCATTGCTAGTTTCTTGTCTGTTTCTTTCTACACATGGATTTATGCAAAAGTTATGATCTAAAACAGCACTGTGAAATGCAGAAAGATGGGATGGGGTGGGATGGAGCAGTTCATTCCAATTTTCCTTTTAGAAGGGAAGAAGGGGAGGCAGGCATATTATTCAAACTTTTTGTTTTAAAATATTGTGAGAGATGTCTGGAGTTGGAAGAGAGTATATTCCATGATATACTTCCCATCTAAAAACAAAAATTTTTAGATGTATGAAAGACAGGGACTGGAGGAGAAATAGTCAACTATTTTTTTCCCCTTTTGAAGTAAAAGGGGCGATGGAGAGGGGTGAAGAGAGAACCTCGATTATATTTTTCTTCTTTGAACTGAAGGCCTTTAGATGTATGGAGAAGAAAGAGTCGGCACTCAGGGGCAATCTCAGATCAGCACCCAGAGATGACAGAGTCATTGTGCTTATTGATTTTCAGTATCTCTCACAGTGGGTGAATCATTCTCTCTCTCTCTCTCTCTCTCTCTCTCTCTCTCTCTCTCTCTCTCTCTCTCTCTCTCTCTCCCTCTCCTCTCTCTCTCTCTCTCTGTAATCAAACAAAAGAAGAGCCTTGAATGGAAATGGGTTGGTTAAGTGCTAGTACGGCAAACTCTCTGAAGATTTATGGGCGATATCCACTCTCTATTTTTCTGTGCGTGTGAAAGTCAGTCACATTTTCGTATGTACTCACAAGCGCAAGACCTTCACATAAATGGGTTGGGCAAATCCCTGTAGATATGTAGGACTTGCTCTCTCTCTCTCTCTCTCTCTCTCTCTCTCTCTCTCTCTCTCTCTCCTCTCTCTCTCTCTCTCTCTCTCTCTTTCTCTCAATCGCTCTTTCATGTGCTCTGTGTAAAGCTGTCCCTCATATATGTGTGTACTTCACGACTACCGCGACGGTCAAATTTGAAGGGTCGTTGGGCTTCCCATCGGGAGGGCCAAGATCAGCTCTACTTGGGTAATGCCTGGAGGGTAAAGGATGGATGTTTTTCCGATCTCCCTGGTTAACATACGTGCAGACCTGCTCGTATGTGAACTCTCTTCGTGTGTATATACACACACAAAACATCAAATACACATGTTAAAGATCCTTGTCAGCCATTTCAGTGTCCATGACTTATGCAAACAAAAATACCCAGCATTCATATCCCCCCCCCCCCCCCAAAAAAAAAAAAAGTATCAGTACAGTGGCTACGTGACGGTTGAACCCTGTAAAAGATGGAGTATGCAGACTGTGCAGCAACTTAACTCCTGCACATTAAGGAGCCAAACAATTAGAACAATGTGCATACATACATCCAAGAAAAACATCACTCAGAACAACATAAACAAGTAATCATAAACAACACAAAACGAATGATCTCCCGAATGTCCATCAAACAACACTATCGCAGAAAAGCAGGCGGATTGGACATTATTCCCACAGTTCCATAGTTACGCAACAATTACTGCACAGCAAACTAACGAGCTGGTAGATCAGAGGCGTGATGGATGGCCGCTGATGCTGGGCACACATTGCCAGACAAACACGCCACACAACAGTTGTCTATGTACACTGATGACCGGTACTAGATACTGCACTCCAAACACCCCTTCCCTCACTCTTACATCAGCGCAGCCTTACTGTCCAACATCCTGCTCTCCCCCTTACCATATCTTCCCCCCACCCTCTCTCTCAGAGTCCATGCTACCCCTCCTTTTCTTACCTCCCCCTCCTTACTATCACACGCAGTACTAGGTACATATGCAACAATGCAACTAATTACGTATATTTACCTCATTTGTTGTTTAAACTAAAGCGTTGTCTTTCTGCATACACACATGTACCCAACAGAGAAAGATCTAATAACTTATGGATGCCGAGTTTTTTGTTGAAGGAGGTATACAGTCCAGAAGCATTCAGTCATTCTGACAGAATTTTTGGTGAGAGTTGTTCAATGCTGAGACCTTTGGGCCCTTAACTATGAGTATAGATTTTCTTTTGTATTCCTGATTTGTGTACTACTACAAAATATTATGATTTAAGCAAGTTCAGAAGGGCATGTATGGTGTTCCAAGTTTCATAATTAATTTGATGTTCATTCATTCTTCTAGTTTAAAGACTCATTCATTAAATGAATCTTGTTTAAAGATTAATCAATTGAATAAGGAGTATTATGTGTATCATTCACACCTGCAAGTGGTCTGTCTCTCAAGAGACTTTGTCTAGTCTTGTGTATTCGTAAAACAGTTGTGTATTTCTATTCACTTCATTTTCTCTCATTTCTTCTTACATAAAATTAAAAAAAACTTTGTTCTGTAAAATTTGACTTTTGTAGCTTAGGTTTTGTGTTGTGGTGCATGTATCTGGGATAGGGGATGGGGGACTCAATGCAGTGCAATACAACATTAAAGTGATGATTTTTACATATTAGTTTCTTAACCCTTTGACTCCCACAATTATCCACCAACAGCAAAAACTAAACCCTGTGATTCCCTCACCTTATTCACCCGCTTCCAGCAGGAAGCTGATGGACAGGGTGAGGGAGTCTAAGAGTTAAGTTTTTGCTTTGCTGGCATGGTTGACAATGCAGGATGCTGGTAGACATGGTGCAAGAGTCAAAGGGTTCACGTTAGCTCTGCAGTCTTGAGTGGCATTAACTAGATCTAAAGGTTGGAAGACTATGGACCATGATAAATTATTATCACTATTATCAGTAATTACCATTATCTTCATCATAAAGATTCAACACCAAAAATCTGTCAAGGACTTTGCAAATAAAATTTTTCTTTTTTTTTCAGTTACTACAAAACTACTTTCAATATACAAAACACAACAAAATCAAGAGTTCATTGGTCAACAAAACTGAAGAGGAACACATCACACAAGAGCAGACACAAAACAGAGGCATAGCTGTCTTTATCAAATCTAAGTCAATGTGACTGGCAGTAATCCAGCGAATAGGAACCAGAAATACACAAAAATAGAATTAGAACATTTATTTAATATAACAAAACAAGACAGCCACACATTTTCATGTCTTTATAAAGCAAACAAAACACCAAAAAGCAGACAAGACAATTAAATAAAGAAACACTGTCATTCTTTTCATTCTAAATTTCATTGTCATGTGTGTAGATGCTGGTTTTGACTGGATCAGATTGGGGTTTTTTCTTGTTTTGTTACAATGGAATTTTTCCACATCAATGCCAGTTGCTTTTTCTGTGGTAAGCACATCAACATAGCACAGTATCAGCCTTTGATTTTCTTGCATGCATGTTATTTGATTACATAGATGCAAGGGGATTTTTTTTTCATAATTTTTATAGGGACAACTCACTTGCTGCTGTGGGATATTTTACATGTGCTACATGCATGCTGCATAAGGACCTTAGTTGACTGTCTCAACTGAAAGATCATTTCCCAGACCAGTACTCAAGGTCTCATAGTGGGGAAGAAAAATTCCTGTCTGATTGGGAATCTAACATCTTGGGTGGTTGTTTGTTATATCCACCAGACCACTCTCTCCACTCTGTTTTCTTTTGTTATGATTTGTTTATTTGCTTGTTACTTTCATTCTGTTGTTTTGATAGTTTCCTCATTTACATATCATTCATTCATTCATTCATTCATTTATTTCTGCCCACAATTACCTGGCAGATTCCTTAAGCCTGTGCATAATCCCATGTTCTGGTAAGATGTTGAATCAGGGAGTGGGCAGGGTGAAACAACAGAAGCCATAAAGCTGACACCACCAAAATGGTTGAATAATTAAGATGGGTAGCAAACAAGACCTATGTTTATATTGCTGGTTGGGATTAAACTCCATCAATATATATGATGCCACAGACAATAATGACAAACACATCATATGAAACAGAATTACAGTCCAGACAAGCCAGCCACTAAGAAAACTGTAATTCACACATATGACAACCAAGGCACAGATACAGCATTGATGGGTGAGCCTGATATGTGATGCACAATAAGGACAAACACACATTGCACACTAAACTGCAGATCCAGACAGCTGAAGCACAGTATGAGTAAAATCACTCTAAAAACTATGACTCATAAAAATGATAATCAAGGACAACAGCAACTAAAAATTTATCACTGAGCTCACATGTGAAAGTGAAAGATGAAAATTACATCGCTCAAACAAAACTTGTGTTCAGAAAAGTCAAAGTATACTCAGAAGAATTTTTTTCCAAATATCAACTGAATACCAAATAGGAATAAAAACACACCAAAATACTTTAACTCACAAAAAGCAGCTATAAAGAAACGTAGCAATGACTAAACACTGACGGATGATTCCAACATATGGTATACAATGCTATATCTTACAAACAAAATAGCAATCAAAAATGTCAACAGAGAATGTACATGAAATCGATTACTACACTCTCAAAACTGCAAATCACTGAAGTCAGGTCTGGGAAGAGAAACAAACCAAGTCAAGACGAGAATAAAATAATAACTGAATACCTTACGCACAAATGGAGTCCAGAAAATTTAAACGCAATAGGAATAAAATCAATTTAAAAAAAACTATAACTCACAGAAAACGACGATCAGGAACAGCAGCAATGACTAAACACTGACGTACGAGGGCAACATGTGGTACAAGCAGCGACAGATGAAACAGATAAGGGAGGCAATCAGTTGCAGGCAAACGGCAGCGAAGTTTGTGCCAGCCGGGGACGGAGAGAGCAAAAAAGGTGTGAGTCAGCAGCTATTGATCACCATCGGCTCCTCCCTGCCGCCATCACCGCTTGTTAAATGCTGTCGCTCAGCCGCTGAAGGAATCCCAGCCTGAAACATAAAATCGTGCAACTGGTGACAGATGATAGGTCAAGACAAACAATGTTCATCTAATTCTTTTCAAATGGTTTTTGTAGACGGTCCCCCTCTCCCCCTCCCCTATTCCCCTTCCACTGTTGAAGGAATCATACGTATAAAAACAAACATAAAAAGATTCATGCGACTGGTGACAGATGGGTCACATACTATCTGTCCATATGTTTTTCTTTTAATGGCTTAACACGGCGCCACTGCTTCCTACAGCCTACTGGTGAACACCCTTCCCTCAGCTTCCTGCAGGACAAGGTCAGAAGGTGAAAGACTGAAATGCTGTCACCTAGATGCTGTAGAATCCCAGACTGAAACGTAAAACAGTGCATATGGTGACAGGTCAAGAGGTTTACATCATCTATGTTTCTTTTCTAATGGATTAATCTTACACTGTTCTTTCATTCTTTTCTTGGTCACACAACCCCCCCCCCCCCCTTTTCCCAACCCACAATGCTTGTCAAACACTCGCTCAGCCATTGTCACAATCCTGGCCTGAAACATAAAGCAATGCAACCGTCAATATATCTATTCTCCATGTTTTATTTTAAATTAGCAACCGTCAATATATCTATTCTCCATGTTTTATTTTAAATTAGCAACCGTCAATATATCTATTCTCCATGTTTTATTTTAAATTAGCAACCGTCAATATATCTATTCTCCATGTTTTATTTTAAATTAGCAACCGTCAATATATCTATTCTCCATGTTTTATTTTAAATTAGCAACCGTCAATATATCTATTCTCCATGTTTTATTTTAAATTAGCAACCGTCAATATATCTATTCTCCATGTTTTATTTTAAATTAGCAACCGTCAATATATCTATTCTCCATGTTTTATTTTAAATTAGCAACCGTCAATATATCTATTCTCCATGTTTTATTTTAAATTAGCAACCGTCAATATATCTATTCTCCATGTTTTATTTTAAATTAGCAACCGTCAATATATCTATTCTCCATGTTTTATTTTAAATTAGCAACCGTCAATATATCTATTCTCCATGTTTTATTTTAAATTAGCAACCGTCAATATATCTATTCTCCATGTTTTATTTTAAATTAGCAACCGTCAATATATCTATTCTCCATGTTTTATTTTAAATTAGCAACCGTCAATATATCTATTCTCCATGTTTTATTTTAAATTAGCAACCGTCAATATATCTATTCTCCATGTTTTATTTTAAATTAGCAACCGTCAATATATTATTTCCATTTTTATTTTAATTAGCAACCGTCAATATATTATTCTCCATGTTTTATTTTAAATTAGCAACCGTCAATATATCTATTCTCCATGTTTTATTTTAAATTAGCAACCGTCAATATATCTATTCTCCATGTTTTATTTTAAATTAGCAACCGTCAATATATCTATTCTCCATGTTTTATTTTAAATTAGCAACCGTCAATATATCTATTCTCCATGTTTTATTTTAAATTAGCAACCGTCAATATATCTATTCTCCATGTTTTATTTAAATTAGCAACCGTCAATATATCTATTCTCCATGTTTTATTTTAAATTAGCAACCGTCAAATATTATTCTCCATGTTTTATTTTAAATTAGCAACCGTCAATATATCTATTCTCCATGTTTTATTTTAAATTAGCAACCGTCAATATATCTATTCTCCATGTTTATTTTAAATTAGCACGTATATATTTTTCCATGTTTTATTTAAATTAGCAACGTCAATATATCTATTCTCCATGTTTTATTTAATTAGCAACGTCAATAATCTATTCTCCTGTTATTTAAATTAGCAACCGTCAATATATCTATTCTCCATGTTTTATTTTAAATTAGCAACCGTCAATATATCTATCTCCTGTTTTATTTAAATTAGCAACGTCATATATCTATTCTCCTGTTTATTTTAAATTAGCAACCGTCATATATCTATTCTCCATGTTTTTTTTAAATTAGCAACCGTCATATATATTCTCCATGTTTTATTTAAATTAGCAACCGTCAATATATCTATTCTCCTGTTTTATTTTAATTAGCAACGTCAATATATTATTCTCTTTTTATTTATTTTTTTTTCTCCATGTTTTATTTAAATAGCAACCGTCATTTATTTCATGTTTTATTTAATTAGCAACCGTCAATATATCTATTTCCATGTTTTATTTTAATTAGCAACCGTCAATATATCTATTCTCCATGTTTTATTTTAAATTAGCAACCGTCAATATATCTATTCTCATGTTTTATTTTAAATTAGCAACCGTCAATATATCTATTCTCCATGTTTTATTTTAATTAGCAACCGTCAATATATCTATTCTCCATGTTTTATTTTAAATTAGCAACCGTCAATATATCTATTCTCCATGTTTTATTTTAAATTAGCAACCGTCAATATATCTATTCTCCATGTTTTATTTTAAATTAGCAACGTCAATATATCTATTCTCCATGTTTTATTTTAAATTAGCAACCGTCAATATATCTATCTCCATGTTTTATTTTAAATTAGCAACCGTCAATTATCTATTCTCATGTTTTATTTAAATTAGCACCGTCAATATATCTATTCTCCATGTTTTATTTTAAATTAGCAACCGTCAATATATCATCTCCATGTTTTATTTTAAATTAGCAACCGTCAATATATCTATTCTCATGTTTATTTTAAATTAGCAACCGTCAATATATCTATTCTCCATGTTTATTTTAAATTAGCAACCGTCAATATATCTATTCTCCATGTTTATTTTAAATAGCAACCGTCAATATATCTATTCTCCATGTTTTATTTTAAATTAGCAACCGTCAATATATCTATTCTCCATGTTTTTTTAAATTAGCAACCGTCAATATATCTATTCTCCATGTTTTATTTTAAATTAGCAACGTCATATATCTATTCTCCATGTTTTATTTTAAATTAGCAACCGTCAATATATCTATTCTCCATGTTTTATTTTAATTAGCACCCTCAATATATCTATTCTCCATGTTTTATTTTAAATTAGCAACCGTCAATTATCTATTTCCATGTTTTATTTTAAATTAGCACGTATATTCTATTTCTGTTTTATTTTAATTAGCACGTCATTATCTATTCTCCTGTTTATTTTAAATTAGCAACGTCATTATATTCCCATGTTTATTTAATTAGCACGTCAATATATATTCATGTTTATTTTAAATTAGCAACCGTCATTATCTATTCTCCTGTTTATATTAAAGATAAACATTCATGCATAAATCACGTCAATATATCTATCTCCAGTTTTATTTTAAATTAGGTCAATTACATCTGAATCACGATATATTATTCCCTTATTTTAATAGCAACCCTCAATATTCTATTCTCATGTTTTTTTTAAATTGCAACGTCATATTAATCTTTCTATGTTTTATTTAAATTAGCAACCGTCAATATATCTATTCTCCATGTTTTATTTTAAATTAGCAACCGTCAATATATCTATTCTCCATGTTTTATTTTAAATTAGCAACCGTCAATATATCTATTCTCCATGTTTTATTTTAAATTAAACCGTCAACTTATTTATTTCTCATGTTTTTATTTAAATTAGTCACCGGTCATATATCTATTCTTCCATGTTTTATTTTAAATTGCGCATAGACACTGTTGTGTGAATAAATGTAGAAGCCGCAAGTATTCTTGTCTCCATGTGTTTATGTTTAATGTAGCAACCGTCAATATATTTTCTCCAGTTTGTGTTTTTAAATTAGCAACCGTCATATTTATTCTCCATGTTGTTGTAGTTTGTAAAATTAGCAACCGTCAATAAAATCACTCCATGTTTAAAATTAGCTCATTATCTATTCTCCATGTTTTATTTTAAATTAGCAAACCTCAATATACTATTTCCACTGTTTTATTTTAAATTAGCAACCGTCAATATACTATTCTCCATGTTTTATTTTATTAGCAACCGTCAATATATCTATCATCATGTTTATTTTAAATTAGCAACCGCAATTAACTATTCTCCATGTTTTTTTAATAGCAACCGTCAATATATTCTTTCTCCATGTTTTATTTTAATTGCAACCGTCAATGTTATCTATTCTCCATGTTTTTTTAAATTAGCAACCGTCAATATATCTATTCTCATTGTTTTTTTTAAATTTAGCAACCGTCAATATATCTACTTCTCCATAGTTTTATTTTAAATTAGCAACCGTCAATATTTCTATTCTCCATGTTTATTTTAAATTAGTCAACCGTCAATATACTATCTCCATGTTTTATTTAAATTAGCAACCGCAATATATCTATTCTACATGTTTTATTTTAATTAGCAACGTCAATATATCTATTCTCCATGTTTTATTTTAAATTAGCAACCGTCAATAATCTATTCTCCAATTTTTTATTTTAAATTAGCAACCGTCAATATATCTATTCTCCATGTTTTATTTTAAATAGCAACCGTCAATTATATCTATCTCCATGTTTTATTTTAAATTAGCAACGTCAATATATCTATTCTCCATGTTTTATTTAAATTAGCAACGTCAATTAAACACTTTTTATGTTGTTGTTTTTTAATTTTTAGTCCTCGTGGTTTCTTTATCTCTTTTTTTAAAACGGGTTTCGGGCAGAGTGGGTGAGGAACAACACGGTGTGAAGCTGACAAAGTGTGTGTGTGTGTGTGTGTGTGTGTGTGTGTGTGTGTGTGTGTGTGTGTGTGTGTGTGTGTGTGTGTGTGTGTGTGTGTGTGTGTGTGTGTGTGGTGTGTGTGGTGTACGTACATGGGTAAAAAAACAAAAGGAGGGGTAACGCAAAAAAAAAAATCACCATCAACAACAAAATAGCTATCTTAATCCAATTCTGAAAAGAAAACATAACTTGAGCAAGACAGTAATGGTGAGCTGTCCTATCCCCTTCCTTTGCTACCACGGGACAACTAACCCATGACTCAGGAGAGCAAACGCACAAACACCACTCATATTTGGTGGAGGTGTGGCCAACACATTGAAATGCCCACTTTGGAAGCAAGAAAACTTCTACACTAAATTCCCGTTTGGGCACTTGGTTTTTTTTTGCTGGTTGGTTGGTTGGTTGGTTGGTTGGTTTTTTGTTTGTTTGTTTGTATATTTGTTTGTTTGTTTGTTTGTCTCACTCCCTCTAAACTCTCCCAGACCCTGAGTGGTGGTCTGTATCAGACGGGTATTTTTCTCCCTCCCTCCATTAGACGTTGAGTGGTGGTCTATGTGATAGTCTTTCAGACATGCATTTTCTCCCTTTTTCCATAAGACACTGAATGGTGAGACGTAAATGGTGATGGTCTTTCAGACAAGTATTTTCTTCGTCCTTCCATGAGACGTTGAGTGGTGGTCTGTGTGACAGTCTATCAGACAGATATTTTTCTCCCTCCCTCCAAGAGACGTTGAGTGGTGGTCTGAGTGATAGTCTTTTAGACACGCATTTTTCTTCCCCTTCCATATTTGAGTGGTGGATCAGATGACAATACTTCGAGGTCCCATATAAACTTCAACCTTGAGGTCCCATGTGAATGTAAGCTAGTAAAAGAACCCATTACAACAAACTGTTATGTCCCTACCAATTTAAATAGAAAATCCACTAATGTGAATGAGGGGGGGGGGGGGGGGGCAGGCTATACTGCTGCAAATACCATTTGTACTAACTTATATTACTGCAAATTATATACTATTTGTACTAACTGGACCCTAAGATTACTGTAATTATGCGTCAACAAGCTACAAGAAAATGTTCAGTATATATCTGCTTTTCTTCCTGAAAACTGGACGGAATACAAAATGAAGCAATGAGAGTAATCCTTGGAACCACAAAGACACCCTCCACGGAAACTATGCCCCACCTGGTCAGGTCAAAAAACAACATAAATGCAAATCCACTTCACAAGACTTTCAAAGCAATAAACGGCAGTCAACTACAACATGGAAAATCCTGGATGGGACAGGTGGAAGAACCCATTCAGCAAGTATGCCGGCCGATGAACAAAACAAAGGACAAAACAAAGGACAAAACAAAGGACAAAACAAAGGACAAAATATATAACCCGTTTCAAAAGCCTGTACAAAACAATCAAGCCACACACACACACACACACAACACACACACACACACACAGACACACACACACTCACCACACACACACACAACACACACACACACACACACACACACACACACACACACACACACCACACACACACAACACACACACGCACACACACACACACACACACACACACACACACACACACAAAACCAAAAAAATCTCGGAAAATACTGCCGTGGATCGCTGGAAGATAAAACTGATCATCGAACAAATAACCAACAACCCCAAAGATGTGTGGTCATATACACTCAGTAACCAAGAACATATGTGGATGAGGCTTCACTGCCTACCGAATGGAAGCATCATACACGAAGAAAATGCGGCATATAACATCACAGCCTTCAGTTTAACGATGGAGATTGGGGCAATCACACACGCTTTGAAGTGGATAACTTCACTAGGTGATGAGATAAAAGTCAATCAAGCCTTCATCCTTACTGACTCAATGAACTTACTATAAAAATGTGAGAAGTGGAATAAGAACCCTAAACTGCCATCTAATGTGAAGGAAATAAAAATGCTATCAAACTTGCAGGTAAAGCCAATACAACAAATAATATATACATCTCAGAAGACCTGAGGTCCTCAGACACATAAAATCATACTTTCATGAACAATCTTTGAATCATCATAACACTGACCGTCTTAATTCTTACTCAAAAAGGAACACATAAAAAATGGCTGAAAATCTAATACAAAAGGAAAAAACAAAAGCTCTCATCCGTCAGACTGATAATGATACTGTTTCAAAAATAACAATGTGCAAGATTCCTGCAGCACGGAACAGAACGTGTCTGGCTTCTCCTGAATCAGATATCAAAGAACTTCAAAGAAATTAAAAAAAGAAAGTCAAATGGTCGGAGAGTGAAGGAGGTTGTGGCCAAATCATAAGTCATAAAAAAAAAAGAAAAAAAAAAAGAAAGAGATGGTGTGGAGTGAGTGAGTGAGTGAGTGACAGTGAGACAGAGACAGTGTGTGTGTGTGTGTGTGTGTGTGTGTGTGTGTGTGTGTGGTGTGTGTGTGTGTGTGTGTGTGTGTGTGTGTGTGTGTGTGTGTGTGTGTGTGTGTGTGTGCATGTGGGTTTTATTTTTGTTTTGCTTTTTTTTTTTTGATATGAGGAGAGGATGGACTGAGGAAATTCAAACTGATGGTAACAATAAATTGTAAGCAAGCAAAAAAACAAAACAAAAAAACAGTAGAATGTTATGTTGCCCGTAGATGGGTTTCTAGGACGTGGATCTCTGGGGCGATAGTACGGTGTAGTCTTTTTATTTTTCCTTTTTAATACAAGGACAGACATAGAACTATAAGACTTTGCCAGCATGTAGGGCTTATGCACAGGTGTAAGGTTTATGCCACGAGCATTCTACACCTAATCCATTATCTATGGCGTCAGTGCATTTAGAATCCATTCCGAGCACCGAGA
The DNA here is from genome assembly GCA_030674185.1 of Monoplex corrugatus. NCBI lineage: Eukaryota > Metazoa > Mollusca > Gastropoda > Littorinimorpha > Ranellidae > Monoplex > Monoplex corrugatus. The sequence continues at coordinate 47,103,319 of JAPXFY010000023.1, forward strand.
CGCTATCGTAAGGAACTGAAACCGTTGTTATAATTGTTACTGTAACACAATAGCATTAAAATAATTTTTTTAAAACTGAAACTGTTGTCGTAACTGTTACTGTAACAATATTAAAAAAAAACTAAAGAAACATGTTACCTGTTTTTTTTGTGGTGGAAGGAAAGGGGGAGGTAGGTGAACAAGTGCTGCCAATATTATCAATATTAACTGCAGCCTTTGACTACAATTGTATCTTTCAATGTACTGAAAGGCTGAATGTTAAGTATTCTCTCTCAAGAAAGAGAAAGAGACACTGATATTGATGAGAAAGAAAGACACTGATAAACAGAACATGTTTTATTGTCACGGCAATCGACTCATACATAAACCGGGGGAAGAGAGAGGGGCAATATTTGTATCTTCCACGATATTTTTCACGCACCATCTGCTTCATCATAAACAAGCGTCAAATACACGTCAAATCTATGTTACAACGTAACATCACTTCTGATATATATCCAATTTTCTGGAACATGAGAGGAGGGGAGGGAGACAGAGAGACAGAGAGAGAGAGAGAGAGAGAGAGAGAGTGTGTGTGTGTGTGTGTGTGTGTGTGTATGTGTGTGTGTGTGTGTGTGTGTGTGTGTGGTGTGTGCACGCGCGCATGCATGTGTGTGTGTGTGTGTGTGTGTGTGGTGTGTGTGTTGTATGTGTGTGTGTGTGTGTGTGTTGTGTGTGTGTGTGTGTGGTGTGTGTGTGTGTGCGCGCGCGCGCGCGCACGCGGCATGCACGCACGTGTAGCAACTGGCGTTTCTGATTACATCACTTTAATATGTTTTTCCCCCGTCACTTTTCTGCGCCATTTAACTGATCAGCATCTGGGAAATGTTTCTGTACTGCTATGATGATTCATGACAATAGGGATGTAAAGCCCGATGCTATGGTGTTCCATTCTGGATCGAGACTGCATGACTGGGCTGTACTCTGTGTAATTTCTTTCATAATGTATCCTGTAATCAACCAGGCTTGTGAGAGATAACCTACAATGCTGATCAGGTAATCTGAACAGCATTCTCTGTGACTGACGAATCCATGAAGTGGGTGGAATTCGATTGTGTGGTTACCTGTCTTCCCAATGTGCCCACAGCATGTCAGTTCTGGGAAAGAACTGGTTGGAGTTGACTTATCTCACATTGACTGTGATAAGATTGATGAGATTTGAACCCTCAACTTTCCAGTTAACAGTTCATTGCCTTAACCACTGCACCATAGTGATTGGTACGGCATTTGAATTAATCATTTCTCGCTGTTGCCAGAGGTACATGAGGAAGGAAGTGTGGATGACAGTTGGGCAGGAGGCAATAGTGCTGACTATATAGGCCTACTCAAGTTAATGTCATCGCCTTGTTAATCAAGCAAAATCGATATGCTGGCACTACCTACCATTACTTCACAGCAGGCGTGGACAGTGCAAAACTAATCTTCCTTTGTCTCTCAGTCTGGGCAAAACTCTCACTTTATGATGCTATGTGAACTGGGGCGCGCGCGCACACACACACACACACACATACACACACACACACACACACACACACACACACACACAAAACACACACATATGCACACATGTACAATACACATATACATGTGCGTGTGCATACAAGCACATAAAAACACACTCGCATGCACTCACAAGCACACACACACAGACAGAGACAGACAGAGAGAAAAAGAGAGACAGGCAGACAGACAGGCAGACATAGAGAGAGAGACAGAGAGAGAGACACAGAGAGAGAGAGATTATTTTTCTACTAGATATCCAAATTCTAATTCCTCAAGTATTGTTCAGAGAAGTCAAGTCAGTTTGATCAGTCTAATTAAAATGCTGGGCTCAACGATAGAATGAATGCATGAATTTTACACAGTGAAAACTAATACATTATAAACTGATCATGAACTTGTTCAAGAGACATTTGTTGCACTCAGACAACTCCAAATGCACTCCAACCAAATCTGCCAGTGATGATCTGGCCGACTCCTTGAGCCCGCACAAAACCCTATGCGCTGGCAATATCTTTAACCCTTTGACTCCCGCAGCCTGTCCATCAGCATCCCGCATTGCCAATCATTTTAACAAAGCAAAAACTTAACTCTTTGATTCTCTCATCCTATCTACCAGCTTCCATCACAGGTTTAAGTTTTTGTAGTTGGTAGATAGGGTGCAGGAGTCAAAGAGTTACAATGAAAGACAGACAGAAAAAGATATGAAACACTATGCTGACACAACCAGAATAGCTGATGTATTTACAAAGCCAGTTTTTAAGGTGTAAGAACATAACTTTTATCTTTGTTTCTATTTCGTATGTGCATGTGTGTGTGTGTGTGTGTGTGTTGTTTGTTTTTTTTGTTTTTTTTGTTTTTCTCGGCTGCATATATGCATGATGTTTTGCCCACACTGTGGACGTGGTACAGTTCTGCAATCGTCTGATTACTCCGCCTTCAGACATTGTGCATGCTGGTTTTTTTTGTTTTGTTTTGTTTTGTTTTGTGTTGTTTTGTTTTGTTTTGTTTTGTTTTCTAAGACGCTGGACAATGACATCACTTACAGAATCTTTAACCCTTTGACTCACACCCTGTCCATCAACCTCCTGCATCACCAACCATGTCAGCAAACCAAAAACTTAACCCTTTGATTCCTTCACCCTATCCACCAGCTTTCCGCAGGAAACTGGTGGACAGGGTGAGGGAATCAAAGGGTTAATTTTTGCGATTGGTGGACAGGGTGCGGAGGTCAAAGGGTTAACATGTACATTTGATGTTAACTGCTTGTGTACAACATGAAGGGGGTTTTGACGCTACCAGGCCTGCACACAAGCTGACCTACGATACTGAAAAAATCTCTACCTCTACAGGTCTTTTACCCACTAGATGGAAGACCCTGGCAGAATCAAACCCAGCCCATCTGATTTATAGTCCAAAGTCTTATCCACATAATTCGCCTGTAGCTTCAGCATTTGACATCCGACCTGAAGTCTATGGCTGTATCAAATGAGCCATCCAACTCGCTATATAAACAGAGAATGAAACACGATACACGTATCTGTAACAGCTGTGGAGAAGCTGTCAAGTAACAGCTCATTAAAACAAAAAGCGGTGAAGCATATTCCACTCGGTTATTCTAACCGATTTCAAATTTCAGTAGAAATGAGTTACTCCGGGACGAAAGCGAGGACCTAATGAAACCACATCCTTCTTCAATCATCTAAAAGCACATACGTGAATAGACGTTGAAAGAAATAACGATCTTTCATCAAGACAGCCAGACTGACAATTTGAGATGTAACCATTTACACACGCGCGCGCACGCACGCACGCACGCACGCACGCACGCCACACACATATTCATTAGCCTCTTTACAATATTTATTCAGTCTCACAGAAACAGCACAGTCTATTAATAACAACAAAACAGAACGCTATCTTTTGACTGCATCTGTATATGACAATGAAACCTATTTACATTATCCAAAAACTTTTGTTTTCACAAAACACTCACACAACACAACTATGCCATTGAGGTGTGATATACAAATACTCAAAATTTTCAATCAAACCAGACTTTGTTTGTTTGTTTCTTTCTTTCTTTCTCTTTTCCTTTCTTTCTTTCAGATTAAGAACCAAAATCAAAGTACATGTCACGAAGACAAAAGAGGTACAAACTCAACAAAGAAAGAAGATGAAAAGAAAAGAACAAAAAATAATTTGATGAAAACTAACCTAAAAAAAAACGACCACTGGTATGATAAGCTGAAGAAATATATATCCAGATTACTTGAACCAACCAAAGTCACTTGTCGAAGTAATGAAGACTATAAAGACAAATATACATTTCTTGAACACTATAGAGATAAACGAATTCATAAATGAATACAGTTCTTAAAAATGATACTAATATATAAAAAGAAATGAACACTTCTTGAAAACTAGAAGGGTAAATAAACTATTAGGCTAAAGTTAAATACACATGCTCAGTGAGTAATTAAAATTATAATAAGAATTTAAAAATATACGGAAGGGACAACAGATAAACATATTTCTTGAAAATTATGATGATAGACAAACAAATAAAGACACTTGTTCAGTGAGTTATGAAAATTATAAAGATTAATGAGTAAACGTATAAAAAAGAAACTACAAGCAAGAACTTGAATGATATATGATGGCATAAGATGCACTCAAGTAAAATACATTTAGTAATGTTAATAAAAAATAAAACAATAACAGAAAAATAGAACATAATACAACAAAACATAAACCACCAAAGCAAAACAAAAACAAAACAAAAAATTATAGTTCTCCAATGTCTCAGAATATGTAGCACATCACAAAACACAACAACAGCACTGATGGTAGTGATGCTCATTTCACTGTAAAGATTTTTAAAATCTTCAGTGTGTTTCTCCCCTTTAAACTTTACAATGTAGCACAGTTTGTCCTATAGCCGTCTATTTTCAGGACCTCTTTTATCACCCCCCCCCCCCCCTAAAAAACGGCTTTCCAGCCCCGTAATTCCACAATGTACAGCAATTTGCTACACATTTCTATTTCTGTCAAAAATCAATTCTCTTTTCTGAGGACAGTGCTGAGAAACGTCTCTTTTGACAGTGTGAACTCCTGTCTGTCTCTATGCTTTTGACAATACAACTACAAGAGGACTCCCCTCTCTCTCTCTCTCTCTCTCTCTCTCTCTCTCTCTCTCTCTCTCTCTCTCTCTCTCTCTTTCTCTCTCTCTGTGTCTGTGTGTCTGTGTATGTGTCTGTGTGTGTGGATGTGTGTACTTGAAAACTCCTCTCTCTCTCTCTCTCTCTCTCTCTCTCTCTCTCTCTCTTTGTCTGTCTGTCTCTCTCTCTCTTCCTTGGTTATGCAAGAAAACTGTACATTACCTCTTTTTGCCTTTAAAGTTTTACTCTCTCTCTCTCTCTCTCTCTCTCTCTCTCTCTCTCTCTCTCTCTCTTCTCTCTCTCTCTCTCTGTGAGAGACGGCTGGATGTAAAACACACACACACACACACACACACACACACACACACACACACACACCACACACACACACACACACACACACACACACACACACACACACACAAAAATCATTTCGTTTATGCCACTATCCCTGAAAATGAACATTTTGGTTTCTTCTTCTTCTTCTTTCTTCTTTCTTCTTTCTTCTTCCTTCTTCCTTCTTCTTCTTCTTCTTCTTCTTCTTCTTCGCATTCTTCTTCTTCGCATTCTTCTTCTTCGCATTCTTCTTCTTCGCATTCTTCTTCTTCTTCGCATTCTTCTTCTTCTTCTTCTTCGCATTCTTCTTCTTCGCATTCTTCTTCTTCGCATTTCTTCTTCTTTCTTCTTCTTCTTCTTCTTCGCATTCTTCTTCTTCTTCGCATTCTTCTTCTTCGCATTCTTCTTCGCATTCTTCTTCTTCTTCTTCGCATTCTTCTTCGCATTCTTCTTCGCATTCTTCTTCTTCTTCTTCTTCTTCTTCTTCTTCTTCTTCTTCTTCTTCTTCTTCTTCTTCTTCGCATTCTTCGCATTCTTCTTCTTCTTCTTCGCATTCTTCTTCTTCTTCGCATTCTTCTTCTTCTTCGCATTCTTCTTCATTCATTCTTCTTCTTCGCATTCTTCTTCGCATTCTTCTTCTTCGCATTCTTCTTCGCATTCTTCTTCTTCGCATTCTTTCTTTCGCATTCTTCTTCTTCTTGCATTCTTCTTCGCATTCTTCTTCTTCGCATTCTTCTTCTTCGCATTCTTCTTCGCATTCTTCTTCTTCGCATTCTTCTTCGCATTCTTCTTCTTCGCATTCTTCTTCGCATTCTTCTTCTTCTTCTTCTTCGCATTTCTTCTTCGCATTCTTCTTCTTCGCATTCTTCTTCTTCTCGCATTCTTCTTCGTTCCTTCTTCTTCGCATTCTCTCTTCTCTTTTCGCATTCTTCTTCTTCGCATTCTTCTTCTCTTCTTCTTCTCGTCTTCTTCTTCTTCTCTTCTTCTTCTTCGCATTCTTCTTCTTCGCATTCTTCTTCTTGCTTCTCTTCTTCGCATTCTTCTTCGCTTCTTCTTCTCGCATTTCTTCTTCGCATTCTTCTTCTTCGCATTCTTCTTCGCATTCTTCTTTCTTCTTCGCATTCTTCTTCTTCTTCTTCTTCTTCGCATTTTCTTCTTCTCTTCTTCTTCTTCGCACTTCTTCTCTTCGCATTCTTCTTCTTCTTCTTTCTTCTTCTTGCATTCTTCTTCTTCTTCCTCTTCTTCGCATTCTTCTTCTTCTTCGCATTCTTCTTCTTCTTCTTCTTCTTCGCTTCTTCTTCTTCTTCTCTTCTTCGCATTTTCTTCTTCTTCTTCTTCTTGCATTTCTTCTTCTTCTTCTTCTTCTTCGCATTCTTCTTCTTCTTCTTCGCATTCTTCTTCTTCTTGCATTCTTCTTTCTTCATTCTTCTTCTCTTTCCTTCGCATTCTTCTTCCTTCTTCGCATTCTTCTTCCTTCTTCTTCTTCTTCTTCTTCTTCGCATTCTTCTCTTCGCATTCTTCTTCTTCGCATTCTTCTTCTTCTTCGCATTCTTCTTCTCTTCTTCGCATTCTTCTTCTTCTTCTTCTTCTTCTTCTTCTTCTTGCATTCTTCTTTCTTTCGCATTCTTCTTCATTCTTCGCATTCTTCTTCCTTCTTCTTCTTCTTCTTCTTCGCATTCTTCTTCATTCTTCTTCTTCTCTTCTTCTTCTTCTTCTTCTTCGCATTCTTCTTCTTCCTTCTTCTCTTCCATTCTTCTTCTTCTTCTTCATTCTTCTTTCTTCTCTCTTCTCTTCATTCTTCTTCTTCTTGCTTCTTCTTCTTCTTCTTCTTCTTCTTCTTCTTCTTCTTCTTCATTCTTCTTCGCATTTTCTTCTTCGCATTCTTCTTCTTCTTCGCATTCTTCTTCTTCGCATTCTTCTTCTTCTTCTTCTTCTTCTTCTTCTTCGCATTCCTTCTTCCTTCTTCTTCTTCTTCTTCTTCTTCTTTCTTCTTCTTCTTCTCTTCTTCTTCTTCTTTCGCATTCTTCTTCTTCTTCTTCTTCCATTCTTCTTCGCATTCTTCTTCATTCTTCTGCTTCTTCTTCTTCTTCGCATTCTTCTTCTTCTCTTCTTCTTCGCATTCTTCTTCTTCTTCTTCTTCGTTCTCTTCTCATTCTTCTCTTCTTCTTCTTCTTCGCATTCTTCTTCTTCTTCTCTTCTTCTTCTTCTTCTTCTTCTTCCTTCTTCTTCGCTTCTCTTCTTCTTCTTCTTCGCATCTTCTCTTCATTCTTCTTTCGCTTCTTCTTGCTTCTTCTTCTTCTTTCTTCTCTCTTCTTCCTTCTTCTTCTTCTTCTTCCTTCTTCTTTCTTCTTCTTCTTCTTCTTCTTCTTCTTCTTCTTCTTCTTCTCTTCCTTCTTCTTCTTCTTCTTCTTCTTCTTCTTCTTCTTCTTCCTTCTTCTTCTCTTCTTCTTCTTCTTCTTCTTCTTCTTCATTCTTCTTCTTCTTCTTCGCATCTTCTTCTTCTTCTTCTTCCTTCTTCTTCTTCTTCTTCTTCTTCTTCTTCTTTCTTCTTCTTCTTCTTCTTCTTCTTTCTTCTTCTTTCTCTTCGCATTCTTCTTCTTCTTCGCATCTTCTTCTTTCTTTCTTCTTCTCTTCTTCTTCTTTTCTTCTTCTTCTTCTTCTTCTTCCTTCTTCTTCTTCTTCTTCTCTTCTTCTTCTTCTTCTTCTTCCTTCTTCTTCTTCTTCTTCTCTTCTTCTTCTTCTTCTTCTTCTTCTTCTTCTTCTTCTTCTTCCTTCTTCTTCTTCTTCTTCGCATTCTTCCTTCTTCTTCTTCTTCTTCTCTTCTTCTTCTTCTTCTTCTTCTTTCTTCCTTCTTCTTCTCTTCTTCTTCTTCTTCTTCTTTTCTTCTTCTTCTTCGCTTTCTTCTTTTCCTTCTTCTTCTTCTTCTTCTTTTCTTTCTTCTTCTTCTTCTTCTTCTCTCTTCTTCTTCTTTCTTCTTCTTCTTCTTCTTCTTCGTCTCTTCTTTTCTTCTTCATTCTTATTCGCTTCCTATCTAGATACATCATCTCACTTTTCTCTTCGATCTCGTTAAGTGAATGTTATTCTAGCTATCTTTTATACCAGCAAGATTCTCTCTCTTAATACCTTTTCCTATCTTTTACCAATCTGACTCTTCTTTCAATACCTACATAATCTTCATATCTTCTTCAGCTTCTTCGCATCTTTTCATTATTTTCGTTCTATAGAAGTCACAGTTTCTTCTTCTTTCTTTCTCAACATTTCACTCATCTTGCATCTTCTTCTCTATCGCATTCTCTTCTGTATAGTCTAAGTTCTTCTTCTTCTTCTTCTTCTTCTTCTTCTTCTTCTGTCTTCTCTTCTTCGCATTCTTCTTCTTCTTTTCGCATTCTTCTTCTTCTTCTTCTTCTTCTTCTTCTTCTTCTTCTCTTCTTCTTCGCATTCTTCTTCTTCTTCTTCTTCTTCTTCTTCGCATTCTTCTTCTTCTTCTTCGCATTCTTCTTCTTCGCATTCTTCTTCTTCTTCTTCTTCTTCTTCTTCTTCTTCTTCTTCTTTCTTTTCGCATTCTTCTTCGCATTCTTCTTCTTCTCTTCGCATTCTTCTTCTTCTTCTTCGCATTCTTCTTCTTCTTCTTCTTCTTCTTCTTCTTCTTCTTCTTCTTCTTCTTCTTCTTCTTCGTCTTCTTCTATTCATGCTCATGACTTTATGTGTCCACTATGTAAAGAAGCACAAGAAGATGAGACTCACCTTTTACTTTCGAATCCATCGTTAAGTGATAATGTTATATCTGAGTACATTTAATACCACAACGAGCACACTTAATACCACAATGAGCACATTTAATACCACAACGAGTATATTTAATACCACAAAGTACCTCAGAAATCCAGGCTTGTTGCACCTTATACTATTCATGTGATCAGTGTATAAGGAAGTCACAAAAGGTTTATTTATTTATCTGTCCAAAACATGCAAACTATGAGATGTTGTCATGACTTATTGTGAAGATCAAGTCTATCGTTCCATTATTTTCACTTGCTACGGAACCTGAGTACAATGGTCCTACTATGCATTGGTTAAGAGTTGATCACAGAGGAATTTGTGAAGGAGTGTCTGAGTTCTGATCCAAAATCATTAAGCTTGATCCTGTAAAGTATTCTTTTTCTCTGTTGTTTGAATGTCTTGATCTTCTGCTGCCATGTATGACCCATGTCAACTTTTCCTTGTCCTGTTTTTTGTTTGTTTGTTTGTTTGTTTTTTGACTGTTGTTGTTTGTTTTTGTTTTGTTTTTTTTGTTTTTTGTTTTGTTTCTTTTTTTTGTTTGCTTTTGTTTTGTTTTGTTTTTTTGCTTTTTGTTTTGTTGTTGTGGTGGGTCTTTTTTGTTTTGTTTTGTTTTTGTTTTGTTTTGTTTTTGTTTTGGGGGTTTTTGCTGTTGTTGTTTTCCCGAAAAATTCGTATTTTCTGCGCCACTTTCACAGCACGGCTACGACAGCACTCATCTTAGCTCTCCCACACACCACCAAACCAATTCAAAGGATCCATCAATATCACACTGCCATGAGGCGATCCACCAAAAGTGATTCTGCACGGCTACGGGGTCAATTTGACGAAATTTAGTCCTTGGCCTGCTGATCTAACATTCTTTGGATACCATTAACTACGCCAACACTAGTTACATTTATCACTCAACTACCCTGACACTAGTTGCATTAATCACTCAACTACGCCGACACTAGTAACACTAATCACTCAACTACGCCACTAGTAACACTAATTCACTCAACTACGCTGACACTAGTTACATTAATCACTTAACTACGCCGACACTAGTTACACTAATCACTTAACTACGCTGACACTAGTTAAACTAATCACTCAACTACGCCGACACTAGTTAAACTAATCACTCAATTACGCAGACACTAGTTACACTACTCACTCAACTACGCCGACAGTAGTTACACTACTCACTCAACTACGCAGACATTAGTTACATTAATCATTCAAATACGCCGACACTAGTTACATTAATCACTCAACTACGCTGACACTAGTTACACTAACCACTCAACTACGCCGACACTAGTTACACTAATCACTCAATTACGCTGACACTAGTTACATTAATCACTCAACTACGCTGACACTAGTTACACTAACCACTCAACTACGCCGACACTAGTTACATTAATCACTCAACTACGCTGACACTAGTTACACTAACCACTCAACTACGCCGACACTAGTTCCACTAATCACTCAATTACGCTGACACTAGTTACATTAATCACTCAACTACGCTGACACTAGTTACACTAATCACTCAATTACGCCGACACTAGTTACATTAATCACTCAACTACGCTGACACTAGTTACACTAACCACTCAACTGCGCTGACACTAGTTACACTAACAAATAATAATAATAATATATTTTATTTATAAAGCGCAAAATCTTGATAAAATCAAATCTAAGCGCTGAGCGTATACATGCATACATACCTACATACATATGAGCGTATACATGCATACATACATGCATACATACTTACATACATAAATCTAAGCTGAGCGTGTACATGCACACATACATCATACATACATAAATCTAAGCGTATACATACATACATACGTACGCACATGCATACATAATAATTACAATATTTATATAGCGCAAAATCTCGACAAAATCAAATCCAAGCGCCGAAAAGACACACACGCACACACGCACGCACGCACACACAATCACACACACAACACACACACACACACACACACACACACACACACACACACACACACACACACACACACACACACACACACACACACGCATGGCCACAAATGGGGAGAAAGAATAAAAGCAAGAATAAAACCAATGGAAAACCACAGAGAGCACATCATATACAATTATATATTAAAACAAAGTGATTCCCCTCCGAGCGGAGACAGGCTGCAGAGGGGGGTTGAATGAGGTTAGGATTTTATGCAGAGGAGAAAAGGTGAGTTTTGAGAGCGGACTTGAAGGAGGCAAAAGTAGGTTGCTGACGGACTGAGAGAGGAAGTTTGTTCCAGGAGAGTGGACCAGAAACAGAGAAGGCTCGTGGACCATAGGTATTGAGCTTAGTGCGTGGAAAGCGAAAAGTCAGAGGATCGGAGGCAGAGCGGAGGGTACGTGAGGGAACATAGATCTCAAGTAGGCTTGACAGGTAATCGGGGGCTGCGTTATTGAGGCTTTTGTAGCACATGGTGTCTAGTTTGTACTGTATACGCTTTGATACAGGGAGCCAGTGAAGTTGTGCCAGGAGAGGAGATATGTGGTCAGCTTTTTTCTTTTTGAGTACAAGGCGTGCAGCATTGTTTTGAATGCGCTGTAGGATGTGAATGGTGGAGGCAGGAAGACCAGACAGGAGTGAATTGCAATAGTCAATGCGAGACATTATGAAGGAGAGAACGAGTTTTGCAGTTGTTTCGACAGAGAGATACTTCCTGATCAGGCTTATACGATGGAGATGATAGTAGCAAGATCTGGCAGTTTGAGAAACAAAGTTGTTCATGGACAGGGTAGAGTCAATGCAGACACCAAGGTTTTTAGCTGAATCAGAAATTGGGACTGATGTGTTACATAATGGGAGAGAAAGAGAAGGCAGCTGGGAAAGTTTCTGACGGGTGCCAATGAGGATAGCTTCTGTCTTGTCTCATTAAGCTGAAGTCTATTGTGTGTCATCCAGTTCTTAATGTCCGAGTAACACTCAGCGGTGCGAGTCAACAGGCGCTGTATATTATCAGGTGAGTCACTGTCTTGAAGTTGGGTGTCATCAGCATAGAAGTGGTGTTTTATAGAGTGGGAGTTGATGATGGTGGACAGGGGGGAGGTATAAAGAGTGAAAAGAACAGGGCCAAGGACAGATCCTTGTGGAACACCACAGGTCAGGTATGCAGGTTGTGAGTAAGTGCCATTGATGAGAACAGTTTGTTTTCTGTTTGATAAATACGAAGTGAAAAAGGAGAGAGCAATGTCAGAGATGCCAAAAGTATGATGAAGTCTAGAAAGGAGAATACCATGGTCAATGGTATCGAAGGCTGCAGACAGATCAAGGAGTGTGAGGAGAGAGACTTTGCCAGTATCAGTTGCAAGGAGGAGATTGTTGAGAATGTGTAGTAGGGCAGCTTCAGTGCTAACCACTCAACTACGCCGATACTAGTTACACTAATCACTCAATTACGCTGACACTAGTTACACTACTCACTTAATCGTGAAGCCAAACCAAGTGATTTTTCTTTCCCTCCCCCCCCCCCCCCCCTTGTCAGGTATCCTCTACAGTAAGCGTTAGAAGTCACTGACACCAAAGATCTGATATGAATTTGCCTCAATACATTCCGAAGAAACCGAAAGCAAGGTCATTATGAGATCATGCTGGAAAGGACCAAAGAATCCTGGCCTATTTTCACAATGCTCTGCTGATTCATGAAAACGGGCAGTAATGTTGATGCTATGGAGTTCCATTCAGGACTGAGACTACATGACAGGTATGCACTCTAGGTTTTCTTTAATGCTATATTAACAAAATGATCTGGCTTCCAGTCCGTTAGAGACAGACAATGTACTGTATTTTTACACACACACACACACACACACACACACACACACACACACACACACACACACACACACACACTACACACACGCATACACACAAACACACACACACACACACACACCACACACACACACACACACACACACACACACAAAGATACAGGCTGCTTTTCCTAATCTGAGCATGTCACCACAATTCACTGCCAGAATGCTTAAAAAATAATTTCCAACCCATTAAATCGAGGCACTAAACTGCACAATAAGACCAAAAAAAAGGCAAGCATCTGCTATTCAAGCACAATCATGACTGTTTTTCCATGACTCAACACACAGATCATAAATCATTCATGTTCACAACTGATGACTGTGCACACAGTATTGATTTTTGTGGAGACCTACAAAGCTGAACTCTAAAGGGAAACACACACACACACACACACACACACACACACACACACACACACACACACACACACACACACACACACACACACACACACACACACACACACGCTCACATAAATATACACACGCACATACGCGCACGCATATCTTGCGCTTACAATTCAACCATAAACAAACACATGAATGTCCGTACACTCGCGTGTATCACTGCATGCACACACACACACACACACACACACACACACACACACACACACACACACACACACACACACACACACACACACACACACACACACACACACACACACACACACAAAGCGAGACAGAGACAGACAGACAGAGGGGGGGAGAGAGAGAGAATTCATTTGCATTATTCAAATACTACAAAAATGCAGACAATTATGCGAAAACATAATTGTTCATCTTTCATCATCTTCACTTAGTGTAAGCATAAATTTGCATGTCTGGCCCTGTTAGGAAAATTTTCATGAGAAATACACGAGTTTAAACTCGCGCGTCTCTCTCTCTCTCTCTCTCTCTCTCCACACACACACCACACACACACACACACACACACACACACACACACACACACACACACACACACACACACACACACACACACACACACACACACACACATGTGTTAGTGTCTTAGATAATTTTCTCTTACTGTGTGTGGACGCAAACAGACGAATAAGTAAACTCAGAACTCATCTATTTGCCAGACTTCAAAATTTCATGATTCACGCATCACATAATCAGCGTCAACAGCAATACAAACATGTGAGTACATAAACATCTTTAGCTTTCCCACAGGCAGGCAATCAGAGACATCAGAGACATACTCTGCAACATGTACTAGACACCATGACTCAAACCGGTATTTTCATTTGTTCTTTGCAAAATAGTAAGGACATTTGGTCTACAGATACGTCAATGTCATATCATGTTTTACACACACACACACACACACACACACACACACACACACACACACACACACACACACACACACACACACATCATGACTGCATGTGCACAGACAACACAAAATGTTCAACACAAATATTATAAAACGTTTTACTCCGTCCCCACCCCCACCCCCTCCAAACACACACACGCACGCACAAATGCATTGGCTCTGGCAAATGATTTTCAGTAAGCCTCCGCGTGTGTGTGTGTGTGTGTGCTTGTGTGTGTGCATATGTGCACACGTCTGTTTGTATGAGTGTGCACAGGCACGCATGCCACAGAGCGGGAATGACACAAAGACAGACATAAAAAAAGAGAGATTTGACCACAAAAAATGTCTGCCGAAACATCTCTCTCTCTCTCTCTTTCTCTCTCACACACACACACACACACACACACACACACACACACACACACACACACACACACACACACACACACACACACACAAACATACACAGGCACATATACACACACACAAAACAAACAAATAAATACAATCAATACATAAAAATAAATTGCCAAAAACCACGAGACAAGAAAGCATCTGGACTTGCATACAACTATGTACACACACTCATGACAACACCAAGTCGTTAACAATTTCCTGCCATTGGGACAACAGACTGAGGGGTGGATAAAGACGGAAGGGCGAAGGGAGGCTCGCTTGCACAATTACTTCCACCCACCCAACCCTATAATCCTCCTCCACCCTCACCCCCCTCCAATGTTCCCTCCCCTATTTTCTGAAAATCAATAGTGGTCTTTGCTCACTTGTCTGGTTTCCTAGGACTCTGCAAACGCACCAACAAAGCACCCGGTTTCCCTTAGTACCCCATCTCTCTGACTATCAGGCTGGTTACAGATCCAACAGGGGCACAACAGACATTATATTTGTCTTACAGATTTTGATAGAAAAAATAAAGGAACAGTGAACACGAAGCTTTCATTACCTTTATCGATAACAGCAAGGCCTTTGACACACACAATCAACTGTTTAACACAATGGCAAAGATGGTCTTCTCCAGACACTTGGTATCACTTATAGCAGCATTATACGAAGACCAAAAAGCGATGATTAGATGGAATGGTGTATACTGCGAATATTGTGGCATTAAAAAACGAGTCAGGCAAGGCTGCATCCTTTTGCCTCGTCTTTTTAACTTAGAAACTGTCCATCAATTCACATATCTAGGATCTGTCAAACAAATGACGGCTCCTGTATCAAAGATGTGAAAACAAGAATTGGCATGGCAAAAACAAAAAAATGGTCCAGTTTAACAACGCATGGAAAGACAAAGGGTCTCCCCAAGATTTAAAATGAAGCATGCCATCTCTCTTCCATACATTGTATAAAAATGTCCTAAACTGAATAAACAATGAATGATGTTGGCTCATACTTAACATGATAAAACATGCCATCTCTCTTCCATACACTGTATAAAAATGTCCTGAACTGGTAAAAGAAACAAACAATGAATGATGTTGGCTCATACTTTGCATGATAAAGCATGCCATCTCTCTTCAATACATTGTATAAAAATGTCTTAAAATGATAAAAGAAACAAACAATGAATGATGTTGGCTCACACTTAGCATGATAAAGCATGCCATCTCTCTTCCATATACTGTATAAAAATGTCCTAAAATGATAAAAGAAACAAACACTGAATAGTGTTGGCTCATACTTAGCATGATAAAGCACGCCATCTCTCTTCTATACATTGTTTAAAATTGTCCTAAACTGAAAAAAGAAACAAACAATGAATGATGTTGGCTCTTACTTAGCATGATAAAGCATGCCATCTCTCTTCAATACATTGTATAAAAATGCCTTAAACTGATAAAAGAAACAAACAATGAATGATGTTGGCTCTTACTTAGCATGATAAAGCATGCCATCTCTCTTCAATACATTGTATAAAATTGTCCTAAACTGATAAAAGAAACAAACAATGAATGATGTTGGCTCTTACTTAGCATGATAAAGCATGCCATCTCTCTTCAATACATTGTATAAAAATGTCTTAAACTGATAAAAGAAACAAACAATGAATGATGTTGGCTCACATTTAGCATGATAAAGCATGCCATCTCTCTTCAATACATTGTATAAAAATGTCCTAAACTAATAAAAGAAACAATGATGTTGGCTCATACTTAGCATGATAAAGCACGCCATCTCTCTTCTATACATTGTTTAAAATTGTCCTAAACTGATAAAAGAAACAAACAATGAATGATGTTGGCTCTTACTTAGCATGATAAAGCATGCCATCTCTCTTCAATACATTGTATAAAAATGTCTTAAACTGGTAAAAGAAACAAACAATGAATGATGTTGGCTCTTACTTAGCATGATAAAGCATACCATCTCTCTTCAATACATTGTATAAAAATGTCTTAAACTGATAAAAGAAACAAACAATGAATGATGTTGGCTCATACTTAGCATGATAAAGCATGCCATCTCTCTTCAATACATTGTATAAAAATGTCCTAAAATAATAAAAGAAACAATGATGTTGGCTCATACTTAGCATGATAAAGCATGCCATCTCTCTCCCACGCAGTTTCTCCTTGTGACCAACTCACTGATTTCTCCGCTGAAAAAGATCCGATTTGTTTTTCAACTCTTTCTTCTCATCGATTCCTTATTTAAATGATCAACATCAATCAATACACATAGTCTGTCCCGTCTGTCATTCTAACTTATTTCATATGTATGGAATCAACATCAATCAATATACACATCATGCATTATTTCCACCACCATCACTCCCATTGATTCCATATATGTGGGATCAATATCAATTACATATTCTTTTTAACTCACTGACTTCATATGCACTGGATCAGTATCGATCAGTACAGGACCAAGATGAATAATAATACATAATGGGATCAATGTGAATACCATTTTTAAAACATTTTAACTACAGGCAGCTCTCCCATACCATCAGACACATACTCACACCTACACACAGTATGCTTGTTTGTATGATAAGAGAATGAAACAAATAGAGACATCGTGTGTGTGTTCGTTGCTTGATTTAACGTCTTTTCACTATAAGTGATATTAGATCGTGTGTGGTGTGTGTGTGTGTGTGTGTGTGTGTGTGTGTGTGTTGTGTGTGTGTGTGTGTGTGTGTGTGTGTGTGTGTGTGTGTGTGTGTGTTCTGTATAATGTGGATGTGTATCCGAGTAGAGTGTGCGTGTGTGCATGTCCGTGTTGTGTGTGCGTGTGTGCATGTCGTGTGTGTGTGTGTGTGTGTGTGTGTGTGTGTGTGTGTGCGTGTGTGCGTGTGCGTGCATGCACGTGTGTCTATCAGACAGAGGGTGCATGTGAGTGTGTGCGCGTGTTTGAGTACATGCACGTGCATGCAGTTGTGTTTGTGAGCGCTCATGTGTATGTGTGCGTGTGTTTGTGTGTGCGTGTGTTTGAGTGTGTTTTGGTGTGTGTGTGTGTGGTGTGTGTGTGGTGTGTGTGTGTGTGTGTGTGTGTGTGTGTGTGTACGTGCGCGCGCGGTGTGTGTGTACGTGCGCGTGTGTGTTTTTGTGTGTTTGTCTGTCTGTCTGTCTGTCTGTGTCTGCGTCTCTGTCTATGTGTGTGTTTTTTTTTTATGTGTTTGTGTGTGTGTGTGTGTGTTTTGTTTGTTTGTTTGTTTGTTTGTTTGTTTGTTTTTTACCGTACTGGGCACAAATGTGTATGCATGTATACTGATGGCATAACAAGTCCTATACAGAAAAAAGACCCAGAATGACCAATACTTCATTGTATGTTACGTGCTGAAGCAAGCCATACTTGACTGTATGTCACATGATGAAGCAA
Source organism: Monoplex corrugatus (assembly GCA_030674185.1). Lineage (NCBI taxonomy): Eukaryota > Metazoa > Mollusca > Gastropoda > Littorinimorpha > Ranellidae > Monoplex > Monoplex corrugatus. The sequence continues at coordinate 47,121,169 of JAPXFY010000023.1, forward strand.
GCAATACCTGATGTTACATGCTGAAGCAAGCCATACTTGATTGTATGTCACATGCTGAAGCAAGCAATACCTGATGTCACATGCTGAAGCAAGCCATACTTGATTGTACGTTACATGCTGAAGCAAGCCATACTTGATTGTACGTTACATGCTGAAGCAAGCCATACTTGACTGCATGTTACATGGTGGAGCAAGCCTACTTGATGTATGTTATATGCTGGAGCATGCCATACTTGATTGTATGTTACATACTGAAGCCAGTAATACTTGACTGTATGTTACATGCTGGAGCAAGCCATACTTGATTGTATGTTACATGCTGAAGCAAGCCATACCTGATGTTACATGCTGAAGCAAGCCATACTTGACTGTATGTCACATGCTGAAGCAAGCAATACCTGATGTTACATGCTGAAGCAAGCCATACTTGATTGTACGTTACATGCTGAAGCAAGCCATACTTGACTTAATGTTACATACTGAAGCCAGTAATATTTGATTGTATGTTACATGCTGGAGCAAGCCATACTTGATTGTATGTTACATGATGAAGCAACCCGTACTTGACTGTATGTTACATGCTGAAGTAAGCCACACTTGACTATATGTTACATACTGAAGCCAGTAATACCTGATTGTATGTTACATTCTGAAGCAAGCCATACTTGATTGTATGTTACATGCTGAAGCAAGCCATACTTGACGGTATGTTACATGCTGAAGCAAGCCATACTTGATTGTATTTGTTTGCTGAAGCAAGCCACACTTGACTGTATGTTATTTGCTGAAGCAAGCCACACTTGACTGTATGTTACATGCTGAAGCAAGCCATACTTGATGTTTACATGCTGAAGCAAGCCATACTTGACAGTATGTTACATGCTGAAGCAAGCCACACTTGATTGTATGTTACATGCTGAAGCAAGCCATACTTGATTGTATGTTATTTGCTGAAGCAAGCCACACTTGACTGTATGTTACATGCTGAAGCCAGTAATACCTGATTGTATGTTACATGATGAAGCAAGCAACATCTGATTGTATGCTACATGATGAAACAAGCCACACTTGATTGTATGTTATTTGCTGAAGCCAGTAATACTTGATTGTATGTTACATGATGAAGCCAGCCATACCTAATTGTACGTTACATGCTGAAGCAAGCCATACTTGATTGTGTGTTACATGCTGAAGCAAGCCATACTTGATTGTGTGTTACATGCTGAAGCAAGCCATACTTGATTGTGTTACATGCTGAAGCAAGCCATACCTGATTGTATGTTACACACTGAAGCAAGCCATACTTGATTGTATGTTACATATGAAGGAAGCCATACTTGATTCTGTTACATGCTGAAGGAAGCCATACTTGATTCTATGTTACATACTGAAGGAAGCCATACTTGATTCTATGTTACATACTGAAGGAAGCCATACTTGATTCTATGTATGTTACATGCTGAAGCAAGCCATACTTGATTCTATGTTACATGCTGAAGCAAGCCATACTTGATTCTATGTATGTTACATGCTGAAGGCAAGCCAACTTGATTCTATGTTACATCTGAAGCAAGCCATACTTGATTCTATGTATTTACATGCTGAAGCAAGCCATACTTGATTCTATGTAAGTTACATGCTGAAGCCAGTAAACCTGATTGTATGTTAACGCTGAAGCAAGCCATACTTGATTCTATGTAAGTTACATGCTGAAGCCAGTAATACCTGATTGTATGTTACATGCTGAAGCAAGCCATACTTGATTCTATGTAAGTTAAATGCTGAAGCAAGCCAACTTGATCTATGTAAGTTAATGCTGAAGCAAGCCATACTTGATTCTATGTAAGTTAATGCTGAAGCAAGCAATACTTGATTCTATGTAAGTTAATGCTGAAGCAAGCCATACTTGATTCTATGTCACATACTGAAGGAAGCCATCTCTCTCACACACACAAATTCTCCTCGTGAACCACACATATCTCTCTGCTGAAGAAAATTCCATATTCTTTGTAACCTTCATTCTCACTGATTCCATACACTTCAGTCCAATATCAATCAACAGATGAAGGATTATGATCAATGTGGATGTACACGAGTTTGTGAACTCCCCCCCCCCCCCCCGATACCCAAACATCCAGTATGTGTGTATGAATGCGTGTGTGTGTGTGTTGTGTGTGGTGTGTTGTGTCTGTGTGTTGGGGTAGTATGTGTATGTGTCTGTGTGTGTCTGTGTGTTGTGCGTACATACGCATGAATGTGCACGTATATGTGTGTGTGTGGGGTGTGTGTGTGTGTGTGTGTGTGTGTGTGTGTGTGTGTGTGTGTGTGTGTTGTGTGTGCGTGTGGTGTGTGTGTGTGTGTGTGTGTGTGTGTGTGTGTGTGTGTGTGTGTGTGTGTGTGTGCGTGTGCGTGTGCGTGTGTGTGTGAGTGCAGTGTTTACACAGAATATAATGCATGTCTCCTAATCCCACCACTCTAACCACACACTATTACATTGTCGTTACTCCTTTAATCTCCCTAGTTAATTTCTTTCATCGTCAACACCCACACTCTGTCTCCTCTGTCACTTTCTTTTTCTTACAGATATTAACACCCACACACTCTCTCCCCTTCTCTGCCGTTTTCTTTGTCAGTTTTTTTTTCCTTCCCAGTTTAACTCCCTACAAACCCATGAGCACAATATAAAACTGTATCCAAATCATACATATTCAGCAAGATTCTTCTCAGGCACGCAGAAACTGCAGTTTCTATGCATTAGCACGTGTGCACTTAGCCTTCAATAAATTAAATAAACATAGGGGAAAAAGGGAAACAAACCAAAGAATAAAACAAAAACAAACAAAAAACATACACAAGGCATAATACACACAAACACTCACACACAGATATCATCATCATCATCATCATCCATCATCATCATCATCGTCATCACCACACCCAACCACCACACCACCACATATCATCATCATCATCATGTGCCCTGCCGCATGGCGCTGGCGATCATGGCCCTCCATATGCATCTATCCCTTATTGCCGCAAGCACATCTTCCATCCTCTCTGTCCTCAGCCACCCTGCAAGTCCGTCCTATATTTTCACCCCTGGGTCTACCTGGTGTTCTCCTTCCCTCCAGCTTTCCTGTTGTGACCATATGCTCTAATTCCCCTTTCTCATAAAATGGCCAATAAATGTTGCCTGTCTTTACTATCATCATCATCCACTTTCATGATTACTTAGTATATACTGCACACAAAGCATTTCACTTTTCATTATGGCAATTTTATCATAACCCACAGGAAAACCTGGATCAACAGCATAAAGGGAATCTTGATATCACGCGGGTCTTTCTCTAACTTTGGGTCATCCAGCTCACTATTGATTGTCCATTCTTTTTCTTAGCAATATCCACGACGGCACAACTACAAAGGGACTGTTTAAAGGCAAAATAGGATCCACCACCTACTTCATTTTTCAATGCCAGTCAGGAGACGGTCCATTAGCTCAGCTGCTTACAATGCCATGCTGATAATGCAGGGTTGTGGGTTCAATCCTCATTGGGCCACAGAAGTTTTTGTGTGCATGCATTTTGTTTCGTGTTTTGATTTGTTTGGTTTGGAGGATGGTTGTTCTTCTTTTTCTTTTGTTTTGTTTGTGTTTTGTTTTGTTTTGTTTTGTTTTGTTTTGTTTTGTTTGTTTGTTTGTTTTGCTTTGTTTTGCTTTGTTTGTTTTGTTTTGCTTTGCTTTGCTTTGTTTGTTTGTTTTGTTTTTTTGTTTGTTTTTGTTTTGTTTGTTTGTTTTTTTGTTGATTTGTTTTAGCAGGCTGGCTGGCTCTTGTAATGAAGCTGTGGTCTCAAGATCTGAGATCTCAAATCCAATCTCAGCCTGCAACACAAACAGTGGCCTGTTTGTTCCCGTCTTAATATTCCAATCATTCTGATGGTGTCACGTCAGTGTTTCATTGATCCTGTCACACTCGGCCAGCAACTTCCCCTTTCCATTTCAAGTCCTTGCCAATACATGGAATTTTGCACAGGCTCAAGGAGTCTGCCAGATAAGAGCAGATTGGGTTAATCATACACAGAATTGTCTGAATGCGTTGAACGCCTCTTGAACTTGAATGTCAGGTCAATCTGGCACATAATGTCAATGACAAATATAACCACACTGTAATAATTATGACCATCCAGCACAGAATGAGTAGGCCTATTAAGTTCTCTCACACTGAATTTCAAGGTTTTCTCTTTTCCTTCCGTTTCTTAAAGCATTTTTTTCCTCTGTCATGGTGGAAACCATTTAAAGCATTTTTTCCTCTCTCATGGTGGAAACCATTTGCAAATCTGATAAATAATTGCTAGTAACAGAAATTTACAGATGTGATCCAATATAATTGCTCTTTTGATCAAATTGAGCGCAAACATTTTTGAATTTCAGTGCTGCACTTTTCTTAGTAAATATGAATTTCAGCGCTGAACTTTCCTCAGTAAATATGAATGTCGGTGCTGAACTTTCCTCAGTAAATGTACCCAGGTGACAATCCATCTACATTGTAATAATTTAAATATTTGTTACAAAAATATTCAACAGTTTCTGTTTAGTGGCCATTGACATTCGTCTTCTTATTTGTTGCTGATGCACTGTGAGCTCAACAACACTAAAAAATCAACAACAACAAAACACACAAAAAACGATTCTACTTTCAAAGAACGCACTGATCAAAGAACAAAATACTGTCATAATCATTAGTGGGTGTTTTCATAAGAGAAATAATCAATACACAAGAAGCTTTTAAACTATAAAAATAGTCATTTAATTGATTTGGATTTTATCTAACTTTTGCCAGTCACAGTCAGCACAGTTTAAACTCACATAACTGAGTTTTCTAAAAATAAAACCAGTTGGTGAACAGGACTTGTCAAAGTAAATACAGGAGTAACAGATGTTGAAAATCGCAGATTTCAGTGCTGACAGAGGTTCAATCGAATGTTGCTATTTTACTAAGGAAATGAAGCCATTTCTGCTATGGAACAAGTTAAATCAATGACTGATGAGTTCTTTTCCATCTAAATATCAAATCAACAAAACCCCACTTACCCAATGATTTCCATTGCTAGCACTAAACCGTGCCAGAGAATTTACAGCACAGAGTAGTTGCAGTTGGCTGGAAGCACATTTCTGATTTCATGCCACATCAATCTTCTTCATTCCACGTTCCAATCCACAGTTATAGTCGCTTTAAGTCACGTATTCACTGATGAACATGCTCCACTTAAATTCATTTTTCATCATGGTACGTTTGGATTCACGATCACACATTGCATAAAAACTCAGGTACTTTAAACATAAAAGCCCAATTTCTTTAGAATGCCTGCTACGCTCCACCTCATCGTGTTCGAATTCTCCCGTCTACATATGCATCATCAATGCTTATGAAGCAATTCACAATACCTCAAGTCCGATATATGTTCTATCTCGGTTCAACCATCATATCATGTCTCAATTCTCAATCACATCATTCAACCATCATATCATGTCTCAATTCTCAATCACATCATTCAGGTGAAGTATGTGCTGATGAAAGTCCAATCCTTCAGAACAGATGCTATGCTAAGCACTGTTTTGTTCTGATAACACAAACGTATCAATCAAGTAAGTAGCAGGTAAAAGTTCCATCCCTTACAACATGTATTACGCTTTACACCTGCACTATGATCGTCTCTCTAGACTACAACTGCATTATCAGTGCTCATAAACAAAAGCACACACATCACTCATGCGTTTGCAGGTAAATTAAACACCCAAACCTGATTTTGTAACTGATCTCTACACGCTATACCTATACTGTTTGGTGTTTATGACACGGCAAGGACACCAATATTCATTTTTCGTTTTAGTGTTTTCGGTTCACAATCACATGTAACTAATTAATAATTTCATTTATATACCATAAACGCTCCATGTCAAAAACATGTTCATTGCATTTTAAAGTAACAAAACATCATTAACCTCTAAAACTTTTTACCACTCAATAAGGTATATGCACGCAAAAGTCATGACTACTTCTGAATCTCTCATTTACATCTGCATCCTCAGTGTTCATGAAACAGAAGGAATTCAATTACTCCCGGTCACTGACAATGCGTTGACTGTGCACACCTGTCTGTAGAGCCGTTACAGTCATCTGGCTAATCAATAGTATAGCCACACTAATTGAAGAGCTCTCTCTGTCTCTGTCATATATAGTTGAGCGAGCGTGGGCACAACACACACACACACACACACACACAACACAACACACACTCTCTCTCTCTCTCTCTCTCTCTCTCTCTCTCTCTCCAGCCTGTGTGGACACTGAAGTGAGCTGGCTAATCACACACACACACACACACACACACACACACACACACACACACACACACACACACACACACCACACACACGCACACACACGCACACACACACACACACACACAACCACACACTCCCTCTCTCCAGCCTATGTGGCCATTGAAGTGAGCTGGCTAATCAATATTTATATACACACACACACACACACACACACACCACACACACACACACACACACACACACACACACACACACAATTAACTCTCAATTCACTTCGAACTAAATTTAGTAAAACCATCAAATGTATCTGTGATGATTTTATAACAATTGATCACCTTTTGTGTTGTCAGCGAATGCGACCTTATTTCCCTGCGTCATTTACAAACTTAAAACAGAAACATACTGATTTCACTCTGTATTTACACATTGCTAGACGTTTACTGCACAGTCCTGTAGGTCGTTTCCTTTGATTCAACCCAACTGTTTTATACCTGTAACTCCCACACAGCCCCGAGAAATCCGATGAAGCCTGACTGATATAATGTTCTGATTGTTTTTCTTTTGTTCGTTAATTTGTTTGATGTTACATTAATTGTTACCTTAATTGATACAATGCCTTCATGATTACATAGATTCATTTATTCCTTACGCACCTTTTTTTTTTTTTTTTTTTTCTCCCCGTCTAAAAGCACATATGTGAATAGACGTTAAAAGAAATAACGAAACGAAAACACACACACACACCACCGCCCCCCACACACGCCCCCCCACCCCACACAAACCCCCCCCCCACACACACACACACACACACAACACACCACCACACACAACACACACACACACACACACACACACACACACACACACACACACCTGCCTTTATGTAGGCTACAATAGGCATCGAGGTCAGCCTGTATCAATCACCAAGGCCGTTAGTGTTGTATTACCCACGCATACTGCTGCTTTAACCCCTTGACTCACACAACCTATCCACCAACAACAGGAAGCTGGTGGATAGGGTGAAGGAATTAAAGTGTTACGTTTTTGCTTTGCATGTATGGCTGACAATGCAGGATGCTTGTGGACAGGGTGCGGGCTTCAAATGGTTAATATTACAACAGATGCCTGCAGTTTTTATTGATACAAGTTGGCGAGCTCTTTCTATAACAGGAAGTGAAGACATCCAGCAATTAATTAAAAAAAAAAGGTTAAGGTTGTCCCGAAAACCTTGACATCACAGTCGGGTGAGGTGGTGGAGGTACAACTTTTCTCGGGTCCAGCATTATGAGGGCAGCGAAAATCTCATCTTACCTGCCGCTTTACATTCCCCAACCCTGAACAGGGACAGGTGCCCATTCACAGCTGGGTGATTTTAGGGTCGCACTCATATAATTCTTCTCAAACCCAAGCAGTAAGATTTAAAAGTGACCACTCTACCTCTATCAGTCTTTGTCAATCAGTCCTCTGGAGCTTTTAGAGTTACCATAGGCTAAGATCCCCTAAACCTCTAACATAGGCTAAGATCACCAAAATCAAAACCAGTCCTCTGGAGCTTTTAGAGTTACCACAGGCTAGCACAAATCACACCCAACAGAATCCAAAAAACCAGTCCTCTGGAGCTTTTTACAGTTACAATAGGCTAGGACCACCGAACTCAAAACCAGTCAACATGGTGCAACAGACTACTGACTGGGAGTCTTGGGTTCGATCTCCATAAAACAGAAAAATTATTTTTCCACCCTGCCCAACATCTACCCACCGTTTATCATGCAGTGGGCTCTTTGGGTACATTGGGATCACAGTTGAGTATTATCCACTTTACAGATGGTCGCTGAGGATGCTGCTAAAATTTCTAGACCAACACCCCAGGAATTTGTATCTACTGGGACTGGTTGATGTCATTATGAAAGCAAGCACAGAGGACAATTCTGTCATGCAGTCTGAATCTAAACCTGCAATTCCATGGCATCATCGCTATTCTATTATCTCCATTCTCATCATCATAGTACTGTGGAAAAACTGTACCAGATTCTGTGGTCACCCTTTGAGTGGATGTACGAGCTCGTAGAAGATGGAGAGATGAACTGAAAGATGTGGGGTTAATGACATAGAAATCATGCTAAAGATGAGACAGCCAAGTAACATCTAACATTTTTTTCAAAAACTGCAAAATGAGCAACACAAGCTGTTGTGCCATTAATTTATAATGCATTCTAAAACTGTTGAACCAGATGTCATTTTTGCTGTCTGTCAGCCAGTCTGTCTGTCTGTCTGTCTGTCTGTCTGTCCGTCCATCGTCCATCCGTCCATCCGTCCATCACTAATATCCGTGAATTTTACCTTTTCTTTCTTCTGTCTGTCCTGTCTGTCTTCTGTCTGTCTGTCTGTTTGTTGTTTGTTTTTCGTCGTCCGTCCGTCTGTCCATCATCACTAATATCCGTGTATTTTACAATTTCTTTTTGAATCTTTCTTTCTTTAAAAAAAATAGGAGGGGGAGGGGGGTTGTTCAACAGACTGGAGACTGTGTGTGTGTGCATGAGTGTATGAGAATGGGGGGGGGGGGGGGGAGGGGAGTGTTGCATGTGTGTGCATGCATACATGCGTGCATGCATGTGAATGTATGCGTGCATGTGCATGCGTGCACCCACAGCATGTCTGTGTGTCTGAGACAAAAGTGAGTTTGCAATATTTTTAGCAGTTTCTGAATGGATATTTACTGAATTAGGGTAAAAAAAAAAAGTGAATTGTTAAGGAGTCATAAATGCCTAGTTTTAAAGTCTTACAATCAAGGTTACTCAGACAAAAAGTGCCTACAAATAAACCAACACTTTTTGAGAAAGGTGTGTGAACAGCACTAGAAATTATGACAATATTTGTATTCTGTTTTCACGGCTATGACATCTACCATCGTCTTCACTTCATGTCAATTTTATTTAAAGTGATGCGTCTTCAAAGGCACAGTGATCTTGAGAAGTGCTAAACCTGTACATGTACTAAACCAGTAGGAAGCAAATAGTTCACATATAAAAACATAAGTGTTAGACTGGTTGACCATTTTTTTTCCGTTTACTTTTAAATAGGAAAGAACATGAACAAATACACATCACATGCAATAATGCATGCAAAAGATTATACACAACATAGATGTGTATAGATGTGTGAAAATCGTCATCTTATTCAGTTATTGTTTCCAATTTCACAAACAATGTTTCCTGTAATAAACTATACACCAAAATCAAGTATCTTTTTTCACGGAATTAATTCTTAACCTATTCTACTGGAGCAGGGGGTAGGGTTGGGTTTGGATGGCTCTTAGAGCAGTAGTGTACAACTGTTTCAGGAGGGATTCATCACAGTCATACAATTCCACGGATGTTCTACCCAAATCTGCCAGCAGTCACCACCTTAATATTGCAGTAAAAAAAAAACACAATATCTGAATGGGTCATGCAGTACAGGGAAAGCCCCCCCCCCCCCCCCCAATTTGCTTGATGAAATGGCTACTGAGTGGCTTGGGAGCTCGAGAGGTGATTGTCCAGACAGTGGCGACACACCGATGCCCTGGGTCCCATCCACATCCTCGGGTGTTTCTTGCTAACTTTGGCTCGTGGTTTTGGCCACCCCGTGACTTGCGGTTTGCACTGAAGGAATCACGCCTGATGACCGCAGGGAAAGACTGCTGGCTGCCTGAAAAGACGGCAAATTTGAGATCCCTTTCCAGCATATCAGACCTAGCTGAACAGCAAAATGGGCTGTGTCTGGACCATCATGCATGGCTACTTTCACAGCCGTTAAAACAACCGCTGTAGTTGAACACTGGAAGCTTCCGACTGCTGACTGTCGGGACTACAGTACTGGGAAAGGAGCTAGCAGCTTCACAAGCTGGTGGCAGAGCAAGCTACCTAAAAGCGAGACGAAGGTCCAAAATAAGGCAAGAGAGGGCTCCGCCATTCTCTCCTGGTCCAGTGGCTGGGCTGGACCTGGTTGGTGCATGTTGTGTGGCCATGTTCAGGGGTTGTCATCTCCCCACTCTGCCGTTTGGTTTGTAAACAAAGGTAACTGATGACTAAGTCCTTATGAGTCATGCAACGTATGGATAGCCCAGCCCCCCCCCCCCCCACAGTTTGTTCAACCCTTTGACTCTCACACCCTATTTACCAACTGCAAAAACTTAATCCTTTGACTCCCTCACCCTATCCACCAGCTTCCTGCAGGAAGCTGGTGGATAGAGTGAAGGAATCAAAGTGTTAAGTTTTTGTTTGTTAGCATAGTTGGCAATGCAGGGTGCTGGTGGCGAGGATGCAGGAGTTCAGGATTAAAATTGTTCCGAAAGAGCTATCAGACGAGCTGGCATTCTCTCTCCTCTCTCTCCTCTCTCTCTCTCTCTCTCTCTCTCTCCTCTCTCTCTCTCCTCTCTCTCTCTCTCTCTCTCTCTCTCTTCTCTGCTCTTCTCTGAAAGGGGTCTAATGAACTTAAAAAAAAAACATGCTCATGTGCTATTATCCTCTAAAACAGAGAATCAGCATATCATATTGTATTCCCACAATCCCTCCAATATCCCTCTTGTCTATGTTTTACTTTTGTAACCACGACTTAAAATTTCCTGAAATATTGCGAATGTCCAACAGTTAAGTGGTTGTTAAGACATCCGTTGCAAGGATGACTAGGTCTTGAGATGCCTGACTACCTTGGATGCGCAGGTTCAAACCAAAGTGGAAGGCAATTTTCAATCAAAATCCAAAACAAAACAAAAAAAGACGATGACAGCAAAAGGGCATCTAGGAGCCACGCGGCCCAGCCCCTTTGATGTCAGGATTTACAGGCAGAAACATTTGCCTGACAGGGATTTCTCTTCCGAGGACCTTCTGCTGTCCTGATCTCCCCACAATTCTCTCTTGCCACTGTCGTTTTGATATTCTGCATACGAGCATATACATCTCTCTCTCTCTCTCTCTCTCTCTCTCTCTCTCTCTCTCTCTCTCTCTCTCTCTCTCTCTCTCTCTCTCTCTGAGTATGTGTGAGAGAGTATATGCATATGTCCCTTGCACGTTTTTCAGAATGTGTGCTGTGCGTGTCTGTCTGTCTTTGTCTGTCTGTCTATCTGTGTGTGTGTGAAGAGAGAGAGAGAGAGAGGCAGAGAGGACAGACAGACAGACAGAGACAGAGAGAGAGACACAGAGAGAGAGTGTGTGCACATGTCCCTTGTACGTCTTCCAATGTTTCAAGTTCAGTATGTATAATGCTTGTTCACTACAAGTTATATTGCATTTTATTTCCATACATCTGTAACGCTATTATTTCTTTTATTGTAATCTAAGCCTTCACAATGACATGATCTCAATCTTCATGAAATCAATCTTATGGCAAAGTGATGACTCACTTTTACTGTTGTTATTGTTTTGTTGCTTCTCTCTCTCCTCTCTCTCTCTCTCTCTCTCTCCTCTCTCTCTCTCTCTCTCTCCCCCCCCCCCCCCCCCAGTCTCATTACTAGTACTTTCCGTTTTTTCTCCAGGTCATTTTTCTTTCATGTTTTTGTTGCAACATTTTTCATAACATTTCAGACACACCACTCCTATGCAAACCACCACACTACTCCTTTACAATCCACCAAACCAAAATTCGTTCGGCCAAAGTCCTGTTGCCAGAAGTCCACAGGAGCCCATGATGTTGAGCTTTTGTGTGGCACCTACCGAGAGGAGACTCTGCATTACTCACTTCAGTGGAGTTCAGTAATGCCTATTCTAATTCACAAAGGACACTACTGCATTACTCACTTCAGTGAAGTTCAGTAATGCCTATTCTAATTTACAAAGGACACTACTGCATTACTCACTTCAGTGAAGTTCAGTAATGCCTATTCTAATTTACAAAGGACATTACCTAAAACATCATTTACTAACAACAGTAACCCCACTGCAGACTGAATGACAGATCCTTCCCTTCCCTCCATCACCTCCTGCAAGAAGACAACCACCCCATCCTTCCAATGACAGCCCCCATGAACTACTAAGCCTGTCTGTTTCTATGTCAACCAGGCCTCTTCACCTTTTCATACCCTCAACTTACCCACCTGCTTCTTGCAGAAGGCTGATGGGCAGATGATGGAAAGCACAATTGTCAAGTGATAAGACATCATAATTCCAATTGGAATGTCTAGGTTCAACCCTGTCCAGTATCTCCCACCTTGTGGATAAGGTGTGGACTTTTATCCGATCCCCCAGGTCAACAGGTACCTAATCCCATTTGTGAGCACACATGTGGAGAACATCAAATATGCATGTTAAAGAGCAAGTCATGTCAGTGTATGCTGGTTTATGGAAACATGGAAACACTGAGCATGCAAGCCAACAAAAGACAGAGTATGCAGAATATGCAACAACAAACCACTTACACATTGTGGATATAAACAACATGTATACACACATTGAAGATTAATCAGAAAAAGGGAAAGAAAAGAAAAAAAGAAAGACAAAAACGTTCTCTAAAAGGACTGATGGATAGAAACGAACAGATCGCTTTCCTGGCCTGCAGTCATGCCATAAATACTAGCACTACAATCACACAGCTGAGACATCTGACACCCTTAGTCATGCACACATCAGTACAGGTCACTGCCCTATTATTGACCCCTGTCTGTGCTTTATCTTCCACAACCCTGGACAGGATAAGCTACACAATCAAGTAATGATTATATCTATGTAATCATTAATGTATGAATACATGTATGACCAAATATTGATTAAATCATTATAATAATACGTACATATCAGTTTATGACCATATGTATGTGTCTGTTAATATGTACTTATTTGTGTGCATGTGTGTGTACATGTATTCTGCTAGAGAGTATACATATGACACCCTGACTAGTGAGTCACATTCAGATGACCGTATGTCTATGACCATACGTATTTGTATGCACACGTCTGTTAACATGTATTCATTTGTGTCCATGTATGACTGAGTGTATCCTCGTATTTACAATCTTCTTACTGTGTTTGGGTGGGATGAGAAGGGGAGGGGAGAGAGAGAGAAATGTGTGTGTGCATGTGCGCGGCGTGCGTGTGTGTGTGTGTGTGTGTGTGTTGTGTGTGTGTGTGTGTGTGTGTGTGTGTGTGTGTGTGGTGTGTGTGTGTGTGTGTGTGCGGTATGTCCCTTGCATGGGATGCAAGTGTGTGCAGGACAGATCAACACAGCAATGGATTATATGCATTAGTAGGGAAGAGACGAGTTGATCACACAGACATATGATACCCGGAGTACTGCCCAATTACTCTCAATGCTTTGTTTTCACCATCCGTGAATGTAAAATCACAGAGTGCGGACATATGACATCCTGGGTTACAACCACATGATTACACAACACTCTCCTGTCAGTGTCGCGTTATCTTCACCAACCAAGCATATACCATCACATACTTGAGACATATGATGGATTAAGCCATAGCAGAATTGCCTGAAGATAGGTGGATTCAGATGAGTTCAGAGTTTCTTCCAGAAGGATTCACTGTGCTGTAACAATTCCATATGCACCCCACCCAATTCCTTCAGAAATGGTACATCTGACTCTTTAAGCCTGCACAAAACCTAATGCACTGGCAAAGTCTTGAAATGGGGGAAGAGAACGGTGAGGGAGAGGAGGTTGTACAGAACTTATGAAACACTGTGCTGAAACAACCAAAATCATATAAAGTGTTAATATGAGTAGCAAACACTTCTGATTATGTTACAAACTGGGGTTGTACAGAACTTATTAAACACTGTGCTGAAACAAACAGAAACATACAAAGTGTTAATATGGGTAGCAAACACTTCTGATTATGTTACAAACTGGGAAAAGTGGGATCAGGCTGCAGATAACATATCTTCAGTCCACAGCTTTATCAACAAAACCAGCCAGCCTCTGTAAGACTGCAGGCCACCTATGGGTCCAATCCATGACTCCGCCACTTTTGTATATCACGAACAGATGGGTATCTCGTCCTGCTGCTGTGCTATGAATACAAATCATGTACATGCTGTATGATCAGAGAGTGGAGACACCGGATATCCTGGGTCAATCCCAGATGGCTACAGTCATGTGACATTAATTAATTGTCCTGTGACTTACCCCATGTCTACATTATGCGGAAAAAATCATTTAGCATCATCGTGCAGAATAATGATAATCTCTCTCTCTCTCTCTCTCTCTCTCTCTCTCTCTCTCTCTCTCTCTCTCTCTCTCTCTCTCCCTTCTCTTTGTGTGTGTGTGTTGTTTACAAGTACATCCACACATGTATGTGTGTACATATACTAATTATATATGGGTATTATATACATACATGTATGTGTGTACGTCTATATATTGCAAAATGTAGGCGTTTTGTATACTAGTATTTCAATGAAATATGCATGAAAGAAACATGCATAATATATATGTATATATATAATTATATGTACACACCAGACAGACAGAAAGAACGAGCGAGAGAGATGAAATGAACTCACTGCTTTATTCAATCACATTCTCTCATAGCAAATATTATGCACAAGTGTATTTACTGTATGTTTGCTTTGCCTGCAGTGAAACCTAATAACTAAACCCGCTCCCTTCTCTCACTCTCTCTCGGGAAGTTATTTTCTGTATATTTAGCCTGCCTGCCTGTCTTCTATGGAAAACGTAATGCTCTCTCTCTCTCTCTCTCTCTCTCTCTCTCTCTCTCTCTCTCTCTCTCTCTCTCTCTCTCTCTCTCTCTTTCTCTCTCTCCCCCTCCCCTTCTCCTTATCCGCCCTAAACACAGTGAGAAGATTGTAAATATGATAGTTCATACTACACATTATACACTCTCCGTTGTGTGTTTCAGTGTGTGTGTGTGTGTGTGTGTGTGTGTGTGTGTGTGTGTGTGTGTGTGTGTGTGTGTGTGTGTGTGTGTGTGTGTGTGTACGTGTCCAATTGCATGGATGCAAGTGTGTGCAGGACAGATCAACATAGCAATCCATTATTTGCATTAGTAGGGAGAAACAATCAGAACAATTTTGCAAAACGGCAAATTAGACAGCATCAAAATGGAGATGGAAAGGCTTAACATTAGTATTTTAGGACTAGGGAAGTGAGATGGAAGGGGGCAGGCATGATAACATCAGGAGAGTATAAAACAATATATTCTGGTGGAAACTCACATGAGAGAGGAGTAGGCATCGTAATGGACAGGGACAAATCAAAAGCAATTAAGGGATACTGGGCTGTGTCCGACAGAGTTTCGTTGGTCCAATTGGGAGGCAGACCATTTGATATCAACATCATTCAAGTGTATGTACCAACATCCGCAAATACTCAGGAAGACATCGACAACTTCTACGAAGTATTAGAGATGACCAAGGCCCAATGTAAATCACAAGAAGTTACCATAATAATGGGAGATTTTAATCCTAAAGTGGGACAGGATAGGGTGGAGGATATAGCTGGACCTCATGGCCTTGGTACACAAAATGAAAGGGGAGGGAAACTTGTAGAATGGGTACAGATGAATGAGTTCATGGTAGGAAACACCTGGTTCGAGCAGCCTAATAGAAGAAAATGGACTTGGATGAGTCCAGGAGATAATCCAAAAATCAGATTGACTACATCCTGATTAGAAATTCTTCACTATCAGCAAAAACACTTCCAGGCGCGGACTGCGACAGTGACCACAATCCTGTAGTGGGAAGATTTAGGCTGAAATTAAGGAAAAGGAAGCAGACCAAAAGCAACATTAAACTAAATCTTGGACTCTTACAGACAGATGAAGTGATACGTAAAAAATTTAAAGTACATGTTCAAAACAAATTCAGTGCTCTGGAAGACGTTGGTGACAGTGAGAACAATGGACAAAGTTGAGAAATTCGATAAATGAAGCTTGTGAAGAAATCCCTGAAGTAGATAGAAAAGCAAAAAAGAACTGGATGACAAAAGAAATTTTAGGCTTCATGGAGAAAAGGAGGAATGCAAAGAGAAACGAAAAGACATACAGGAAGATAAACAAAGAAATCAGGAATAGGTGTAATGAAGCTAAGGAAGCTTGGCTGAAAACAAAATGCAAAGAAATAGAAGATAGACACAAAACGGATCCTCAGGGTATGTACAGACGAACTGAAGAAATTGTCCACAGGAAAAATACATACACATCAACTGGTTGCTTAAAATCGAAAGATGGCACACTTCTCGTGGAAAAAGACAAAATATTAGACAGATGGGCAGAGTTCATTAAAGACCTTTTTGAAGATGACAGAAATGAAGAACACATTATAAGAAAGAACTTTGAAGGACCACCCATAATGAAAGATGAAGTTAGAGCAACATTGAAAAAGATGAAACCAGGAAAAGTCCCAGGACCAGACAACATTACTACAGAGATGATTGAAGCCCTGGAGGAATTTGCTATAGAAAAAATAACAGTCCTAAATGAAAATTACGACACCGGAAAAATCCCCAAAGATATGTCAAAATCAATTTTCATTGCACTTCCAAAGAAGACAGGGGCTATAGAATGCGAACTCCATCGCACAATCAGTTTGATGAGTCATGTAACCAAGATCCTATTAAGAATAATCATGATGAGGACAAGGAATAGAATCAAAAGAGAAATAGCAGATGAACGTGTGGATTTGTGGTGGGAAAGGAACTATTAACGCCATATACATCCTAAGAACTATCACAGAGAGGTCAATCGTGATGAACAAGGATTTATATTTATGCTTTGTTGATTACACCCTAAGACATGAAAAAATTGATCATCCAACTAGAAAGACTCAATACTGATGGAAAAGATCTACGAATAATCAAAATATGTACTGGGAACAAACAGCTGCAATGAGAATAGAAAACGATATAAGCTCTTTCCAAAACATCAAAAGAGGAGTAAGACAGGGTTGTGTTTTGTCACCAGATCTGTTTTCACTTTACAGCGAAAACATCATGAGAAACCTAGAAGAAGACCCTGGATTAAAGGTTGGAGGAAAAATGATAAACAACATTCGATACGCAGATGACACCGTGCTAATTGCAGAAAGTGAAAGGGACCTACAAAACCTTGTGAATATACTAGAAATAGAAAGCAAAGGTAAGGGCTTGGAACTAAACAGCAGGAAGACTGAAGTCATGGTAATCAGTAAAAAACATGAAATCCCCTCATGCAAAATAACAGCAAACGGCACAACTTGAGACAGGTTCATAAGTTTAAATATCTGGGAACGATCATTTCACCAGAGGCAATGCACATCAGAAATAGCAGCAGAATCGGCCAAGCCAAAACAGCAGTCAAGAAGATGAAAAGCATTCTTACCAACAAATGCCTATCAATTAACATCAAGAAGAGAATTCTTGAATGTTATATAGAACCAATACTGTTGTACGGCTGCGAGGCGTGGACAGTCAACAAACAAAGCCAGAACAAGATTGAGGCAGCCCAGATGTAGTTTCTAAGAAGAATGTTGAGAGTTCCATGGACAGCAAAGAAAACAAACGAGACAGTCTTGATGGAGGCAGACACAAGTACATCATTCATAAGAAAGATTAGGAAAAAGACAGGCAACATTTATAGGCCATTTTAAGAGGAAAGGGGAACTGGAACACCTTGTCACAACGGGAAAGCTGGAGGGAAAGAGAGCACCGGGTAGACCCAGGGAGAAGATACTAGACGGACTTGCAGAGTGGCTGCGGACAAAGAGGGTGGAAGAGATGCTTGAGGCAACAAGTGATAGAGACAGATGGAAGTCCATCCAACACCATCCGGCAAGGCACCTGATGATGATGAGGGAGAAAGACGAGTTGATCACACAGGCTACTTTTTCCTGATTTTTACCACACACACACCTACATACATACAACACAGAACACACACACACACACACCACACACCGCACACACACACACACACATTTACAGATACATGGCTGGATAAACAAAGAGATAGACACAGACAAATGGAGTATATTATAACTAGGTTAATTAAATGTATTCGTGACTGTACAACTTGTTATCAAGGGGGAGTGAGGTTATGAGGGAAAGGTGCTTTCCTTCTCATCTTCATCTTCTGACTACCTTACACAATCCACCAGCTTCGCATGGTCCTGCAACAACAGCCATGACAGCAAAACAAAAACTTAATCCTTTCATTCCCTCACCCAATCCACCGGTTTCCTGCAGCGTCAGCCATGACAGCAAAGCAAAAACTTAACCCTTTCACTCCTTTACCTTGTGCATTCACTCCCTCACCCTGTCTACCAACTTACTGCATTCTCAGCTATGACTGTAAAGCAAACCTTAACCCTTTCAAAACCTCAGCCTATCCACCAGCTTCCTGCATTATCAGCCACAACAGTCAAGCAGAATTTGAATCCTCTCATTCTCATTCTTACTGTTTAAAGCCCAGCCTGCTATGCAGAGCTATATCATAGCCATAACCATCTCAAAACGTACACAATGCCTCACTGACCCTGAATAACAGAAGGAATGAAAAAGGCAAAGGGGAAGACAAAAATAATTAACAGGCAGACAATAAAATAAGAAGAAAAGAAATCGAGCAACAAAACACAAAAAAAAAGTAAAGGAAATAAGGAAATGTAGAACAGCAACAACAAAAATGAGCATGGCAATCCACATATGCCTTCACCAAAGAATCAGGTTTTTCATTACATCATGTCTGCCTCTCCAACGTAAGATCAATTTGTTACATGGATTGCTTGGCTCCAGACATGAAAACAAGCAGAAAAGAAAAACAGTGTTTAAAAAAACTGACGAAGAAAACAACCATACACAGCGACACTTATCGATTGATATACGTTTAACAAACCATCTCTACATATCTATTACAAATATCATGCATTTTAAAGATATATGCTGAGACAAAAGTTTCCCTTTTTTCAACAAATTCATGCGTTTGTTTGCTGGCATGCTTATCTGTCAGTTTGCATTCATGTCTGTTTACTTAAACTGTGTTTCATGCTATCAAGTAGTCTTCCTCTCAGATGCCCTCTCTGTTAAGTTCTCCAGACCCTGGAGAATGACAAGCCAGGCCCTGGAAAATGACAAGCTCTCACACCTGACAAACGCCTTCCAGAGAGTCAGAAGTACCTGAAGAGTAGTCCTTTAGTGGATCCTTGCCAAATATAGGATATCAGGAACCATGACAGCAGATGCGCTGGCAAAAAGACAAGCCCAGGAAGACCAACTAGACAACACACAGTTAGAGCGAGAAGAGAAGCATCATCAGATCAATCCTTAAGCCATCGACAAAATCTGAGAAAAGAATAACTAGCACCTTCTGTCCAGATAACAGCAAGTGGTCCTAATGAGGCCACGCACTGCCACAATCAGCTCAACACAGCTATGAACAAAATGACATCTTCACCAACCTGCCTGTGGTCAAGAGGATAGCATCAAACAGCTAGATGCATGCTGCAGAGATGTCACCTCTGTCAAAAAGAGCAAAAGGAGACATGGCTGACTACACCCCCCCCCCCCCCCCACTGACCACTAGCTCCATGGCAGCCAGCAGGAACTGGAGAAATTGGCCACATTTATCACCAGGTATGACTTACCCATGTAGATGGAAAACAAAAGAAAGAAAAAAATTGTTTTATTCATCCATCCATTATTTCATTCACCTGAAGCTGAATGCAAATGGGCTTTTTTTCAAAGAAAGTGCTCAGCAACTAAAAAGTAAAATGATTTGACTTCTATAGGGAGCAAAAGAAAAAAAACCCAGAAACTTACTCATCTCATGTAACACACACACACACACACACACACACACACACACACACACACACACACACACACACACACACACACACACACACACATACCCGTCTAATATCACTTATAGTGAAAAGACGTTAAATCAAAGAACGAACGAACGAACACACACATACACAGACACGAAAGAGCAAAGGATATTGCAAAACACTTGATATGGCAAACATGATGACAGAGCTCGATCAAACATTAGCTCTATCATCTATGAATACGTGGCAAGATCAATCAACGACTGATCTGACTTTGTATCAATGATATGACCATACAACAAATATCTAGCACAATCAATACAATCAATCAGAAGAGTAGCACAATCATTACAGGAGAAAAAAAATGAAAAATAGTGCAAGCACTAGAAGCCAGAGGCAAAACCATGGTCCACAGATCACACGCTTCATTGATAATAAACCACTGAAGTATGATATTACTCATTTGTGTGATCCAGCAATCTGATCCTCCTGCCATCAACATGACTGTGACCCTCTGCCATCAACATGACTGTGACCCTCTGCCACAAAATGAATCTTAAGTCAGACTGTTGTCATTTAAAAGGCAAGACTTATATACACTGAGAAATTTGGAGTTCGTTCAAGAAAGAGTCATCACACTGTACAATTTCATGTAGACTCTACCCAAATATACCAGCAGATATCTGTCAAACTCCTTGAGACTGCTCAAAACCCTATGTGCAAGTGAGGTCTTGAATGAGGAGCAGAATAAGACACGAAAAAATACCTACATCATCAGAATGATTGGAACATTCAGATGGGCGGTGAACAAGCCAATTTTCATGCTGCAACGTGGAACCAAACTACAGACACAAATAATCTCAAGTCCACAGTTCAATCGACATGGTCAGCCAACCCACATAAAGAAAAATGTGGCCTGCACGAGGATCAAACTAATAACCTCCAAGGCATCAGCACAATGCTCCAACCAACTGAGCTAACAAACCTAATGCTGTGGAAGGAGAGTGAGGTGGTAGAGAGCTCAACTTCCCCCTGGGTACAGCATTATAAGGACAGTGCCCATCTCCCTTCCCTTGCTGCTTTAGCCTACCTCACGCAACCATGAACAGGCCAGGTATTCATTTACAGCTGGGTGAACTGGAGGCCATGTGCAGATTTTCCCAGCCCACATCAAACTCCTGCAGTCTAAGTGGAAGTTGGCAGATCAACCCCTACACCACCAAGACCTTCCAACATATAACTGTAGCAACAATACCTGGTGTAATCGACCAGAAGATTACCCCCGAGAGTTACATCACCACTGGTGATACCATGATCCACGGTCCATAGGTCACATGTTCATTAACAGCAACAGCAAACAGTGTATGCCAATCACCAATGCAACTGTAACCGTCTACTATGAACTGAGTCGTAAGTTGCACTCAAAATGTAAAAACTCTTCCCTAACCTTGAACGCGTAAAATGATGAGGTACTGAAGCATTACATGGACAATGCCCATCTTCTCTCCTTTGCTGTTTTTACATTCCCAAATGGCAACACAGTAGGCCTACTAAGTAAGTTACCTATTCACATTCCCAAATGGCAACACAGTAGGCCTACTAAGTAAGTTACCTATTCACAATCAGGTAGACTGGAAAAAGGCAGACATAGGAAGAAATGGGCAGAGTGCACTGAAGAGAATTCTGCCACAACCCATGCACTCATCCGCAACCAAAAAAAAAAAAAAAAAAAGCAACTGGTGCAGCACTTGTCAAAAAAGTGTCCATGTCACTCTGGCCAGTTGCCCTTGAACAATCCTTAAGTATAAGCTGGTGACTCCATACACAACCGTCAACTTACATCCAGTGTCATTATGATGTAACTGCAAGAGTGCTTGACAGCAGACTGGAGACAAATTCAATATTACCTCTAACCAAAAATAGCTTCCCCCTTCACATAACCTCTCTAGATTCTCTTCTTCTTTTCCCTGCAAAGACCTTTGCCAACTGCACTCTTAAATCCAGCCGTGAGAGTTAGTGTCTATACCCACACAGTGTTTCCCCAAACACAGCCAAGATGACAAGACAGACCCTGAAAGGTAACAATCTTTCTCACTTAACCATGAACACCTTTTACAAACTGTTGACAAACAAAGAGCTTTGAGTTTAGAGCAAATTAAAATAATGTAAAAGCAAATTCAAATATTATACAAAAAGACACACAAAAAAAGAAAAAACACATCTCAAAAAAACAATAGATAAATCTATCCAAAGCAAGCAGACTTCTTGCTTTTGTTTTCGATTATTTTCTGTCCCATTTCCTACACCACATTAATGGTCAGAGAATCTACGAAAATTGTTCACAATGCTGATGTCAATAATGAAGATAACATTCAAGATGCTGTGAAATTCCATTCTGAATTGAGACTGCGTGAATATGTGGTTACTTTCTTAATATATTCAGATGTCAATTGGGCTTAAGAAATACAGACAATTGTGGTGTTGGTCAAGTGATCAGAGCAACACTCTCAACATGATGCATCAGCGAAGTGGATGATACTTGACTGTGTGGTCCCATTCTTCCAAATGAGCCCACAGCACATTCAACTCTGGATAGGAGCTGAATGGGGCTAACAAAAAATCATGCAATGATTCTGACAGGACTGGAACCCACAACCTTCCAGTCAGCGGTCTGCTGTGGTAAATACCGCACCATGGTAACACGTTTTTTGTTTTTGTTTTTCTATCCCTTAAACATCTTACACAAATGGCAGTGCCCATAAACAACACAAATAAATTGATCAACATTTAAAACAAACTGAAAAAGACAAGATATCAGAAAAAGATCAACAGAAATAGAGACAGAGAAAGGATAGTTGGCTTCAAATATCAAACACCCAATCGATATGACCAGAACGACTGGCTGTTAGTGCTACCGATTTAGAAACGACTCACTGCTAAATATGTAACAGTATTGTTAAATATGTAACAGTAGTATGTAACAGTCCACCACTAACAGGCCAACTTAATCTGACGTCTAGTACATAAAGAAATGCAACACGTAGGGCAGTTTGTAATCTTACATTATGTCATAGGCCGAGAATAAGTTTAAGATAAGATGCCACATGTACAGCTCTATCATTATCAACAAAACCATATGACCTGCAAGAAGAATACCATCAACGCCTTGTCACAGTGTCATTCAAGTTAAGGCACGAGGTAAAGGTTATCCCATGACATTGATATTGTTGAGTAGCACTTGACATGGCGCTGACCTCAACTTTTCGTTTTATCAATGCCAGCTTTATGGGGTAGCGCCACTTCTTCTCTCTCAGTGCTTTACTTTCACCCAACCCCCTCCATGGACAGGCACCCATTCATATCTGGGAGGACAGAAGGCCACAATCACAATGTTTTTCTCCAGCCAGGTTCAAACCCATGCAGTCAGAAAGAAGGCAGGAATTTTATCTCTACATCAAATAAAACGTCTGATTTTGTCTAAAGCACAGTGAAAGTACTGAAACCAAAGGAGTTTGGAGAATAGTGTTAGACAAGAATGATTTAAACTAATATTATACTAATTAGACTTCTTCATCAATGACCACATAAATGAAACAAACAAAAGAAACAACTTAAACCACTTAATAACTGGGACTGAAAGTACACAGCTTCTAGTCTGATGATCAGAGGAGAAAGTATGTTTTTGTGTCTTGTCCTTACTTCTTGAAATAAATCATTCACAAAATTAGTCTACTAATGCACAGTTTTCAATCAATCAACCTAAAAAGTGGTTGTGCAAATTGGCCCACCGATTTGAACTTATAAATTCAGAGTATATTTTGCTACTTCCCTTTTGAGTACACAAGACCCATAAAATGAAAATCCTTACATCACCAGCATAGAAAATGGTACTTTAAAATACTGTATACTGATATACATAAAGTAATGAATGCACAATTATACACTCGTTTCATGTCAACAGCAAACAAGCCCAAGCACCAAATGGAACAGTTGTTACATATCCATGTGGCCGTAATGTAATGCAAACAAGATAACAATTCACACATAAGCAGTTAAGAAAACCTTGCTCACCCACGTTGTGTTCAATCATCCACTAACGACACACACAATGCACATAAGCACGTACACATGAATCCATGCATGCACACACACACACACACACACACACACACACACACACACACACAAGCACATGCACACACATACATGCGCACACACACACGTTCACACACATACACACACACACACACACACACACACACACACACACACACACACACACAGCAATGGACAAAACCTTGCCAACACATTAGTTTCATCATCTACTGACAACACACACACACACACACACACACACACACACACACAACACACACACACACACACACACACACACACAGAGGCAACTGAGAAAATTTTGCGACACATTTGTTTAATCATCTGCTGACAAAACACATACAAAACACACAAACAAACAAAAAACGATGCACATGCACACCAACACACACACACACACACACAAAAACTACGCATACATGCCAATGCATATATGCGCGCATTATGTTTGCACGCATGAACGCTCGCGCGCACACACGCACATCTTGCTGATACATTTGTGTAATCATCCACTGATATCACACACACACACACACACACACACACACACACACACACACACACACACACACACGCGCGCGCGCGCACACGCACGCACACACGCACCACACACACACACACGCATACGCACACACACAATTGAGAAAACCTTGCTAACACATTTATGCAATAATCTACACACACACACACACACACACACACACACACACACACACACACACACACACACACACACACACATACACACACACACACACACACACACACCACACACAACACACACACAAACACACACACACACACACACAGAAGCTATCAAGAAAAGTTAGCTGACACATTTACATTAACTATCCACAACAGATCAGTATTAATCAGCTGAGCCTTTCAATTTGAAAAAAAACAAAAACATAATAAGCAATAAAAGAAATGGTGACAAAACCACAGCTGGTCAAATACACGGAAATCAATGTTAAATCTGCTGACACCGCCATTACAGCTAGCAGCAACAGCCATTAAAATATACACACAGTATGAAACAGTTATTTTTACAACTGGCTAAAGCAAGAGTTCATGGAAGGTCTAAGATTCAATACCTAATCAGATGGGAATTTTTCTCATGTATGTATGCACAAACATACAGGTATATGCGCGTGCACACACACACACACACACACACACACACACACACACACACACACACACACACACACACACACTACACACACACAATACACACACTACACACACACACACACACACACACACACACCTGGAGGGACAGACAAAGAGGCAGACAAACAGATAAAATGACAGAAAACAGATTCAAATGAATCAGTCTGTAACTAGAGCAAGGCACACTCTTGTAAAATAAAAGTCCTTTTCAATCTCATGCTCACAAGATTCTAATTCATACTCCAGTTTCCATAGTCCTTTCCTTATGATCTTGTGGTGAAGTGTTGCCTTTTTGCCTCTGTTTTTCCTTGAAAAACGGTTGACATGAGGTCTGTGTTCTTGCTATATGATACATGGCCATGTATTTAGTCTTCTCTTGTTGATATCTGCTAGCAATTTTCTTCCGGGACACTTTCATTAGTTCATCTATCTGTCCATTCCACATGTAGTAGTCTCCAATAAAACCACACTTCTGCTGCCTCAATTCTTATGCAATCAGCTTTTCTGAAGTTCAGGCTTCGCAGCCATAAATAATGATTGGCCTCATCAAACATTTTTAAAAAGTTTAATTTTCAGGCCATTTGATATGCCTCTGTCTTTCCAGATACTGTTGAGTTGGACCATTTTTTGCTTTGCCATTCCAGTTCTTATTTTGATGTCTTTAGAGCAGATTCCATTATCA
Source organism: Monoplex corrugatus (assembly GCA_030674185.1). NCBI lineage: Eukaryota > Metazoa > Mollusca > Gastropoda > Littorinimorpha > Ranellidae > Monoplex > Monoplex corrugatus. The sequence goes on from JAPXFY010000023.1 coordinate 47,147,226, forward strand.
GTTTTTACAGAACCAAGATATCTAAAATCTCTAACATTTTCTAAACCAACATTATTGACAAAGATGCCTTGACTGTTTTCAGTGTCTTTACCTTTAATATGCACCACTTTTGTTTTCTTAGCGTTCAAATTTAGGCCAGCCTTTTTGCCCACTACCTCCACCCTGTATAGATTTCTTTTCATACTGGCATTGGGAGCCTGGGAGGCAAGTGCCCCAAGAGTGGCAGGACTTTGGAGCTCCAGGTGTCATCCACACCCTCGTGGTGTTTCTTGTTAACATCCGTGCCCTCGTGTTGTTTCTTGTCAACCTTTCATACTGGTAATGTTGTCTGCTAATAGTGCAGTGTTGTCAGCGTAGTGCAGGTTTGTAAGTCTTTTCCCTCCTATCTTTATATCCACGCCTTCTATATCAGCATCTCTCATGACCTGTTCTGTATAGATGTTAAAAGAGATACTGTGCCAGGATACAACTTTGTCTAACTCTTTTGTGGATGCTGAAAAAAGGAAATTTTTTTTCTAAAATTACGTTTAATCTAACATACTTACCATGGCTCACTAATGCAAAAAGCGGCAGCGGTTTGCCATTCCTGCCTCGTAAACAATAAAGTCCGAAAGGACCATAACTCTGAGAGTACTAGTGCCTTGCGCATGCATAGACCAGTCCTCTTCGAAGAAACCAACACCCTGACTGTGAAATTTGAAGGAACCAGGAAGGCGGGGAGGAAGGGAGGGACTCTGCGTGAGCCATGGTAAGTATGTGAGATTAAACATAATTTTAGAAGAAAAATTTCCTTTTAATTACACATACTGTACCATGGCTCACTAATGCAGAATAGCACTACACAGAAGGAGGGCTAACCTGGTTAACGCCTGGAGGAATGAGACGAGTCAGGGTGTGCGGCAGAGATGGGGTGTTGAGCCACCACAGCTGAAGCGATACCCCTGGATCCATTGTCACGCAGGCGGGAGATGTCACGCAGGTAGAATTGAATGAACGTGCCCGGGGAACTAAATACATGGCCATGTATCATATAGCAAGAACACAGACCTCATGTCAACCGTTTTTCAAGGAAAAACAGAGGCAAAAAGGCAACACTTCACCACAAGATCATAAGGAAAGGACTATGGAAACTGGAGGCTGGCATTGTGAGTGACTGCCAGCGATGAAGCCCATGCTCTAATCTCATGGGGCCTCGGGGAGAAGACAGCCAAATCCGACCCCGGCCTTGCATACGCGGCCTTGATGACTCAGCCATCGAGAAATTGATGCGCGTCAAATGTCCTTCTTATAACTTTCGTTGTAAGAGAGAAACAGGTGGCGCTGCTTCTGGCGAGAAGATTTCGTCCGCTTTCTGTATACTCGCAGGGTGCGTACAGGAGAAGAGCGTGCGGTCCGCATCATCCGGGCAAGGATAGACATCAGGGGATGAATGGAGATAGTCGGAAAAGGAGAACTGGCGACTGGTTCTTGGCCAAGAATTCCGGGAGAAGGCGGAGAGACATTGAGCCATCAGGTTCGAAAGTTACATCCCCGGGGAGTCCACTAAGAGCATGCACTTCACTACAGCACCTCCCCAACGCTAGAGAAACGAGAAAGGCCGTCTTGAACGAGAGGAACTTGAGAGAATACTCCCTGATGGGCTCTTAAGGAGAAAGTCTCAGGGAGGAGAGGACGAGAAAGAGATCCCACGCCGGGGTGAATAAGGTGGAAGTACGCATCCCTGAGATTGATGGATATCCCCCAGTCATCCGAGTGCATGGCACTGCGGATCCACATAGGGGTTTCCATCCGAAAGTGGAGGACGCGGAGGAACCTGTTCAGGGGAGAAAGGTCCAGGACGGGCCTCCAGCCCCCAGAAGCTTTGGGGACCAAAAAGATGCGGCCATAAAATCCTGGAGATGAACGGGAAAAAACCTCCTCCACGGCCCCCTTGGCCAGCATCGAAAGAACTTCCTAACCCAGGGCCTGCGAGGCCAAGCAATCCCGAGGAAGTGCGAAAGTGGGGGGTCGTGAGTGGGACCTTCCTTGGTCCCCAAGGAAGGCGGAACCCCAACCTGATCCCCTGCAGGGCCCACTGGCTTGCCTGCAGTCTTTCCCAAGCGTCTATATGTCGGGAGAGACTGCCCACAGGATCGCCTGTGGGGGGTGATGGCCTCAGGCCGGGGCTGTCATTGGGGGTGAGCCGGCTGAGAAGAGGCTGGCTTTCGGACCCTAGATTGGGGACCTGACCGGCCCTTGTGCTGTTGCCTTGTCCTAGCCCCTTTTGGCCTGAAGGAGCCGCGAAACCTCGCCCGTGGGGGCCCCTGGGAAGGGGGGGGGGGCGCTGGAGCAGAGCGTTTTGCCATGGGGTGAGAGGGACCAGAGTGAAGGGCGAGGTCCCTCCTGATGTCAGCCTGACTCCTGATGGTGGCCTGCACGTGGTTCCCAAAGAGGGAACCAGACCAAAGTGGCACAGCTCTCAAGGTAGCCCTGGCAAATGAGGAACGGGCGACCGAGCATGCTGAGAGAACAGCATCTCGACACGTCAGGACCGAGTTGAGGTGCAGTCTGGCGAAGGCATCGGCCGAATACTTGAGTTCTTCCACCATGGACTGTAAGAAAGCGACAATGGCGGGAGAATCAGGCGACTGATGGAGGGAAAATGACTCATAGTCTGGGTCCTTAAGAGCAGATGCCAGACCCCCCAGGAAGGAGTCCATCACGGAGACCGCCTCCAGACCCCTCCGCACAGTCTCCTTCCAGTCAGCCAGGCAGTGCTCCGAGAGGGAGATGTGCCGGTGCTGGGCCCAAGACCTCTCCTGCACTAAAAGGAGGTCCTCCTGTGTGAGGGAGAGAGGCGACTCTGGAATGGCCTCATGGGCCATGAAGACCTTTCTGTGGAAAGGGAATTTCTCTGGCTTCAGGAATTTCCCGAAGACCAGAGTGCCAAGAAAGTTGGGCACGGAGCCTGGGGGGACGTCCTGTGCTTCCGTGCCCCTCATCTTGCTTTGGGCCCTCCTCACAGAGTCGGCCACCAAGAGAGGAGGGGCACCCATGGCAAGCTCTGCCGTGGAAGGGCAGGGAGCCTTGGCCTCCTGTGCAGCGGACAGGGCTTCGGGCAGGTGCGAGGCCAGCCATTCCACCGCTTCCAAACGGGAGAAAGAAGCATGGGCAGAGCCTTCATCCTCCGGGTCCGAGTCCATGTCCCCCGGCCCGCCTATATAGGAGGCGAGGGACCATGGAGTGCCCGAACGTGGGGAACTCCAGGCGGACCTGGGTCTGAGGCCACGGGAAGCACCCCCAGGGCGAATCCGACACCCGGGGGGCCAGAAGGGCGGGCGAGGCAGATGCCTGCGCCAGTGGGGCGCCAGGCACAAAGCCGGGCCACGGGCCACCATGTGTACCCTGCGGACAAGGCCGGAGGAAATCCCATAGGTGGGAAATGCTGCCATGGCGTCATGTATGGTGCCATGGGAGGCGCCATGGGCTGAGTCCATGGAGTCCCCGGACCCTGACTCCATGAAGAGGAGGGCCCAGCCCGGTGGTAATGGCCCTCGCAGGTGGGGGGATCCCCAGTGCCCAAGGGGCCAGCCCGCTGGGGGTCACTAAGCATTTGCCAAGGCGACCAAGCGCTCTGTCCAGAATGGGACAGAGATGTTGGAGCAGGGGCACAAGCAGGCAGTGGGGGAGGAAGGGAGACAAGCGGGGCGGA